>CM059360.1:1800000-2162067 GCA_030324255.1 Phytophthora capsici | reverse complement strand
CGACAGACTTGAGTTGTGCTGTACGCGTCTCGGAATTCATGATCTCCTTTCATACGGTGTCACGCCATGTGGTCCAACAATCGCTGCAAGGCGTTGAAGTGGCCCCTTGTTGTGGCTGCCGACCGAGCACCAACTCCCCAACATCGCTCGAGTCACTGAGATATTCTGAGAACTGTCAACAACTGCAACCGCCGCTCAGCATTACGAAAGAGCCATCCGACTGGAGTGTCGACATTTCATATCGGTTCACACTGCCACAAAATGTGAAAACATGCTGAAAGTGAGCAAACCGCCGTGTCTGATACATCGAACACAGGGTCTAAAGTAGAGACCTTTGGGACTCTGAGGGCTGAGAGATACCAAGCAACCACTTCCAACATACCCCAATGAGAGCTTATCTGACCTACGACCCTTGTCGACTCTGCCTTCCTCACTTTTCATTTTACCCTCACGCACTACCCACACCGACCACCCCAAACACACTATTTTCACCAAAAATGAGCCATCACGCGCTCTGCCGTCGCTCTCTGCTGCTCGTACTTGTCACCGTCTCCAACGGCGCATCAGGAAGCAGCCAACCTGCGCCAGGTGCAGCACAACCTCGGAGGCGCAACGTACGCGCGCAGTCAGACGACTACTCTTTCCGCCATGCTGGGCCGCCATTGTCAACAAGGAGCGTGCAGCCAACGGACTCTCGGCGCTCTGTATGAACAAGAAGCTGCAGAACGCAGCGCAGCGCCACTCCGATGACCAGGCCAAGAACAACTTCATGGCCCATGACGGATCGGACGGATCCACCATGTCAAAGCGCGTGACGGACGCCGGGTACCAGTGGAACGCCGTGGCTGAAAACGTGGCGGCCGGTCAGGTGGACGTGGACGCCGTGATGGAGTCGTGGATGAACTCGCCTGGCCACCGCGCCAACATCCTCGGCGCCGACTACACCATGTTCGGCACGGCGTACGCGTACAACGCCGACAGCACGTACAAGCACTACTGGACGCAGGACTTCGGCGCCGGCAGCTCGGAGGCGTGTGACGGCTCGGACTCTCCCCAACAGAGCGCAGTCCAGCACTAGGGACGGATCGAACGTCCACGAGTCGCGCCATATAGACACACCAGCACTTTAGACGACAGTGTTGTATGTATCTGGTGCAATAACCACGATAGACTTGCATGTAGAGTAGTGCTTCCTGTACCTGTGTAGAACTAAGAGACATCGTGAAGATGCCGACGAACCGAAAATCTACAGTAAATGTGATGTTGAAGCGAACTGTGTTGGATTAGTACTTCAATACTTCGAAGTAATTCTTAGTGTGTCAGATTCTGTTCGAGCTTGCAGTGAGTGACATTTTGCTTTCAAGATCCCATATAGTATGAAATACATAAAATTTACATGATATTTGAGGAACTCGAAATTAACTTCTGCAAGGATGAGCTATGCTTCAGATGCAAAAGTCTCCAGAGTGCAGTGTGCTTTGGAGATAAAGTCTCGATACTCGATACCTCCATTCTCCCGCTCTGTAGCTAATAGGTGGAAATACGAGAGAAAGTGCTTGGATTCCCAGCACCCGTTGCAGCACTGCCTTCCACTCAATCTTCGACACTCGTCCACACCCCGTCGTGTCCGCCTGCTGAAAAGCGAGCATTAACGCGTTTTGATTCTCACAGATGAACTTCAGGATCGACTCCAGCGTTTGGCGTTCTAAATTGCGAGCTTTCTTTCTCCACTCGTTTCTCCCTGCAGCTTGTAACTTTTGGAGCGGTTGCGATGAAAATTGCACCACACGTGGCTGAATGTCATTGTTTTCGCCCCGTTCCAGCAACACGCACGCCCCCTTATTGGTCTGAGAGCCACAGTAGTTGGACGCCGAGAAGACTGTGAGAAGGAGTCCGTCGTGGACGATATCAAACCCTTCTTCTCTACACTCGTGCGACCGGATGATGAGGCTGATGTCGTTCCGCTTACAGAACTCCTTCGTGATGTCTGGACCAAATTCCACTCCCGCACCTCTGCTAGAAGGTTTCCATCCGTCTTCGTCACACGGATCACTCCACAAAAGATGCGTCAGCAGCTCATCCTCGCGACTGGTGCCATGTAAAAAAGGTTCCCCACGATGATCTAGCTGTTGTAGCTCTGCGATGGTGACGTTCTCGTGGTTGCTCAAGCCTCCGTGGACGACGAAGACGCGCCGATTAACCAAGGCAAAGACCGGGAACAAGTTGAAAACAGTCTCGAACATCTGGAACAGCTTGGTAGCTGAGTAGTTGATGGACGTGCTTAGTCCTCCCCAACCTGCACTGGCGTCATTTTCAATTCCGTATTTGGAGTAAACTTCATCCTGAAACCCGAAGATCTCGTTGATCATGCGCTCTTCATGATTGCCACGATTTAGAAATACACACTCAGGATACAAAAGCTTGAACGCAAGTAGTAACAGCATGATTTCAACACCGTGCGCTCCTCGATCCACAAAGTCTCCGTTGAAGAGATACCAGATTTTGTTGCTCGGGGCCCCGTTCTTCTCCATAATCGTTAGTAAATCCTCGAGCTGTCCGTGTAGATCGCCCACTACAACCATTTTCACTCCCGGGGGAATGTCGACAGAGTTCATAGGAGATTTGTGCTGTGTTTGGAACAATTTCGCTGATTCGTCCAAGATACGCCGTACGAACACAGGATGCAGCAAAATCCCATTGCGAAATTGGTTGATCAGCCTCTTCACTGTGTTCAATCGCAAGGGAAACAGTACCCGGACTCCATGGTAATGAGCGAGAGAAAGCTTGGCTTGTTCCTTTTCCAAAACGGCATCGTCGAGTGTACGACGTGAGTCCAGAAGTGGCATCATGGAAGGCAGGTCATTAATACTCATCGACTTCTTGACAAACCGCATCATTTGCATCGTTTGTTGCTCTTGCATCGTTTCCAGTAGGTTCCACGTGCTGAAATTGAGACGTGCTCGAAAGATTAAGTATGCCAGGTGCCTTCGAATCGCATTCTTGATCCGGTTTGCCGATAGCACCGCTTCTGAATAGAGCTCCACGCGCTCCAGAGCATAACTTCGTACCTCGTTATTGTATTCCACCAGCTGCACGCTTACAGTCCCCCTCCCATCAACACCTTCGGGTAAACTCACGTCCGCTACGAGCCCTGGTAAAACACCGTACACCAGGATGCGTGTACCCTTTTTTAGTGACAAAAGCTGGCTGCTGATCGGTGAACAGTCTCGACAGATACGCACTTCATCGTAGTAGCCTTGCAATGGTAACCGGGGCGCCATCACGGTGCACTCGTCACACATACACGTTCCACATTTGCTGCAATAAAAGACAAATGTCAGCGTCAAATGTTGACATGAAACAGAAACTAAATACTTCACCATACCGGCAGTGGTGTGGGCGGATGAAGAAGGTGAAGTCCTTCTTGCACACCATACAGTGCGTCGCGTTTTGCACCCAGATAGGTCGAAGAGCAATGCGAAATGCACGTTCCCACTTCAAATACACGGCGTCCCTGCTGGCTCGAAGTTTCCAGGACAGTAATTGGCCCAAGGGCGAGTACCCGTGAGTTGCATCTCGAGCTTCTTACGGTTGAACACGAGTCCGCGTTTGAGGAGATCGGCCTCGTATTCTTCTTCGTTGTTGGCTAAACTTTTGGTCTGGCCTGACGCACGGAGCGTCATGAAGCCTCGCAAGTGCTTCGACGTGAGGTGAATTCTACGAGCTCCGTCGGCTGTCACTGCTGGCATTGGCAGTTCGTAGTAGCAGAAACGTCCACTGCGGAAAAGCTGAAAGTACCGGTAGTGCGCGTAGTCCCCCAATTTGATTAGGGCGCCCTCCATGAGCTTCTGTTCCCCGAAGTAATTGTTTTCGATCTCATCGTCGTCCGGAGCCCGATGACCAAGGCCCGCATGCATAGTGAAGCCATCAGTGCCTGTAGGATGGAAAGCACAACAGAGTCTTCCGAACATTTGTGTTTCGACCAGGCAGATTGGAGACTGTGGGTGGAATGGATTGAGGATAAGCATCTATGCCGATTTCCTTCAAATAGATTCGACTAGAAGGTGCTCGAACATATTGTGTGCCTTATACCTTCAGTAATACTACGAAAGTCAGTGTGAACTACTAAAACCACGTACGTTAAGAAGATAAATTTAATATCAGTATATCAGTATGAGTACAGATTAACCTGGCATACCTGATGGAAAGTGAAACGAATCAGGTATAGCGATATATCATATACGAAAGTAATCTGTTCGCGGTCAAAGGAAGCATAATACACCGTTTTAACGGTTTTACAAAACAAAACACTCAATAGAACCGGGCACTCTGCTCCGTTTGGCATCTTTGTGTTTGTAAAGGCGATGATGTTTTCTAATAGGGTTAGGTATCCAAAACGTGGGATTAAATATGTAATAAATTTCGCGAGGCCTGAAATTTATCCTGACCATGTTACATACCCGCGACGGATTTCTAACGCAGATCTCTACGCTGCCTACAAGGAACAACCTCTTCGACATCGCATCACAACAGCTCGATGGCAGCTTTTCGGCCACGTATTGCGACTCCCCACAGACACTCCAGCTTTTATTCAGATGGAAGCATACTTCGCTACAGGTACAGGCAAATGGCGTGGACGCCCACGAACCACCCTGCCACTCGTATTAGATGCAGATCTCGTATCGAGTGGCACAGGGTATCGACTCAAGAAGCACTCGGACCTCCAAGAACTACACAACCTTGCGACAGGACCAAACGGGAAGAAGAAATGGAAAGAGCTGACGGCAGCGATACTCGAAGCACTGCCGGACAAGGGAGACTCGACGTATGCGGACACCACTTTATGCCGCAGACTAGCTAAGTTGAGACTAGCGCAGGCATAATCTGGCTACGCGATAACGTAAATACATTACATTACATTACATTACATGTTTGCGACAGACATGTTGACGGATTGGCATAAAATTTAAAGAATGACAGCAGACTCGAAGTGTCGGATTTTGATTCCACTGATATAAAGCATAGGGTACCCGTCGTTTGGCATGATGCACTGCATGTAAGGTCAAAACACAAAAACACGAAAACATGTCGACATACCGATAACATGTAAATCATGATGGACATTAGCTATTGTTCCTACAAGGCTACAGACTCCTTTCCCTTGCTCTCGTCGCTAAACCTCCGCTATCAATCGCAGAACATCCCAACGACGGCGCAGCAACCCGGTGTCCGTATAATCACTGCCTACTTCCTTCCAGAACCGGCGCCAGAAAAATACGTAGATGAACAAGCCGCAATTGTTGCCATCCTTCTGAAGCGGGCTGTGGACGGGCGTGATACTAAAGGTTTGCGTGGGACTTTTCCTCACCAGATAATCCGCTAGCTCAGCCAGTAGGTTGTGGTTTGCACGGTTGTCCACTAAACAGTTTGTGTAGGTTTCTCCGCCACAATGCAGGTCCAGTGAGTGGCGTTAACGTTTAGCGGTAAGAGGATAACTTCACCAGCTGCAGATACCTCGCTTAGAGTAGTGGAAGGGATACGCATTCCTTTCTTGAGGGCTCTGGGGACTGGTGTTTTCATTGCCGGAAGAAAGATAGTAGTGTTGTCGCCGTACTTTGTTTCCATAGTCTCCCCGAAAGCGGTAATCAAGTTGTTGTTGTTTCAAACCCCACTTTGAGAAGCGTAAAGATGAACCCAACTAATGTCGAAACCTACTCCAAATCCAGGCAGAATTTCTAGCGACCACACGTCCAATATTCTCTTAGCGAGGGCTGCCGTGTCTTCGTTTGCTATCTGGTCATCCACCACGTTTCCAACCATGTGTACAAATGTACATCATCTGGTACGGATCCAGCTCTTCAGGAACTACCGTCTTCCCCCCTCCCCCCCCCCCCACACACTACGCCTAGGCGCTTTAATAAAATAATGGAATTATAACTTTCGCGATATAATATTTGTATAGAAAAATATAACGCCTACTACATAAAACCGTAACATGTGTAATTATAGCTGTAATCTCATTGATCTGCACAATATCAAGCTTGACAACATCGTTAACATGGACCAAGTACCAAGGTACTTTGAACCGAGCCTAAGACGACTATCACGACTCGTAGATCCCGTGAGGCACTTCTAGAAAAGGGAGGGACAAGTCATAAGCGCTTCACTGCTACGTTTGCCATTACAGCCTCTGGAATCATCCTCAAGCCCCACTTTCTCTTTTCAAAGCTAAAGAATCGTCCGAAGTGCCCTGGTGGTGTTCTGGTAGATGTGAACGGTATTGGTATGTGGAACGAAGATATCCTGCTGCGCTTCTCTAAAGCTGTGGTGTTTCAAGGAAGGAGACCCAATTCTTTAGGGAGCCGGTGCTCTATTTGATCGATTCTTACGCGTGTCACGTAGCTTTGGCAGAGTCTACACTATTGGAACGCTACAACACCTTTGTCGTGGTGATACCGCCCAACAGGGTTGCTCAAAATATCATTGTTACCTATTTCCATCTCCACAGACAATAAGTAGCGGTGAGGAACTCCAAGGACTGGTAAATAAATGAAGTGAAGTACCAAAATCAACATATAATAACTAGTAGGTTCACGAGTGAGATCGTGTTCGCAGCGTAGGAAACCTAGATCACTGCATCAACCGTCGTGACGTCCCAGTACTTGCTGTTCACCTTCAAAAACAACAGCATCTCCAGCATCAGCGGTGACAAACGGTTCCTCTCGTACCGGAGCGCCATTCGCGCCATGCTGAACAGCCGTTCAGCTGCATTCGACGTCGACGGAATGGCATCAAGCTGGCCGTACGTGCTCGTGTCATCTTCAATCTTCCTGCGCTTCAAAATTCTGTCCGCAAACCCCATTTTGGTCGTCTCCGCGGTCGCAGCTATGGTGGTCTGCCGTTCAAACGGTCTTAGTGCAGCCTTTTCACCTAGCGAAAGCTGCTTCTCTTGTCCCCCTAGGACCTTGATCACGGCGCTCTCGAACTCGGGACCAGCGACGATGTCAGCGTTTGGGGCTGCAAAAAATATTTGTAAAAAATATTGGTAAAATGAGCAAACCACCAAATGTAGTAAACTCACACCCACCAAGATAGAGACGGAGGCTTGGCTTTACCTCTAGCAGCCCGTCAAGTAGGTCGCGTGCATCCAACAGGTTAAGCTCCTCGGATTGCAATTTCATCGAAACCGACTCGACATCTAGCGCTTTTAATCGCCGGTTCGCGGCAGGAGATGGCATCAACTCGGCGAGGTCTTCGTCATCAGCGCTGATAAACTCGCGCAGATCGAAGTAGCGCGCAAGCATAGCGTAGGTCGAGCCCCACCTCGTCTCCTGGCGCAGCTTCGGCCTGAGAGACGTCTTCAAACTTCATATAAAATTAGTATATAAAAAAATTAAAAATAAACAATAAACAATAAATAAATGCTTACCGCAGCTTAGCTGCCTGAGTCAATGTCCGAAAGGCGCTTCATGAGATACTGTACTTGCTCCAGATCGGCTTCATGCGGCTCGAGCAGTGTCCGAACTGCGAGGTTCAGCCGATGGCTGGCACAGCCGACCAGCGTGATGCCCATGAGCCGAGCGAGGCGCTTGTTCACTGCACAATTGTCTCCGACCAAAAAGATGCAGTTAGATAGTTCCTTCCCAAAAAAGGTAGAAAAGCAGCCAGCGCAGCCATATGCGTCTCAGCGTCGAATCGAACAGCGGAGTCGACGACAATCGGAGCCAGAGAAAGCAGAGGGTACTGCGGACCCGAGGGTGTCTCGTAGCACGCGAAGACACCTAGGTAGTGCTCCGTTCCATGGGACCACCCGTCCAGCAGCAGCCCGAACTTGTCAGGCATCTCATCGCCGATCTTCTTCTCCACCGCCGTGGTGACGTTCTCCATGTTGGCCCGCAGTGTGTTGCGACACACCGGGGGTAACTTGGTGTACCTAACACAAAGTACCCAAAGTGTTAGAAACTAGCGATCAATAGAATTTTTAACCAATACGAACCTTCGCGTGGATTCCATTTCAACAAATGAAAGCGGGAGGTTTCCACTGATAACCCACTCAAGCCAGGCATACCGGTTGGATGCCTTTTGGCGAACCCACGGTAGCAACGACCCCGTGGCGGCGATGCTGGCGTCCTCCATTTCCAGCTGGAATCGGGGGTGCGCCGACTTCACGTGAGACACCAAGTTGGTGTACCCCGTCTTGGGGGTGTGCTTGCGCGTCTTGTCGCAGGCCTTGCAAATTTGGAAGCCGGTCGGGTCCCCGTCCTCCGTAAGGAAGGGCTTAAAAAAGAAGGCCGCGATCTGCTTGGGGGTGCAGTTGGTGGGCTGAGAAGCGGTCAGAGAGTTTTGGACATGGTGGTGGTGGTTGGGAGGGGGGGGGGGGCTGGAGGTCGCTGTAGGCTAGTACTGGAAATGCTAAATGCTGAATGGTCTTAGTATGTTCTTCCCAACTCGACAGCGGACAACAGTCCACTGAATCGGTTGGTTCTCGAGTGGGGTGGTCTTTGTTGGTCCTCATTGACCCAATAAATTTTGTGTACAGGAACATAAAGGTCCGTAAAGGAATAATATGATGCAGCACAATCCATCAATAAATTATTTACATAAGAAGGTATAAATACTTTTTCAATAAATAGATTTGTGAACAACCCTGCCGCCCAACCTCACCAGTATATTACAGCCACGTGACGTAGCTGTCAATCGTAGTTATCAATCGTTCTACCGGAACAAGTATGATGACTACACTAGCAGAGCATTGATCGATCCGGCTATGCAAACCGCTGGTGGAAATCCCAAGATCCCCCATTACAAAACGGTCGCGGAAAGGAGCTGGACTGGGTAGCAACTTGTCAAGCAGATGACATCAAGAAGGCATTTACACTGTGCGGAATTGTACCAAAGTCAAGCTTTAACCAAGACAGACTTCATCAGCCCTTAAGAGGCCTTCTGGAACCAGATCTTGACATGGAGAAATGGCACGCATAGTATCAATATCTACTTGATGAAGCGGATGATCGAGAGCATCTCTGTGTATCCGCTCCTTCCTGGTACGTGCCCGAGAACGAGAGGCCAAGCTTGTTCTACTGTTTACTCTTTGGCACATCAACTGCTATAGATGACTTTGTTTACGAGCTTGTGAACTATATGAAAACCCTGGACGACGATCTCGACGGTCTCATTGACGCGCAATATCTGGAGGATATTCCACACGGAGACACAGATCCAGGAGAGTTGGAGATTTATGCCGCTTCACAACTGGAACGGTGAGGTGACAACCGTAGACAAGGACTGCAAGGTGGTCTCAACATTTACTTACGAAGTAGAGAACCCGATAAAGACGGTGCATTTAGCTCGTAGCGGATCGTACTTCGCAGTTGAGGTGGACGGGTGCATTGTTTAATCTTTTGTATGGTGAAAAAAAATAAAAAGAAAAAATATGTTTTGTGCAAATATTTTCTTCATATAATAATAAAGCCTCCGTAAATGAAAGAAACCAACTTCTTTCCTGGTGCAACTCCAAAACAACTAAAATCAAAAATACTTTCAACCAATCCGAGCACTTAAAAACAAAAATCATTTATCGACCAATCAAATAGAGCACTCCGCTCAAACACACATTTCCAAAAATGACGGCCGCCGGAGCGAAAGCAGCGTACGGCAGCGCGCCCACGAAGAAATGCAAGAAGTGCGACAGAAAGATCTCCCGCACTAACATCTCCAAGCATGTCAAGGTCTGCAAGGGGATCAAGCTGCCTGAGACGCGCAGCGAGATTCGTAAGAAGTCTTGGGAGAAGAATCGCGCCAAGCGCGTGGGCTCCCAGCGCGAAAAGCGTGCAGTCAATTTGTTTAAGGAATTGCAAGGTACCATATTTTGGATTTTAGTGATATTATTATTCTAATTATACGTTTGTATTATTTAGACTTTCGCAAGCAGCTACGTGAGGCCGATACAGCGCAAGCAGTGCCCCAGCCACAGCCAAAGGGATGATGGGCCATGCTTTGGAGGTACTCAGTCTTCATCCACGCCTCTTTGAGTTTGTGTTTGCCTAGGTGAGTGTCAAGCACAGTCGTAAATGCTTGTGTCCAATCTAACTCTAATGCCATAGGCCGAAAAGCACGAGTTGCTTTCAAAAGGTTGGTTCCGCGTGCTGATCCTCTGGTTACATCCGGATAAGCGGCATCATCTTCCGCAAGAGTGGCAAGAGCCATCTAACGTCTCTGCGGTTGAGGAGAGCTTCAAGCCCCTCCCAATGTATAAGGAAGAAATGCAAAACGCAGATATACGCAAGATTTATGAAGAGCGAGTTCGGGTCGAGAAATACCAAGTCTATCTTCAGACGAGATTTAAGCAACGGTTGATCTAGTGGGAAAAAATGCCAGGAAGCACGCGAAGCAACGGTATTGCAAAGGAAGGGCTAGCCAAGTTCGCTGAATATGCCGACTGCACCTCGTTTGATGACTTTAAAGTCATTTATCATGCGCGCTTCTTGGAGAAGGACAAGGCCTACGAAATCAAGAAAAAGCCGAGCAAGATCACGCTGCGTCTGACCTCCGATTTCTAGACGTTTGGTGCAGATTCGGACAGTGACGACGAATAGGCGCATCATGGATACACTAGTACTATTTCGTGTAGCTCTAGTAGTATGTGCATAAACATTGCGATAACAAATTACATGATAAGTCATCTCAAGTACTAAGACAAGACCATGGAATCTCAAATCCAGTATCATCCGCCCCAGAACTATCGTTAGATACACTCCAGGCCTCGACCCCAGAGTCGTCATCACCACTGCTGCTGCTACAAGTCGTAGCTTGGGTCTCAAGGGAAAACAATAGTTTGGCAGTGTTCTTGGTGCGCGCCATGGTACTTCTACAGTTAAGTAGGAAATCATGTCAAAAACATGTTAGCCTGTGCATCAACACGTCAAATGGATCAACGCGGTGTGAACACGTAAATCGCTTCAGGCGTTGTAGCTTCCCTATCATCGGCGTCTGCTTCAAACGATTCGATGGGCAACACAGCTTTGTCTGCGAAAACGTAGTAAATTTTTTTAAAACATATCAGGAAACTGAATGGCTGACCGTCGTCGCTTGCACAAATACCATACCTTTCACGAGAACAGCGAGGTGTGAATGGGCGCTCGAGTGGTTCTACAGTCTCTTAGAGACTTCCTTTACGTGTAAAGCCACCTGCCAGTCTGCGCTGATGGCAAAACCGTGTTTTAGCTACGACTACGAAACCACAGACTTGCTACTCGCAGAATAGACGGATGAAGACACCGCAGCAACGTACCACTGCGAGGAGTTGCCACTAAGCGGGATCTGTATGATAAGAGAACGCACGCAATATCGTATCGAGTTCAAGACGTTTTCTGAGCGGATAAGACCAAAAATGCGCAAGTACTACCAACAACGTATGGCGATGAAAGAAAAGATTACGTTCGTGTGTAGTCCTCAGCTATCCGACGCTCGTTGCGGTGTCCGCGAGCACGTTGGGTCGAGCGGGGAAGTCGTCGATGCGTGGCAGAATGTTGTGGCTGACAAATCAATTAAAAAAACAGTAATTTATTTTATTTTACAAACATGGCCAATCATGGTATAAAACCATGTTAGAACCCTACTGTCAACACATGGGCTACATATTTTGTGTAAATGCATTGCATTGCATGTCCTGTCGCGGAAACGAATTAACCCTTCTAATACGAAGGCTGTTCCGGATTATCCGTGATTATAACATATGAAGTAAACTATACCGGAAAATCAGTACTTTATATCATGTATGCAGCCCTTTCGTCTGACACGTGGATTGCCTAGAGAATGTGATTGGATAATCGTTAGAGATGGGTAGTACAAAAAACTTCCTAATTACTGTCAATTGCGATCTCCTGCAAAACTGTTGGGCCTTACCCAAACGACAACACAACAAAATGTGAACATCATTCCCAAGTGTCATTCATTACTCTTCTTCACTCTCGCTACAGACCTCGCGTCTACGCTTCTCTACAAACCGGATTTTGTGCTGCATCTCAGCAGGAATAGCCATGCCATTGCGCCAGCTTTGGTGCCATACTTCGTTGCAGGTGAGAGCGCTACCGCGGTCTAGACGTCGAGCCTTATTGCATAGAGTAACGCGCCCCTTCTTGACTTTTGAGCACGTCGCGCAAAAATAGCTCGTTTCGAAGCTGCGGACGCCAGGACCCGCGTACGCTGAGCAGACCTTACAGAGCCACTGGCGACGCTTGTTTCCGTTTTTTTCTTCCGTCTTCTCGAGCATGTGCGCGCTTCGAGGAAGTGGCTCGGTCACGAGGTCTGATAAGTCATCATCCCCGGCAAAATCGTCGCTTGTTTGGCTCAATAGGGCAATATGTAGTCGCCGCATGAACACGGCATGCGTGGGAACGGGCTTGTTGAGACGACGGAGGGCGATCTTGTGAATGATAAAATCATTTACCATAGCAATATCCACTAAGCCGAGAAAAATGGTCTTGTAGTACTTTCGCATGCGGATGGAGCGCTGGATCGAGTACCATTGAAGGCGTAGTTGATCATGAATGTCCACTCCTCCCATCGCTTCATGATAATCTCGAACCCGCTGAGGGCATGGGACTTGGGAGATCGATCCGCCGGGCTCTCTACGGGTGACGTGAGTAATTTGGGTGGAGCAACCAGTCCCCAAAAATGTAACTGGCTTGCTGTCCATCCACGACAGACCTACGAACCCGGGGCGATCTCTCCATACAGCTATTCGGTAAGTTCCTCTGGCCATTTTCTTCGGTCTCTTTTTCTGCGTGAAGTCAATCGCTTTACACCACCCTTTCCGGTCCTTGCGAATGGTCCCGACGTGGTAGTGACCCATACTGAGGAGTTTGTCCGATAGAGGGATTGACGTATAGAAATTGGCTGTACAAATAAGCCTCTGAGAAGGCTGACCTTGTAGTACGCGCGTCACATTCTTCACCACAGCTCGCTGCGCCACAGCGTCTTCGTTAGCGTTCGCTTTCCCGCAATAAATTCCCAGTCTACACATACAAACACACCATATTGTTAGTGATAATGTGAATACAATACGGATCGTGCGGAACACATTACGGATCCACCGAACCAAAACTACCACGGATATCCGTCACATGTGCCGGATATCCGTAATAAACGTACAACATACCTCGAGCAATACGCGGTGTCCGCATCACGTCATGTAGAACTTCGTACCCCTTGTTCGGCTTGTTGGACATGTACTGGCGCATTGGATTGCGGCGGTGACGCATTGGCACCATCCCCTCGTCGAACGAAATTCGCGCACCAAGCCGATACCCACGGAAGAATGTCTTTTGCAAAGCTTTAAATAATTGGGCGGATCTTGAACGCACGATCTGCACTGTCGTGCTGCCGGGCATTGTCGTTGAAATGCAAGTAGCGAGCAATGTCGTGGAAACGATCCCGACTCATGAACTGTCCGAATGTACCGCGGGATAGTGCACCCTCAGTCTTCGTGATCCAGCGACGACTGAGACTCTCCCGACGCGGCTCTAGCGTTCT
This sequence comes from Phytophthora capsici, assembly GCA_030324255.1. Lineage (NCBI taxonomy): Eukaryota > Oomycota > Peronosporomycetes > Peronosporales > Peronosporaceae > Phytophthora > Phytophthora capsici. Next base: position 2,148,534 of record CM059360.1, on the reverse strand, counting down.
CGCGACAAGTAGTCCAATAAAGCGAACAACCTCATGGGGCTGTATTGAGCTCTTGCGTTCCAACTTTCTTCTGTAATCCTCGGTAGTGAGTACAGCAGTCGACGGAACGGCCTCACGACGGAGAAGGGCACGTGCTCGCATCTGCTGGGCGATTGATTCCACACTGTCTCGGCGAAACTTGTTCGTTTCATTTGCGATTTTCCGCCACAGCTCCTTCGGCAAGAAGAAATAGAAGATCGCCAATGGGTTTTCAGCGTAAGCTAAGGCAGCGCGAGTTGGACCAGACGGACCATCGTAGAGAGAAGAGTCAGTACTTGACAAGACTGCTGCTCCATGTAGACGTCCCAGCCCCCTGCGCGGAGGTTATCCAAGTCTTCATTAGTCAGATCGAAGTCCACAGGCACGCCATCATCTTCATTCGCAAGATCGTCACCACTCTCGTCACTGGCGACTGAAGCAATGTCGTCCACAGATTCATCATCATTTCCATCTTGGAGAATGAGTTCTTCGTCACCTTCTGCATCCGAATCTAGGGCTCGCAACCAGTCCCCTCCTCCCCTGTTGAAATCATCAGCATCGAGATCTTCGAATAAAGTGTCCCGCCGCAGGGCATTGATAAAGTCATCAGAATCAAAATCGTCAAGAGAGACACCAGTTCGGAGGCCAGCACGCGCGGCATTCAGCGCTTCCGGAATTGCCACTTCCGGACTATCCGTCCTTTCAGCAGGAATATCCGGACCAGTTTGGTAAGTAGTATCTGGAACAACTTGGGCGGTATCCGTAATAGGGAGTTCTGTATAATCCGTTATAAATACGTTAGTAGAGCTCAAGCACAGGCCAACAGATAAACTTACCAGCGCGACGTTGTTTAGAAGCTTGGCTTGACGGTGGAGACTTGTGTTGGCTGGCCGTTTGTGGTGTTCGTATAACTGCGCGTGGCCTGGACGTGTTGTTACGAGGGTTAGCCTTTGCAGTAGGCCTCGGCTGCAGTGGCGCATTTTTCGCTGCGGCTGAAAGCTCACTTTCACTCGTCGTGTGTGGATCGGGGTCGGAGCAGCACCGGGCAACGTCAAAGAAACTGGTGACGCGTTGGACGGCGTTGGGTTTGGTAAAGGGTCGAACGATAGCCACCCTTGCTTTCGACAATAGTCCATTAGGCTCTTGTCACCTATTCCAATACGAGTTAGATAGTAAAACAGCATGAAATAGAGTCCATAAGTAACGTACCGAGAAAATAATCAACGCCTTCCGTTCCTTTGAGACTCCCACCCGGCGGCAGATATCTCCGACCATCGCTCAGCCCCAACGACTTTCGAAACTTCCACCCTTTCTTGGTAAGCTCGTTCCACATATGGGCGAACGTTTTCTCGGTAGCGTAGGCGTACATATTCTCGAAACAGGAGTGATGGTCTTTTCTCGGGCGCAGATCTCGAAATGAAAGGCTGGTAAGCGCCCCCAGATTTTTATATCTGCAACCCTAACCACTTTCTGAATAATTCATGTCCCACCAGTCGGAGCTGCTACAGTTGGCTTGCTAAAATTTATCCAATACAAATACTAATATGCGGATTTCTAATGCTCCAAATCTGTTGCGGACAATGCGGAACAATTTCATGTTTGAAATTACATTCCGGATAATCCGTAATGGTCGTATTAGAAGGGTTAAGGCTGACATTAGGTCAAGCCCAACGATTAACATCACCCATACAAGTCGTTGACAGTGGCACCCTGTGGTGGTGGAAACAATTTACAGCAATCTAGACTGATATCCTCTACACAAGGTCTACAAGTCTCGACAGCAATTAATCACTTGCGCGAGTGCTAGGTCCAAGTGACGAGGTACCACTGAGCGCAGAGTTGGCAATGAAATCGACGAACGATATGTTTGCAAGCGTGAGGGAAGCATCATACCGCCATTGGTATCCCGCGGCGAGTTGGATTTGTGCTAATCGGCGTTTTAGGAATTGCTACAACAGGATCCAATGCTGCTGTTGGGTATATCATTCTCGGCGCTTCGGTCCACTTGCCAGAAATGAGTTCGTTCACGAGATCAAGTATGAAATCGCGGTGAGGATCGCGACTCTTGATGGCCGTTTGCACCATTCTCTTTGTCAAATACGCATCGCAGCCCCGATATCGATGAGAGCCATGATCACTTTTGATAAGAGTAGCCATCAGATATAGATAGTCGTGCACGGGTCTGGTCAAGGCGGTTGACCCCTTGCGTGTTTGCGTTGCACTTTTTTTACACATACTGGGGCTTCGAATTGCATATGTTCGGTGTCGATACGTTGCCGAACTGTTAATAGAAGTGGTGCATAAGCATTTGACACGACCCGGTCAATGTTACCGTCGCACCAAGACGCTGCAAGCATCTGATGCTCTACGGAAACACCTTGACGCCAATCATCACTAGCACACTCATCAGCTGGTAGCATAACAAGTTTCGGAAAATGCTTGTTCTTCACCCGTACAGTTCCCCGACCACGAAGGCCTTTCACTCGCAGTGCTTGGAGCAGCTGTACTGAAGCATAAAAGTTGTCTGCAGTCACAATACGCTGAGTATTGTATATCGGTCGCACACGTGGATTGTAGCCACATCTTGCAGTTCTTCTCCGATCACATGTGGTTTTTTAACTTCGGCAAATCAACAATATATTGTTGTAATGTTGTAATGCACTGCCAGTATATCACCATTGTGCTGAAGAAGTCAGACCTCTTATCTAACACACGATAAAAAAATAGAAAAAAAACACACACACAGAGTTCGTGATATTCGTGAAAACACACTCACCGCACGTTTGAGGTCCACCTACCAGAGCTCACATTGCCGCTTCGCTGGGATTATCTGCAACGACCCGCACTCGATGGTCTCGGTGATATCTCGGAGTGGACGTTGCAGCACTATCGTGTTAAAGGTTTCGTTACTCAAAGACATATTACCTTCCTACTACAGGTTGCTGACATAATCCACATAACTTTGTCCCATGGTTTGTGACGCATAAGTGAAAGGATGGCTGTGCCCTAAGCGACTCTGCCATATACACTCACACGGTGGGGTTGTTTAACTTGTTTCGTTACCATGGCCGTAACATGTCAAAGTATTTAGACTTGGAGCTTCAAAGGTCTTAAATATAAACTTGCCAGGGCACGGCAAATTTGGAAACCTCAGCGAACACTCGCGCAGGTTCGATCTGTATTCTTTCTTGTGTGAAACGATGCTTTCTCACTCGGGGAAGAAGATGATATTTGCTCACGGGTACTGATACCGCTGATAAAGCGACGAGACTTCAGCTTTCATTTACTAGAGGGTGTTCTTTGCATACTAAAATAAGGTAATGGAGGTAACGTTTTGAAATGCACTACAACAAATTAGTTTACCGTACATGACCAGCTTCCCGTGTAACAGCGTCCGTGTTTCAGGGCAATAGCGCACTTCTAAAAATATTGAGCCCCTTCGGTTTACTTGGTAATGGTGCTCTTGGTGCGCGCCTTAGCCGCTGGAAGTGTTCTCTGTTTTGGCGCGACGTTTGACGTTTAAACGATCTTGGATGCCGGCCCGTCCCCTCTTTAAGGAGATAAGGAGATGTGCACACTATTTCTATAGCTTTCTTGAGGTACTAAATGATTGCATCCGCCAATATCTCACCTGTATATGGTGATTGCGTGGATTCTAATGTATCGGTCATCTAATGCTTTTGATATTCGCCATTCACACATGGTCCGGAGCGGTGACCAGGGCCGCCGAAAAATAAATGGCACTTACAGTAATGGTCATAAATATTATCACATTATTTATGAGTCGTGAAAAGTAGTAGATCATAATTTATGCCACCAAAGTACTATTTTCATGCATAATATATGAGAAGGTACACTTCTTACTTAGGTTAGTATGCGGAAAAGCTCACCTTCGGTTAGCCTCTCCGAACCAATCATATATTCAAACATCTATCCGACACACTGCCTCCTCACCTTCCAATTTTCTACTTCTCCTACAAGCTCTACACCTCATGCTAGCTACGCCTCGTCCCCGGTCAACTTTCTCCAACGCCCAGATTGTGGTGTACTTCTACTCACCGTGCCGTGACCAGTACGATGAGCCTGTGCCGGAGTACTTTCGCTGCCGCTGCGGTAAGGTACGCAAGCAGACGAGCCGAAATGGCTACACCAATCTCATGCAGCATGTGCGCAGCGAGCATCCAACCTTCCAAGAAGAGATGCTCGCAGCCACAACCGCTCAAACCGGTTCGGTGGTGCACTATGCTCGCCGCACGGCCGTGAACCGGTTCGGCTGGCTTGAGTGGGTTGTAAAGGCAAATCTGCCTCTCATGTTCTGTGAGAACCCTCTCGCTCGCCGGTATGAATTACTATTACTACTCTATAATAATGGTTACACTAATATGAATATGCTTGATTAGGTACACTTCTTTGGAGCCTATCTCAGTGGAAACATTGCGTGCGCTGCTCGAAGGCGTCACTCGCTCCGTTGAAGCAGCTATTGCGGCAGAGCTATCGGATGCTTTTGGCATCATGTTCGATGGGTGGACCCACTCATCCGAACATTACGTCGCAGTGTTTGCGTTCTATGAGCTCGATGGCGTTGCTAAGACGGCGCTTCTGAGCATGGCCCCGGTGATTAACGAGCCCGACGAGGACTTGTCGGCCCGTACCCACCGCGAGTTTTTGGTGGGAATGTTCGAGCGAGATTATGGTAAGGATGTAAAATGCTGCAAGTACCTGGTTGGAGACAACTGTTCAGTGAACAGGCGGTTGGCAACCATCATGCAAGTGCCTTTGGTTGGATGCTCTAGTCACCGACTAAATCGAGCCGTTCGTCAGCACATGGCCCAACACGACGACGATTTGGCTGCAGTGCAAGCCCTGATGACCAAGCTGAGGACGATTAAGCAGTCGGCGAAACTTCGGTAAGTAATTTTTACTTTACTGATATTAATACTAATACCTGGTTGTGTTACTATTATGCCACTAATATGATATTTTTAATTGGTGTTTTTATTACTAGATTTAAGACTCCACTTCGCCCAGTCATTCGACAGGACACTCGCTGGGGGTCCACCTTCGCGATGGTACATCGCTATTTCGCTCTACTGGAGTTCCTAGACCAAGACGAAGAAGAACTTCAGGACCTGCTTCCGTCTGCGGCATGCAACCGTCGTCTTAAGACGCTCTACGCAGATCTCAAGGACTTCGAGTCGGTTTCCAAGGCCTTACAAGCGGAGAGTGTGAGCCTACTGGACGTGCGAGTCTGGTTCGACGGGCTTATCGAAGCCCATCCCGCGTTCGCTGCTTTTATCGGTACGTTATGCAATGTTACGTTTTTTTAATATTCACTAACTCACAGGACCTCGAGCAAATATCGTTCATAGCCCAGACTTTGAGTCGGGCTGTGTCCGTGTACTCAAAGGAAATGGAGCCCGCCTCACCGCGTCGGAGAAGCGGGCTCTTCGACCATTTCTCGAAGTAGCCACGGACCCGACAAACCATAGCGAGAAGCCGAACCGGAGCCACTTGTGCAGCGGCTGGAGAAACGTCGCCGTCTTGAAGCAAGAGAAGCTCGGTACTGCCTCGTTGGCAGCATCCCCGCCACCTCGAACAAGGTGGAGCGATTCTACAGTATTGCACGCACAACTCTTGGGCACGAGCGTAATGGCCTACAGCCTATTACGCTTGAAATGATCCTATTTCTACGAGAAAACTCGCGCTTTTGGGATGTTTCTACTGTAGATCAACTCCTGTAGCCCAAAACGCGCTAATCAATACAAGTACGAATCGATCACCATAATTGATTTATCACTACAGTGATCACCGCAATTAGTATCACTTAGAGTAATTTATGTGAGGCTTAATATTTTTTCTGTACAGTATATAGTATAAGTGATAGTATTTATGAACACATACTATATTATGTATGGGAAATTAGTATCACTGATACTATTTTGCCTAGACAACAGCAACACTGTCGGTGGCACTACTTCCTGCACTACGGGCATCATCACTTGCAGGACAGGCCACGGTCTCCCTGCCTTCAAATTTGTCAGGGTACTTACCGATGATAGCCTGGAGGTGAGGGAAATGCTGCTCAATCTTCCATGTTCCATCAACACTTAGAGGAAGTCCACATCGAATCATCGCTTTTCTCGCGTAGTTCATGCCGTTCTCGCCGCGGTATACGTTCACCTCACGACTACAGTCGGACCAACCGACTCGGCAAACTGCTCGAAGGGGGGCTCGAACCCAGGCCAGCCGAATGGGCACCAGATATAGACCCTTGCACAGACTATTTTTGAACATTGATTTTTGTTGTTCACATTAATTAGTCTCACTGATTAAGGTGAAACTAATTTCGGTAATGATACTAATTTCCCACACAGACTAATTGCGGTGACCACTGTAGCAGATATGACATTATTTATGAAGTCGATTGCTAGACAACGTCACATTATTTATGATCACACTGAGCCTTCCATTCATATAAATATCATAATCGGCGGCCCTGGCGGTGACGCACAGCAGATTTACTTCGTTTACATGACAAATGATCACCACATGTGAATTAACTAGATGAGAGCGGGATGAATTTATTATCCCTGGCCTACCCAATAGTCTCTAGTACATTTTCGGGGTTGGATGACTTCATTTTCTTTTTTGGTTCATTCTGAAGGGCACAGCATCATTTATTTGAGACGCATACTTTCCAAGACAAAACGTTGCTATTGAATCTCACAACCATATTTAGAACGAGTGATGGTTCCGCTGCAGCTCGTATTTGACCGACTGAAGTATCATCTCAAATGGCAAAACCCTGAGAATGAAGAGAATAATGGGCGGTTTGCTGGATATGGAAGCTACGTGGCTCAACACTGTTCTGGATATTATAATTGAGATGGAGAAAGGAGTTGCAGGTGCTGGAACGGTTAAATACGACGGTATTCAGTCCAAGAGAAGCTAAGCGAAATGGCAGAGTATACACGGAAACACAGGGCTGTGCACAGGGAGCTACAAGATCTTCTCGAGCAAGAACTCGAGTATGCGAACGTGCTTACCTCAAACGTCTCGAGGCCAGTGCCAAAGGGTAACCAGTTCGTGCCCGCACTATCAGTTCTGTTGGAAGAGTGTAGTGAAAGGCTTCAGCAGTAGTTCGGCAGATGCCGTTGATAGCGTTGCCCAGACGCTCGCCCATTAACGTCGTCTAATTAATGTTGATCCAATAACGTTTCTTCAATTACATTGCAATAGTGTCGCTCCTAGGCTAACGCCGCTCAGTTTCAATAACGCTGCTCAGTTCCTTTAGCGTCGCTCACTTTCAATAGCGTTGTCAATTCTATATCTCTTTTTTACTACATCAACGCGGAAATAACTGAAGCCACATCGAGCCACAAGCATGCTCAAGAAATTGCTAGTGACCTTTGTCCTCCGCGTGTACCGCGATGGATCCCAGCACACAACCGACGCCGAACCTGGCGCATGCAACCCAGTCGTCCATCTGTTCCCCCTAGTGTTCCGGTGGACAACGCGAACATGCACCAAGTTGAAGTGCCGCCTGCTGGACGATTCTTTATCGACGTAACTGCCGATAACGTTACTGCAATCGACTTGACGAACGCGTAATCAAGTGGAAGTCAAACAGCTATTAACGTCGTAACCAGGTTGAAGTTGAATAAAGGTATCTTTTACTCAATTTAGTCTTAATTCCATATTTTCTTACTCGCCTTCACAAAAGTACTTGTCAGCTGCTTATCTATCTCGGCAGCTTCTTTCTGTATATTCAAATCGACGGGCTTGTCTAGTGATGTGCAAAGGATAACACACAGCAATCTCAGTCGCATCACTTTAACTACGTCCTTCGTGGCAGCATCATTGATGAATACACGTCTGCCATTGATAAATGAGTAAGCCAAAGCAATCACCATTACGCCACAGCAGCAGCCGTCAGGTTGCCGTGGTGAAGACACCCAGTCCAGCTCGATAGATGCTGGAAAGGGATATTATTCCTTTACCCCCCCATTTTGGCAGATTGAGAATGCCATTCTTGGAGATACGGTAGAAGTTTGCTCGTCCATATCATCTCTGGTTTTCCTTTTGGGGACACCCGGCATCATGGGATCGTAAATGTGCGCGCGCAAAACTCCATAACGTTCCACAGTCACGACAATCAGTAGTCCAGTGACAGGACGCTTCGTTTATCGGTATAACAATGAATTCCATTGAAAAGAGCTTGTGTGGGGGAGGGGTGGGGAACTTTTCGTTCTTAGCGGCGAGCGACGGCAGCACATGCACGCCCTTCTGGTTCTCACTCATAATAGCGAGTGCATAACTGATAATGGCGTCATTCAACCACCTGTCTTCCGCAAAAAACCGACAACCTTATCAAAGACAATCTCCATGTTACTGTCTCGTCGCTGAACCTTGGACTGCAAACTGAGTTTCAAATATGTCGACATCACTTCGCTGGCTAATTTGCGCTAGTCGTTGTCTGGCGTCGTGTGCAGTATTGCCGTTCGAACCCGTCACGAGGGCAAAGAGCTCCACTGGGCGACCTGTCACCTTCGATCAGTCCTGCAGGATCCAAGACACGTCATCGATCCACGATGCACAGGTTTTCTTGATTCTGTAAAACGTCGGCATCGCACATACACAGTCGATACAACACATAGGTGTCAGTTAATGTCGCTTGAGGCAACTTTATCATAGTAGAGTAACAATAAAGTCCTCGAGAAGGGCTCCAATCCAGGTGTGACCCCGACCGCCAGCATTTTCTATTCAGCAGGGTTTGGCGAGCACGTAAGGTCCACCATGGCTTTCTTCGCTTCACGGCCTCCGAACTGTCGGCTCCGAAAATAATCCAGCGCAGCTTGCAGCGAAATGACCAAGTCCTCAGGAATGATGTAACTGTAGCAGTAGGAACTTGGCTGGCCTGCGTGATCTCTTTTACACGTCTAGATCTTCCTCGCAGCGTTTGTTCGTTCATAATACACGGATATTTCTCCATCACATCAGCTACATCTTTTAGCCGCGGTGTGTTGTTCGCCCATGTTATAACGTCGCTGACCGTGGCTGTCAGTCCCTGTGGATACTCGATTACAGCGTACCGAGGCATCGCCGCAACGGCTGACCAGTTTTGTCGTTGTTTTTTATGAGCATTCCCTCTCACCGTCTTCGGTATATTGAGCTCAAGGTTTGTTTTGATGACGTAGGCTTTCAGCTGCATCATCAACTTCATCTATGATACGTTGTGAATTTTCAGAGATGTCAAGATCTCCCAACGATCTTTGAGACAAAGATGTGTCTTCAAACGCTACGTTACTGGTGCAAATGCCGACAGGGCCATCTCCGCGGCAGTCGGTTGAGGACAACCTTTTGGAGTGTGTTCTGATGCCAGTTCCTCTGATGTCAATGTCATAACTGCTGGTACTGGTGTTAACGTTGCAGGGGACGGCAACGTTAACTTATTGCGTTCTAGGAACGTCAGGTCTTCATCCTCAATTGAATGCTCCATCAGCTCCAACTCCGCCAAGTCGATAGGCTCATCACTACCTGTTGATTCGAAATCTGGATTCTCGTTATCCGTGCCGGTGCCTGACGCGTCATTCGCTGAAGATGACGTACGCTTCCCATCATCGTTTTTACAATCGACTCCCACTTCTTCAGCTCCTTACAGAAATTTACACTCGATAGCCCTCAAAACTGGCTCGAGCGCACTCTTTGCTAGTGTGTACATCTCCTCCGATGACAAGACGACCACATTACCACGCTCTTGGCGACGAAGGCGCACGTAAGCCACTCGAGCCTTAGGACGACTCTCAACGTTAATGGTAGTAACGTAGCTAACGTCGGCGATGTTAATCTATGGAATCGAGCTCCGTGCAATCTGAATGTGTGAGTGACAGACTCTAATACTGATGCGCCCATCTCGATATTCTTGTACACGTTTGCTGCCTCTCTCATATTCCTCCGCGGGGGTATAGTAAGGGTTGGCGGTTCTTCAAATCCGTGCCCGTAGCGGCAAACGTACATGATATGCTGACATGGAAGTCCGTGACTTGAAGCGAACAAACAGAAACATATACAATCCAGATCGCTACATCTGTACACTTTCCCCCCAACGAAAACATCCCAAGTATATCCATTGCACCCTTGTTTCTGACACGAGAAGTTCTTCGAAGAAACGATAAAGCGATCCCACTGGCGCCGCACTTTGGCTAAGATGTTTTCGCTCAAAAGACCAGCAGCACGGCGCAAAAAGACAGGAACTGTGTCGGGTTTCCGGGAGCTACAATTGTGCCTGTGAGTTGTCTGCAAGCATTGGCGTGCGATATTAACTTGATGTCTCAACACGCTAGCCACAGCCTGGTCGACTGCAGTTTTCTTGCCGAGTAGTTGCTTGAGTAGATGCCAATCCGATTCACTTCGATTTGTCGTAGTATTACCAGCGGAAAACACTTTACCACGCAAGTAGTTCGACCGCATGTAACGCAGTCCTTCCAGTTTTTGTCAAAATACAGACGTGCAGACTTGTGCCCTTTTCGCAAAAGGCGCCGAACTCCTTGTAAGCTCGGGTGTAAACTTCTTCTGTATTACTGCAAAACAGACAAAGGTCTGTTAGGTTTTCATCACGCTAGTGTTGTGAATATATAACGTCGTTTGTACCTGTACAGCATCTTTGAGAAGAACGCCGGAACTGTGTCTTGGCCAGCGAGGTTTAACTTGAACCGGCAACCGATTAGCTTTTTCCAGTACGTCAGCCCGTGAAACCGACAAAGTAGAACGCGCGCACGGAAAACAGCCCTCCAGAATACTCCACTCTACGAAATATTTGTCTGTCACGAAGGACCTGATCTTCGTCCATTTTGGGTTAGTTTCCTTGAAGTAGCCAAAAATCTTCTCAAGGGTGACAGCCTTTTTGTTCAACGACAAAAACCCGAGCACTGGAAATCCATGGCCTGTTGGTGCAGTTGCAACGAGACTCCCTGAACAGTAGAATAGAATAAAGTTAACGTTGCGGCAAAATAACGTTGCGAGGTGATAGCCGACGTTATTGGTTCATGAGTAAAGTCCAAAGCAAGCGTATCTCCCCACTCATCAAACGCGACCTTCTGCAATGCGCTCTGCACTACAATTAGGTTACTTCCATTTGGTCGCGTATCACTAGCACCTCACTGCCATCCTCTGCTGCCAACGCATCCAGCAGCAGCTTTAGTCGGGATTGTGCGGTTTTGTAGTTTACGAATGAAATTTCGAGCTGACTGTGAAGTCACGGGTCGACCTTAGGTGTAACAGGGAACAATTACATCAGACAAGTTATACAATTCAAAAGCCAATCCTACTTACCTAACACTTCACTCATAAACCCTGCAATCTTTCCGGGGGGAGGGGGGGTTACTGTCGTGAAGCGCTGCCACTGTCTGAGCAACGGCGCCAGCAGTTCGAACATCGCTAATTTGCGCAGTTGCACTTGCACCCTCTGTAGTGTGGTTGTGACACGCCATTCATTCTTCTCAACGAGGCGGTGCTGTGGCTGCTCGCCAGCGGGCGCCACATCCATCAAGATAAGGTCGAAGCGAGCAAGGCAGCCAGTGAAGTTAACGTCAGCGTTGCGGGTTCCGCCGCCGCGTCGCTCCTGGTGCACGCCGTGTTTGCACCTGTAAGCCACAAGGCTTCGCTTAAATTCTTTGGCACTCACACGTACACTGGTTTTCCTGTGTATTGCCATAAAAAAGTTAGTAAAGCTAGTTAATAAAAATATAACGATAGTTGCCGGTTGTAAACCTCCACAGATTTAAACGTGCGTCTCCGAAAGCCGACGCAATTCGTCTTGCAATATACTCTGAAAGCTGAAATCCAGCTCTGCCAGCTAGCGTAGCATTTTCGAGTTACTGGGGTTAGTCTGTTGTCCACGTTTGCGTGTGCTGCCGCCATTGCATCCCGCTCAGCCTTGGTTTTGCTGTCGCGCTGATGAGGTTTCTTCTCGTCCAAAAAGAGAAAATGCGGAGGTAGGTCGACTTCATCCTGAATTGTTGATGACGTGGTCCTCTCCTCCTGTTGAACAGGCTGTTCGTCATCGTCCAAGTTAGGTGACGTGCTCTGGTCTGGTTCATACGGAGATAAAACGCGCGGACGCTTGACGCGCTCCTTCTGCTCCCCAACCATCTGCCGGTCAGGTTGCGATTTGCGATCGTCACTTGCTATTCGTTTCGTCCCTCTACGACGACCGTCTTGATGCCCGGCTACTGTGGAATTTTGCGCTGGCTGTAGACATCTTTTGTATACCTGCTTTTGCCGCATCTGCCAGCAGTAGCAACGTTAAATTAACGTCGCTGAAGGAAAATCAACTATAACTCACCTTTCCCTGGGCGTACGGCTCTTTCTGCTGTTGCATCGTCGCTGCTTCCGTCTTCTCCAACATCTTCATTGTTACTCTTCTTTCTGCGATAACCTGTTTGCTGGTAAGCGACGTCGACTACTCCTGCATAATAACCCATAGCCATGAGCATAACGTCGGTACCAATGAAAGTCAAAGTTATTTAACATGGACATTCAGCTCACATCTCGTACGTGCCGCACATTCACCAGCACTTCCGCTCTTTTCCGCCACCGTGCTATCAGCTCGACTACTGTGGATAACGTCAATCTCGCCTTTGGTGGCGCCATCCTTGTCACCACCATCTTCACACTCCCCTGAAGGATATTGCATAGACCCCACGGCGCCTGCAAGCGCAAGCGACGTTAGTTTACGTCAGCGCACGTATGTAACCGCATTGACTCGCCGCCATCACCATGCAAGTCACTGGAACACTCAGCATATGTGATGTTCTTTGCGCCGCCAGCTGAATGGCTCGTTTTCTCTTCGTCACAAGCTAAAGATTGAATTTTGCCTATCAGCAACAATAAAGCTAGAGCGGCGTTACAGTAATCGAATGCAACGTTAACGCACCATCGTTATCGGCCGCACCACCACTACTGTTTCTTTTCAGCACTTATGACGCCGGCTTGGCCAGCATCAGCGTCTCCCTCGCCATTGGCTTGCTGCTCTTGTCGTTAACTGCTGCGCTGCGAGTACTTGGTGCCGTCCGTAGCGTAACAGCAGTCTGCGACGTGGATGTTGGAATCTCCGCCATTTCGATATCCCCTCTTTCGAAAATGGACGGCTTTCGCATATCGTACTTAGTCTGAGAATATATCGCACCCCTCGGACGAACCGAACCTGAACCACGGTTCTACCGTTTTTTTGAACCCGAACTAGGCAGGGAACCCGATTCCTGCAAAAAATCACCGAACCGAACCTGGGAGGGAACTCGGTTCGTTCCAGATTTCCGCTATTCTTATTGGCTAGCAAAATCGATTTTCATTGGTTATTAATATTCTGGTTAACGAAGATTTAGCTCTGCCCTTCCAGCATTTTACAACTTCAACACCACCAACACTTGGCCACGATGGACGATCTCCCAATCATCGAGCTTCCGGAGCACTACTTCATCGACGGTAAACGGCTTGGGATGGCAATCGCTCATGTGTCAGCGCAAACCAACAGCATCGCTGAGCATCAGGATGAGCTCCGCCGGCGACAGAGTCTTTATGAAGAAGAACAGCAGCGCTTCATTGAGCAGCGTGTATCGGCTGCACGAGAGGAGGCAGAGGCGCGCAACAACGCTCTCGTACTCGCCATCAAACAGACCTACGGTGACCCGTCAACGCTGGAGCTACGCGTCGACGCGCGAATCCAAGATATCCTCCAGCAGCTCCAGCATGGGGCTCAGGAACAAGCTCGATCATTTGCTGAGGCTCACGTCGCTAATCAAGCTGCGCTCAATCAGCTCGTGGAGCAGTGAATGCATGCTGCCCTTCAGCACATTGAACAGGAGGTTATCATGCAAACGGAAAAATGTATCCGAGATCTGCGCCAAGAAATATACAAGGTCGTTGAAGATCGGTTTCTGAATGCCGTTCAACGCGCGGAAGAAAACGCGCGTGTTGTGGTGAGAGGTGAGCTGAGGGACCAAGGATGTGCACGTCAAGAATCTTTCGCTCGGTCCGAAGCGCGCGTTGTCCAGCTAGTTAAAGGCATTATTGAACAAAATGACAGCGTCACACGGAAGCGCCAAGAGCGGGAAACAGAAGCTTTTACTGATCGTATCGAAGAGAGGCTGCGCCAAGTGGTGGTAGTAGCAAAATCGGCCGCAGAGACAAAGGCTCGTGAGGTGGTGGCGCTGCAGATGAATGCACCGAAAGCTACTGTGACCAGTGCCGTGACGCCTACCGAGCTCGCACGTCCTGTAGCAGATACTTCAAAGGACGCAACTGCACCGGCCAAATTCAGAGCGAAACCTCGGCGGGGTCAGGAGCGGAAGACACGAGCTCAAATTGACGACAATCGCCATAATGAATCAGTAAGTACCATACGCCGTCAAGAGCGTAGGACGCGAGCGAAAATGGATCGAATTCGGCAAGACGCGCAGGAAGCAGTACGAGCTCGTGCAGCTACGCGAGCTGCGGAACTGCTTGAGCCGAAATCCAAAGTCAGGGTCAAGTCCTAAGAGAAACACTAACTACGAGCAACATGTATTGAATGCACATACACTCACTTATCGCAACTACCTTCCGTTCAGCTAGGTTTCGCCCACTTCCTCGTTGTCGGAGAGACCCAAATCCATGCTTGAACTCGAAAATAGGTTTGCCAGCGATCCAAACTCATCATCCAGTTCCTGTACCATATTCACCAGGACGTTTGACGGCAGGCGTTCCTCGGCAACGTTAGGCGATAGTTTCGGGCACTGCGTGATGTCAACATAGTTTCTGTTGCAGTTTAGAAACGTTGCCATGTCCACATTGTAAGGTGCTAACGAGCTGCGCTGGGGTGTCACCATTCTTCCGGCAGTTCCAAAGTCTCTCTCGATTTGGGCCGATGATGAGGGCATCGAGAACAGAACTCGAGCCACCAGAGGCAACAGCCGGAAGTTTCCCTGATCCAGTTGGCGCTTCCAGAAGCTTAAGACCGATTCCAGTTCGCCAGGACGCATCGTACGCAGCGTGGTTGGGGTCGTAAGCCACCTGTCGAGTTCTTCCTCGATTCGCTGCTCGTGCATTGCATTATGGGTATCCGCTGGTGGTGGTATGACCTCATCCGCCGTCTCTGCGAAGAGCTCCATCAGGTCTTCAGAAAATACAGCTGCTGGTGGCGGAGCAACGATACCGGGTGACGTTGGCTGCGTATCAACCGCCTCCATAATGCTCCGAACCCCGTCGATGACTTTACGACGAACCTTAGCGTAGTGGCGGTCTGCTACTTGCTGCGATGCACCGGCTTGTAGATTACACCTATGAATCACTTTTTTCAACGCACCATCCGGGTTTTTGAAGTTAGGGTGTAGTAGTAACTGCATCTCGAAAGCATAAGAGCACGTGTTCATGATGCTGCGATCGGTGTACCGCCGAAAGAACACTCGATGAAATGCTTTGTGAAGAAGGGCTCGTGTCGACGCCGCCAAGTTTGAAAGCTCTTCCGGTCTGAAATAACGTTTCTCCGTCTTGGTTGACCTACAGTCCTTCAACGCTTCCGTCACGTCCAATAGTGAAATCCGTAACTTGTAGAGGCCGAGTAGCACATCGCACTGGTTCCCTGACTCTGATTGTCCAATATGATTGATGACCGATATTGGCTCGAGTAGTGAAAGAATCTGGATGAGCTCTAGCTTCTCCCGCATTAGAGGGAAGGCCGCCGGTGGTACCAAGTTTTCTCGTTGCGCCTTGGCAGATCTCTCTTCGTACCATGCCACCAATGGATCCCAAAGCAGCAGGATGCGCCGGACAACGCGCGCAAGACCGAGGAAGCGATGAATGCGGAAGTTGAGTAGCTGCTTGGCGTTAATATCTTCCTCTGTCATGACGCTGCATAACTCGCTGAACAGCGTGCCCATCACTTCAACGTGCTGGGTCTGGTACACAGTCTTGACAATGCGCCGCAGCAAGTCAGTCATAGCTGGGTTTTTGGAAGTGCTATTGTCGGCGACGAGGCCGAATGCTGTCTTGGTGGCCGCGTGCGTAAAGTGCGGTATGCACCACTCCCAGTTCAATTTCAGGCCGTTCGTCATCATCCACTTGACGTCGGGCCCCCCATCGCTGGTAGACCCGAAAAGATCATGGCGACTTAAGCCGAAGTCTGCTAAGACATCACCAAGCCACCGGTAAAAGGGGCCGCGTATTCCACCTTCTCGCTCCCCGTACTGTGGGGCGAAATGACGAGTCCCCAGTAGCACCGACTTAAACTTGAAATTCACGTCCACCATGTAGAGACGCAGTCCAAGGAACTTCGTGTTCATCGCCGACGCCGTCCAAAAGTCAGCCACAATCGAGAAACACTTCGCTGAGCCAATTCTGCTTTCGGCGAGCATTGCCTGTACCTGTCGCTTCGTTGCGTCGTACAGTTCGACGACTGAATGGCGAATAACTTTAGCGTTTAAGGACACCCGAGCCTCCTCCTTGAGCATCAGGTCGCGGATGAGCAGCGACTCCTCGTATTCTCCGATGCGGAAAGGAAGGTTGTTGTTCACGATACGTAGAGTCTCAATAAGGACGTACGCGCGGCCGGGGTCGTCGCGGAATAGCGGGCTACGCCGCAAGCTGGCTAACTCCTCTTCGCGAGTCCTCTTCTTGCCCACCTCACTGGCTGTCTTGTCGGAGCCAATGTCATGAGCTGTGCTCAGGTGGTGCGTGGCCTTTGACGTCTTGCCCGCGGACATTAAGACTTTCACACGCTGCGTTCGGCACGTTTCACTCGCCAGACACATCCATACAGCAGGCGCACTAGCGTCGGATGTGCTCACGACACGCACACCCCAGTCGTACACGAACGACGTCTCGCTTCTCTTTGGGGGAGGACCTCGGTATCAGCGTCGGGTACGAAGGCTCTAATGGCCTCGCGCACAGCGACCGGAATGCTCGCATCGTCACGACGTCTTCTTCTTTCCTGCTCCATGAGCGACTGCTGGAGATCGCAATGGGCGGAGGCAAATCTTCTTTTAGTAATCCACGTCAACCAAAACTATAGCTAAAACGCACCGTAAAACAGCCAATGAGCTGCGCCAAATTCGAGAACTGGATTGAAGTTCGCTTAATTTACGGGGTGAACTTTCAAACTGGTTCGTTACCGACGTTAATTACGGACATGAACGGTATTTCCTTAGTTACCAGATCCAAACTGAAGCTGGAACGGTAACCGACGAAATTTTGGGCTGTACCCATAAGGTTCGTCCCAGGGGTGATATATCGAGTTTAAACCGATATTTTATATTTGTAAAAAAAATTCCATGCAAAAAATTTCTCCATATTTTGTAAATTTGCAGAAATTTTTTTAGCAACGTTGACGACATAAAAGCTTTTCGATCAGAGGTTGTTCGAATGTCGTTTGTACCAGTTGGACCAACAGTCGCCTACTTTAGCAAAAACTATCAGAGTTTATAACGGATTGCAACATTTTTGTTTATGTAGAAACAAACCGCCCTGTATCACAAATGACAAAAGTAGTCTTCCTATATATTCATACAGGATCATTGACCATGAGTATAAAAATCCAGAGAATTTCAAAGAAATCTCACGGACAGTCTCCCAAACTGTTCAAATGATCGGAAGACTCTGTTGTGCTCTCTGTCCTGAGGGAACTGATGACTTCGCTATGCATCCGGGCCTACCGGTAGGTCATTGGGCTCCGAATGACGACGATAGCGAGAGCAATAACTTTGGGGAACATAAGCTCATGGAGGGCGCCCTAATTAAACTGGGGGACTACGCGCACTACCGGTACTTTCAGCTTTTCCGCAGTGGACGTTTCTGTTACTACGAACTGCCAATGCCAGCAGTGACAGCCGACGGAGCTCGTAGAATTCACCTCACGTCGAAGCACCTGCGAGGCTTCATGACGCTCCGTGCGTCAGGTCAGACCAAAAGTTTAGCCAACAACGAAGAAGAATACGAGGCCGATCTCCTCAAACGCGGACTCGTGTTCAACCGTAAGAAGCTCGAGATGCAACTCACGGGGTACTCACCCTTGGGCCAATTACTGTCCTGGAAACTTCGAGCCAGCAGGGACGCCGTGTATTTGAAGTGGGAACGTGCATTTCGCATTGCTCTTCGACCTATCTGGGTGCAAAACGCGACGCACTGTATGGTGTGCAAGAAGGACTTCACTTTCTTCATCCGCCCACACCACTGCCGGTATGGTAAAGTGTTTAGTTTCTGTTTCATTTCAACATTTGACGCTGATATTTGTCTTTTATTGCAGCAAATGTGGAACGTGTATGTGTGACGAATGCACCGTGATGGCGCCCCGATTACCATTGCAAGGCTACTACGATGAAGTGCGTATCTGTCGAGACTGTTCACCGATCAGCAGCCAGCTTTTGTCACTAAAAAGGGTACACGCATCCTGGTGTACGGTGTTTTACCTGGGCTCGTAGTGGACGTGAGTTTACCCGAAGGTGTCGATGGGAGGGGAACTGTAAGTGTGCAGCTGGTGGAATACAATAACGAGGTGCGAAGTTATGCTCTGGAGCGCGTGGAGCTCTATTCAGAAGCGGTGCTATCGGCAAACCGGATCAAGAATGCGATTCGAAGGCACCTGGCATACTTAATCTTTCGAGCACGTCTCAATTTCAGCACGTGGAACCTACTGGAAACGATGCAGGAGCAACAAACGATGCAAAAGATGCGGCTCGTCAAGAAGTCGGTGAGTATTAACGACCTGCCCTCCATGATGCCACTTCTGGGCTCAAGTAGTACACTTGACGATGCTGTTTTGGAAAAGGAACGAGCCGAGCTTTCTCTAGCTCATTACCATGGAGTCCAAGTACTGTTTCCCTTGCGCCTGAACACAGTGAAGAGGCTGATCAACCAATTTCGCAATGGGATTTTACTGCATCCTGTGTTCGTACGGCGTATCTTGGACGAATCAGCGAAATTGTTCCAAACACAGCACAAATCTCCTATGAACTCTGTCGACATTCCCCCGGGAGTGAAAATGGTAGTAGTGGGCGATCTACACGGACAGCTCGAGGATTTACTGACGATTATGGAGAAGAACGGGGTCCCGAGCAACAAAATCTGGTATCTCTTCAACGGAGACTTTGTGGATCGAGGAGCGCACGGTGTTGAAATCATGCTGTTACTACTTGCGTTCAAGCTTTTGTATCCTGAGTGTGTGTTTCTAAATCGTGGCAATCATGAAGAGCGCATGATCAACGAGATCTTCGGGTTTCAGGATGAAGTTTACTCCAAATACGGAATTGAAAATGACGCCAGTGCAGGTTGGGGAGGACTAAGCACGTCCATCAACTACTCAGCTACCAAGCTGTTCCAGATGTTCGAGACTGTTTTCAACTTGTTCCCGGTCTTTGCCTTGGTTAACCGGCGCGTCTTCGTCGTTCACGGAGGCTTGAGCAACCACGAGAACGTCACCATCGCAGAGTTACAACAGCTAGATCACCGTGGGGAACCTTTTTTACATGGCACCAGTCGCGAGGATGAGCTGCTGACGCATCTTTTGTGGAGTGATCCGTGTGATGAAGACGGATGGAAACCTTCTAGCAGAGGTGCGGGGGTGGAATTTGGTCCAGACATCACGAAGGAGTTCTGTAAGCGGAACGACATCAGCCTCATCATCCGGTCGCACGAGTGTAGAGAAGAAGGGTTTGATATCGTTCACGACGGACTCCTTCTCACAGTCTTCTCCGCGTCCAACTACTGTGGCTCTCAGACCAATAAGGGGGCGTGCGTGTTGCTGGAACGGGGCGAAAACAATGACATTCAACCGCATGTGGTACAATTTTCATCGCAACCGCTCCAAAAGTTACAAGCTGCAGGGAGAAACGAGTGGAGAAAGAAAGCTCGCAATTTAGAACGGCAAACGCTGGAGTCGATCCTGAAGTTCATCTGTGAGAATCAAAACGCGTTAATGCTCGCTTTTCAGCAGGCGGACACGACGGGGTGTGGACGAGTGTCGAAGATTGAGTGGAAGACAGTGCTGCAACGGGTGCTGGGAATCCAAGCTAACTTTCTCTCGTATTTCCACCTATTAGCTACAGAGTGTGAGAATGGAGGTATCGAGTATCGAGACTTTATCTCCAAAGCACACTGCACTCTGGAAGCTTTTGCATCTGAAGCATAGCTCATCCTTTCAGAAGGTAACTCTGAGACCCTCAAATATCATGTGTAAATTTTGTATTTCATGGTATTGATCTTGGGAGGCAAAATGTCACTCACTGCAAGCTCGAACAGAATCTGACACACTAAGTATTATTGATCAAACACAGTTCACTTAGGTACAGGAATCTACATGCAAGTCTATCGTGGTTATTGCACCAGGTGCATACAACACTATCGTCTAAAGTGCTGGTGCGTCTATGGCACGAATCGCGATCCATGACTCGTGGACGTTCGATCCGTCCTAATGCTGGACAGCGCTCTGTTGGGGAGAGTCCGAGCCGTCACACGCCTCCGAGCTGCCGGCGCCGAAGTCCTGCGTCCAGTAGTGCTTGTACGTGCTGTCGGCGTTGTACGCGTACGCCGTGCCGAACATGGTGTAGTCGGCGCCGAGGATGTTGGCGCGGTGGCCAGGCGAGTTCATCCACGACTCCATCACGGCGTCCACGTCCACCTGACCGGCCGCCACGTTTTCAGCCACGGCGTTCCACTGGTACCCGGCGTCCGTCACGCGCTTTGACATGGTGGATCCGTCCGATCCGTCATGGGCCATGAAGTTGTTCTTGGCTTGGTCATCGGAGTGGCACTGCGCTGCGTTCTGCAGCTTCCTGTTCATACAGAGCGCCGAGAGTCCGTTGGCTGCACGCTCCTTGTTGACAACGGCCAGCATGGCGGAAGAGTAGTCGTCTGACTGCGCGTACGTTGCGCCTCCGAGGTTGCGCTGCACCTGGCGCAGGTTGGCTGCTTCCGATGCGCCGTTGGAGACGGTAGCGAGTACGAGCAGGAGAGCGACGGCAGAGCGCGTGATGGTCATGGTTATGGTGTAGTGTGTTTGGGATGGTCGGTGTGGGTAGTAGAGGGTAAAGTGAAAAGTGAGAAGGCAGGTCGAAAAGGGTCCTAGGTCGATAAGCTCATTGGGGTATGTTGAAGTGCTTGTGTATCAGACACGGTTTGCTCACTTTCAGCATGTTTTCACATTTTGTGGCACTGTGAACCGATATAAAATGTCGACACGTCAATCGGATGGTTTCCAATACTGAGCGGAGGTTGCAGTTGTTGACAGTTCACAGATATCTCAGTGACTCGAGCGATGTTGGGGAGTTGGTCCTCGGTCGGCAGCCACAACAAGGGGCCACTTTAACGCCTTGCAGCATCGTCCGCATGGCGTGACACCGTATGGGAAATGTAGATTCCGGGGCCCGTACGGCACGAACAAGTCTGTCGTGACGGTTAGCAACTAACTTAGCTGTAGTGAACGGTAGTTTCTACGTATGTTCCTGAAATCTGGACATGAACACCATTGCGCTCGATGAACTAAGTTACGTCTGGCTTTGCGGTGAGTATCAGGGGGGGGGGGTTAAGTCATACCCGGTATATGGACAAGACCAACGTGCTGAAGTTATACTACAGTACATGTACCAGAGAACTAAGGATCGAAACGTGTTTTTTCATTGTTTCAAGTGTTCAAGTTGTTCATTATTGTATAGGGGTCTAATCTGCACCTTGATATGGCACTCAATCTACGCAGCAACATGTAACTCTATGTGGTTTGTTGAATGGGTTGTCCCCCGCGGGGAGTCACGAATAGCACACAATGCCATGCGCTTAGAAGTTCGACTCGCAGTCCTTGCCCTTGGGACTGTCAGTCTCGGGGGTCGACGTCGTCGGGGCCGGGGTAACAGGTGCTTCAGTAGCCGGGGCCTCCGTAGCAGGAGCATCCGTAACAGGAGCCTCCGTCACCGTCGTAGGAGCAGGCGTAGGTGCCTCCGTCTCAGCCTCGCCCTGAACCTGGTCCACATTCTGAGTAGCATCCTCAGTTGTCGTCGAACCGCTCGTGGTCGCACCGTCACACTGCTCAGCGTCGCCAGAGCCGAAGTCCTGCGTCCAGTAGTGCTGGTACGTGCCCTCCTTGTTGAACGCGTACGCAGAGCCGAACATCGTGTAGTCGCCCATGATGTTCTCCAGGTGCTCCGGAGAGTTGATCCACGCCACCATCACGGCGTCCACGTCAATTTGACCGGCGGCCACGTTTTCGGCCACGGAGGTCCAGTCGTAACCGGCCTGGGTGATACGCTCCGACATCGTCGAGCCGTCCGAGCCGTCGTGAGCCATGTAGTCCTTGGCGGCCATGTCGTCCGAGTGGCGCTGCGCCGCCGTGTGTAACTTCTTGTTGAGGCACAGAGCCTTCAGACCCTTGGTGGCGCGCTGCTTGTTGACAGCGGCCAGCATGGCTGAGGCGTAGTCATCGTAGGCCGTGTAAGTGTTGACGTTGGTGGCGATGGTGGTGCCGCCAAGCTTACGAAGGTAAGAGGCTTCCGTGTTGGAAGCAGCCGCCACGATGAGCAGCAGAGCAAGCGAAGACTTAACGATGGCCATCATTATTATAGATTGAAGGTGTGTGTTGATTTCGATGAGGGTGGAAGATGGCAATTTGGGAAATGAGCTTCTGGTTGCCTCTGCAGCGTGTAGAGTCAAGCGTGTTGGGAGTCTGGTCAACAGGCAACGGTACAATACTCTCTGCAAATGGGGACACTCTCGCAGAGGACGGTAGGGTGCGCGACGTCCGTCTGGCGCGGAGCTTGTGGGTCACGGCGGCGGTGCCTCGTCGGTCCGTCCCGTGTGGTATTCGGCCGCGAGCGTTGAAAACAGTTGCCATCCTCGATCGTTTGACTGGAACAGAGACCGCGTTCGTTGCGGCCTGCAGTCGCATTGCGCCGTCATTTTTTCGCCTGCAGATTTGGCGCCAGTGCATCGCCGTGTTGTGTGACTCGAGACCATCAAGAGCGGCGCACAGAGCCGAGGGCCGTTCAACGTTCGGATCGATGCTCGATGGAGCTCAAGCTTTCGGCACCTCGTTCGCGACAGCCGTTAACTCGATGGGCCGTACGTGCGTCGGCACTTCCAGACTGTCGCTGGGTGTCCGAACCTGCGACTCCGTCCGGTATCGGAGACCGAGGAGTAATTTAGTAACGAGGATTCTAATGCAAAGAGCTCTTCGTCAAACCCTTCAATCTACGATACAACAGGTATTACAATCAAATTGCACTCAAACCCATTTGCAGCAAAGTCTAAGCAGCAAATTTTGCTTTGTGTCTATGCAGCAAATTTTGCTGCTTAGACACCCTGTCTATTCTTATGTTCTTGCTTGCCACCACCGGCTGTACCGAAATGAAGCTGTAAGTCAGTTGCGAACAAGCGTTCATCGCTGACAGCAGGCACACAATGCCACAATGCCATTTCTCGACACGCACTCGCAAGGAGTTCGCTGAAGTCAGAGTCCGAAGATGCGCCCCAACTGTTCGCCCGTTTGCGGTCGAAACCCAATTGGCGACGGCGTCGTGGGCCTTTGCAATCTTCTGCTGCAGCACGTGGGGCCTCGGTTCGTGGCGGATATGCCCCGTCGACCGAACACACTCGTGCGCCAGCGTTTGTGTCGGTGCGCTACGTTGGCTCTGCGAGGCAAGGGACACTTTTGCTTCCAGAATGCCATGAGGTGACGACTCTGGATCTGCTCGTCACTACAGGATCGATCGATCGACTGTTGACACACGTACAGCTAAGTCTCAGTTTTCAATTTGCCATCTTCCATTCGCACCGCTCTCAACTCAATCAACTCAAAACCAATTTATAATAATGATGGCCATCGCTCAGTCCTCGCTTGCTCTGCTGCTCATCGTGGCGGCTGCTTCCAACACGGAAGCCTCTTACCTTCGTAAGCTTGGCGGCACCACCATCGCCACCAACGTCAACACTTACACGACCTACGATGACTACGCCTCTGCCATGCTGGCCGCTGTCAACAAGCAGCGCGCCACCAAGGGTCTGAAGGCTCTGTGCCTCAACAAGAAGTTACACACGGCGGCGCAGCGCCACTCGGACGACATGGCCGCCAAGGACTACATGGCTCACGACGGCTCGGACGGCTCGACGATGTCGGAGCGTATCACCCAGGCCGGTTACGACTGGACCTCCGTGGCCGAGAACGTGGCCGCCGGTCAAATTGACGTGGACGCCGTGATGGTGGCGTGGATCAACTCTCCGGAGCACCTGGAGAACATCATGGGCGACTACACGATGTTCGGCTCTGCGTACGCGTTCAACAAGGAGGGCACGTACCAGCACTACTGGACGCAGGACTTCGGCTCTGGCGACGCTGAGCAGTGTGACGGTGCGACCACGAGCGGTTCGACGACAACTGAGGATGCTACTCAGAATGTGGACCAGGTTCAGGGCGAGGCTGAGACGGAGGCACCTACGCCTGCTCCTACGACGGTGACGGAGGCTCCTGTTACGGATGCTCCTGCTACGGAGGCCCCGGCTACTGAAGCACCTGTTACCCCGGCCCCGACGACGTCGACCCCCGAGACTGACAGTCCCAAGGGCAAGGACTGCGAGTCGAACTTCTAAGCGCATGGCATTGTGTGCTATTCGTGACTCCCCGCGGGGGACAACCCATTCAACAAACCACATAGAGTTACATGTTGCTGCGTAGATTGAGTGCCATATCAAGGTGCAGATTAGACCCCTATACAATAATGAACAACTTGAACACTTGAAACAATGAAAAAACACGTTTCGATCCTTAGTTCTCTGGTACATGTACTGTAGTATAACTTCAGCACGTTGGTCTTGTCCATATACCGGGTATGACTTAACCCCCCTGATACTCACCGCAAAGCCAGACGTAACTTAGTTCATCGAGCGCAATGGTGTTCATGTCCAGATTTCAGGAACATACGTAGAAACTACCGTTCACTACAGCTAAGTTAGTTGCTAACCGTCACGACAGACTTGTTCGTGCCGTACGGGCCCCGGAATCTACATTTCCCATACGGTGTCACGCCATGCGGACGATGCTGCAAGGCGTTAAAGTGGCCCCTTGTTGTGGCTGCCGACCGAGGACCAACTCCCCAACATCGCTCGAGTCACTGAGATATCTGTGAACTGTCAACAACTGCAACCTCCGCTCAGTATTGGAAACCATCCGATTGACGTGTCGACATTTTATATCGGTTCACAGTGCCACAAAATGTGAAAACATGCTGAAAGTGAGCAAACCGTGTCTGATACACAAGCACTTCAACATACCCCAATGAGCTTATCGACCTAGGACCCTTTTCGACCTGCCTTCTCACTTTTCACTTTACCCTCTACTACCCACACCGACCATCCCAAACACACTACACCATAACCATGACCATCACGCGCTCTGCCGTCGCTCTCCTGCTCGTACTCGCTACCGTCTCCAACGGCGCATCGGAAGCAGCCAACCTGCGCCAGGTGCAGCGCAACCTCGGAGGCGCAACGTACGCGCAGTCAGACGACTACTCTTCCGCCATGCTGGCCGTTGTCAACAAGGAGCGTGCAGCCAACGGACTCTCGGCGCTCTGTATGAACAGGAAGCTGCAGAACGCAGCGCAGTGCCACTCCGATGACCAGGCCAAGAACAACTTCATGGCCCATGACGGATCGGACGGATCCACCATGTCAAAGCGCGTGACGGACGCCGGGTACCAGTGGAACGCCGTGGCTGAAAACGTGGCGGCCGGTCAGGTGGACGTGGACGCCGTGATGGAGTCGTGGATGAACTCGCCTGGCCACCGCGCCAACATCCTCGGCGCCGACTACACCATGTTCGGCACGGCGTACGCGTACAACGCCGACAGCACGTACAAGCACTACTGGACGCAGGACTTCGGCGCCGGCAGCTCGGAGGCGTGTGACGGCTCGGACTCTCCCCAACAGAGCGCTGTCCAGCATTAGGACGGATCGAACGTCCACGAGTCATGGATCGCGATTCGTGCCATAGACGCACCAGCACTTTAGACGACAGTGCTGTATGTACTGTATCTGGTGCAATAACCACGATAGATTTGCATGTAGAGTAAAATACTTCCTGTACCTGTGTAGTCGTGAAGATGTCGACAAACCGAAAATCTACAATAAATGTGATGTTGAAGCGATGTTGAAGCGAATAATCTTTGTGTTTTA
The DNA here is from genome assembly GCA_030324255.1 of Phytophthora capsici. Lineage (NCBI taxonomy): Eukaryota > Oomycota > Peronosporomycetes > Peronosporales > Peronosporaceae > Phytophthora > Phytophthora capsici. The sequence continues at coordinate 2,122,335 of CM059360.1, read as the reverse complement.
ATGTACTTGTCTGCATCTAGAACATTCACCAAACATGTTCCCCTGTACTGTGAACACATAATTTGTGAGTGGAATATTACGTTATTTTGTTTCGGCAGCATGCAACTACCAACCTGAAAACTGCAACATGCAGGCATCTGGCCTGAACAGTTTCCACCACTGCACGCTTATTCATCCTAACACACTATCTTCTCTCTTTACAGCATTACCGAGGAGTGAACATCATGTCGTCAGACGGAGGAGGACAGAGCATCTGGGCGAAGTGAATGTCTTCCACCTGCATAGTCTTGAATTGGCCGGTAGCGTCCGCCAGCATCCTCGCCACCATGTGCTTGCACTGCGTTAATAAAAAACACTCGTTAACAGTTTAAGTATCTGCCTCTTGCTGCTACTCTATAGCCGTACCATAGCTGTCGGGTGCGACGTCACCGCTGTTTCATGGAAGGCCGAGCATGTGCAGTAGTGACTGAAGCAGTTGTAATAGTTGGCGCCACTGCCGCTCACCATGGAGTCATCAAATGGCTGCGTCACACAGTCCAAGGACACGTCCGCGTCCTGCCGGTCTGCTCTTCGCTTGTACTTGTTCAATGACTCAACTCGAAAGAAATTGCGCATGGATGGCGTCGCCGTGACCTTCACCACCAGGTCTCTCGCAACCAGTTCACTGCCCAACTGCAGCAGTTGCAAGTCCTCGGGTGGCAGTGACGCTAGCATCTCTCCGTGCGCGTCTGTGAACTGCCGCGTCGTGCTCTGTTTCACCTCCAGTAGGACGTGCATCAGCACACTCACACCAATTGCCGTGCTCATCCTATAATACTATTTTTATTCTGCTATTTTTTTAAAACCAATATATTTTAATATTTTACAAAACTTGGAGTACTAATTGCCAACCCCACAATAGTAATGTGGCAGTTGGTCTTCCGTAATGGCGCTCGGCTGCTGCTAGGCTCCACAGCGGTGGGAGCCAGCGGGGTGACGTTCGCGGCCCATTCGGACGAGGGTTTCAACCGTTCGCTGTACTTCTGGCGCAAGGCCTTCCCTATCTACTTGCACTACCGAGCGGCTCAACTGTACATGGAACAGCTGGAATTGTCCGATGAGGAACAGGACGCTGAATACGAGAAGCTCCACGAGAAATACGCACCCGAGGTGTTCGACATCGTGCTGGAGCTCAAAGGGTTTTATGTGAAGCTGGCTCAGACCGGCTCCACGAGGCCTGATGTGCTGCCCAAACAGTATTTAGACCGTGCTGCCAAGCTCCAGGATGACGCGCCGTCGAAACCTGTGGAGGAGATCTGTGCCATCATTGAGCAGAGTTACGGTAAGCCACTGGGCCAGGTTTTTCAATCTGTTGACCCCAAGCCACTTGGAGCGGCATCTATTGGCCAGGCGCATCGAGCAGTGCTGCTTGACGGCCAAGAAGTGGCTGTGAAGGTGCAACACCCCGACGCAGAAACGTTTTTCCGCTGGGATATTAAAACCATTCAGGATTTTTGCAGGTACTTTCAGCCAGCACATCTGCCATATCTCGTTGAGGTGGAGAAGCAGTTCATGACCGAGTTTAACTACGTGGAAGAGGCCAAAAATTTAGACACCGTGAGGAAGAATATCGCGAAAAGTCCTTATGCCGCTAAAGTTGCCATTCCAGAGCCGATGATGGAGCTGTGTACGAAGGAAGTGCTGGTGATGGAATTTTTAAAAGGACGCAAGCTGCTGGACGGCATTCAGGACCATTTCGAGGCAATTGCGGCGGATAAGGGAGTCTCAATCGAGGTTTTGAAGCAGGAGCAGGAACGGAAAGACAAGGCACGAGAGGCACAGGGTTTGGATATTGAAGTCGGTCCTTCTTCGTCCCAGCTACGCTTGTATGGGCTTACACTCGAAGCGAAGCGGTTGGCAAGGAGAATTGGAAGAGTATCGTACGACTACACGCTGGGTTTTATCGCCCCGAAGGAGTGGGAACCTCGAGAAGACGAACAGCATCAGTTGCTGAACTTGCCTGAGATTCTGAAACTCATCATGGACGTGCACGGCTACGAGATTTTCGTGGATGGGTCTTTTAATGGGGATCCGCATCCTGGTAACATCCTGCTGCTCGAGGACGGACGCCTCGGCCTCATCGACTATGGCCAGGTGAAGCACATCTCAAAAGAGCACAGGGTTCACTTGGCCAAGCTCATCGTAGCACTCGCTAGCGGTTCACGTGACGATATCATTGAGGTCTTGACGAAGGACATGCGCATCAAGACGGCAAATATGAATCCGTACTTCTTGGAGAAACAGGCGCGTCTGATGATTGACAACGACGACCGAACTGTCACGGAAGGAATGAACGCTCAACTCTTTCTGGAACACTTGCACACGTACGTAACTTCCACTGTTTTGAGGCTTGATGAGTTAATCTGACTGCGAATGTGCGTGGTATGTAGGATTGATCGAATCGAGTACATCCCTGACGAGTACGTCATGGCCTTCCGCTGCTCCTTACTACTGCGTGGCTTTAGCTACCTTTTGCACTACAAGTTTTCACATGCTCAAAGCTGGGAGGGAGTTGCGAGACAGGTACTTCAGGAGGCCCAAACAGCTTCGTAGATGCCGTCAGGTTATAGAGTTGTATAGAGCACTTCAACTTCATTTTATGTGCTACACACCATTTCCCACTTAGTGTCACAATCTGGACCATTTTAAATTTGGCGCCATGAGTAGCAAGTCAACAGAGGACAATTCTGCGCCGTCACTCGCTGCGGCTTCACAGAGCTGGAACTGGCTGGCGCTATCTCAGACGAGCGGAGACTCCAGTAGCTCTTCAGGTCGCTCCAGCTCTGTCCAGAACCACCGCAATGCGTCCAAGCCCAACCGACCAATGCTGCTCAATAGGGCACCGACCAGTTCATTACCACAACATACAAAACCCAAGACAATATCTACTGCCACCGAACGTGGAAAACCTGCTAAAGTTAATTCCGAAGCGGTGGAAGAGTTTTCGAAGTTGCACATCACTGAACGGACCATTTCAGCCGAAGTCTTACGTCAAGAGATGGAAGGACGGAAGTTTATCCAGCTACAGCAGATGGATCGTGTCCCCAAAGACACATTTACTAATGGAGAGGTACGATTCCTTGGTAATTTATCAAGTTTTTATACACATTTAACTTTAATTTCACTGAATAGGTTGATTGGGTCACGATCGGAGTGGTGACACGGAAGACACTGTCGAAACCTGCGGCCAATGGGTCGACGTTCATGGTGTGGGGGTTGTCGGATCTTGTGGGGACGGAATTGGGTATTTTTCTCTTCGGTGACGCTTATGAGAGCCACTGGAGAGAACTGACAGGCTCGATTGTTGCAATCCTGAACGCTAGCCTGCTACCAGCGACAGAGAAGAACAAGTTTGCGTTCAAGGTGACGCAGTCGACGGAGGTTGTGAAGCTGGGGAAGGCGGTGGACTTTGGCATCTGCAAAGGAACGACATCAGGAGAAGCTCGTTGTCGTCTTGCTGTCAATAGGGCAAAGGTAAGACCGCTAGTGTGTTCGCAGCAATTTTAAGAACTAACACTTGCTTTTTCCCATGGTATAGTCACAGTACTGCTTGCACCACATCGCTGCAAACTTTATGCAAGCAGGAAAAGGTCGTCAACAGCTTAACAATTCCACGGGTAGCTTGCGGAAGGCTCTATTTTCTGGTCTTACGAAGCCGAAGAACTTGTCAGCTGGAGTGTACACATCAGCCCCGCCAAAGTCTAGCAATTCAGGCTGGAATCCGATAATTACCAAGAAGCGTAAGCGGAACGATGCTTACGGCGGAGGTTTGGAAGTTCCAATGATGCTGTCGGCGTCTGGCGCCGTTATTCAGCGTGGAAAAACACGTCCAGCTCATGCTGCGGCTGTCAGTAGTGCTCCGAGTGAACGGCGACGCGGTGACATGAGCCTCATGGATCAACTTCGAGAACCCCCTGCATCGATGAACCCGGCACGTGGGAAGTTGCGCTTGGGATCAATGAATGCAAGTCACCCTTCTAAGCGAGCTCAAAAGATTGTGTAAGCTTTGGTGCTCTGTTGGATTTATTTTACTGCACTGAGTGCTGACTACTTTTGTTTGTTTTGGTTTTCTAGGTCTGCGGTTCTTGCTGGAGATGGAAAACCGATAAAGCGGCCTAAGTCAAAGACGGTGAACATGATTCACTTTATGAACACAGGCTCTCAGGTGAAGAAGTAAATGGGACTTGTTTTGTATTCGAATGTTGTGAATGTGGCTCCAAAAACGGTGAGTGTTCTTGCGCTAATTAGAGCATGGACACTTTCATTGTCTTTTTGCGCTGGGATGAAGGAAGTCGACCGAAGTGGAGAGCTTCTTGCGTTATGTTATCGCGAGCAATGGTCCAAGGCGACTAAACTCCTGGAGGATGACAACTTGACGGTATCTTTCCTCTGGACTATGCTTGTTCCTTTCTGCGCCTTACTCAGGAAGAAATGTGTTCCAGGCCAGCACAGTTGCATCGGCACTTCATCAAGCAGTTGTCGACTCTCGAGAGGTAAACTACTGACTCCACAGTTATTGTGTACACGAATTGAGCCGTTGTACGTGAGTAGGAGGTGCTGTTGTTTCTACTGGCAACCACTCGACAAGAGCTCCTGAGAGTCAACACGTCCGTGCAAAAGGTGAGCTTGTCAACCGACTACAGTATGATTATTGTTTTAATTTGGAATGTGGAGTAGGATGGCAAAACACTACTTCATCTGGCACTCGAGAGCAACAACCTCGTAGGTTTACTTAAATGTTTAATGACCTAAGATAAACCCTCACAGGATCCGCTCCAACGCTACAGCGATTTATCTATGCGTTGCTGACTGCAGGTGCTGATGTGACTGTGGCAGACAAGAAAGGCGTAAGACCCATGGACCTCATGACCTGGACGTCAGTGGTGCATCCAACCATGATGGTGCCCCTGCAAGACAAGATTTTGCACCTTCAGCAGCGGAATGAGCTACAGCGAAAACGTACTAGCGCTCTAAACGAGACAACAGCTTCGCTAAAGGTCGATGAGCAGAATCTTCTTGATCGGATACAGGAAACCCAACAAGATGTAGCTGCAGCCCGTGCGTTCCGAGCAGAAGTGAATGAACAGATTCGTCGTTCTCAAGTTGTGAACTATGAATTGGCTACATCTATTGAAGCTGAGGAGAAGAAGATCCAGTTGATCCAAGGGGAAGTCGCTCGATTGCACATGCAAAACGACACTGCGGATCTGGACGTTGCTCATATAAATGAAGAAACTGAGCGAGTAGCTGCTGCTAGTGCCGGACTACAGGATAAGTACCAGTTTCAACAGCAAGGGAGACAGAGCGTGGCAGCACAACGTGCCGTCAGGTGTGAGATGATCGGGATGTTACGACAGTTTCCGAGCAATGAGGCGCTGCAAACACGAGCACTGCGAGCTTTACACGTTGTGTGTAAGAAGCCAGCAACTCGACGACAATTGCTCATTTACGGGCTCCAAGATGCGCTGGTAGAAGTGCTGCAGCAGCTTCCTCGCAGATCAAGTGTTTACTTGGGCGTTTGTGAGATAATTACGCAGATTTCAGACAATTCCATGCCGAGATGGAATACCAAAGCGTTGGTGGAGGCCTTACTGGCTGCGCGTATATCGGTTCGAGCGGAATCGCCAACAACGTTGGACGACGTTTATCAAGCTGCACTGAGTGTCTTCGCGTGCTTAAGAGCAGCACCACAACTCAACGATGTGGACATCACGGGTGAGAAATGTTTGACGGAAGATATGGTAAATACTGATTCCTGCGCTATGTTTTTTATTCAGGACTGCACGAGTTGCTGGATGCTGCAGGCCATCAGCTACATGAAACACAGCCAAATGTTGTCTGATATTAACACAGAATTGACGGCAGCAAGAAACCAATTCTCGCAACAAAATTACAGCGTTAGCTGAAACTCATGATCCAGTTTGGTGCTCCAATTCGTAGTGACCTTCATGAGCTTAAAGCTCAACACGTCACATTTATTGAGGCTCCAGGCAGGTGATTAATGGAGTACAGACAACCTTGAAGAAATAGTCCTGCACAGTCTGCAAACATAACGCCCAGCGTATCACCAACAGACACAGCGCTAAGCGCCAACTCCATGTGAGTGGGAGGAACCTCTTTGGAAAGCAACGTGTACGCGTTCACGTACACGCCGCCACCCAGCAATCCCACCACAAAGCACACAAACAGCAAACTCCAATTGTACCAGAAGTGAGTGGCTGCTACGACAGTGAAAAACCCAAGCAGAACCACCTGCAGTACCGGCATGAGGTACAGGATAGGCCTTGTAGCCTGGAATAACACACCCGACGACCTAGAGATGAAGACTCCAGCCTGATACGTCAGGCCCGCTGACGAGTAAAAGCTCGCCCGTGCTTCCTTGCTTTCTACTGGGAACCCAATGGCCGACCACACTCCCGTCTGCATTGTGTACTCTGCCAAATAGACCGTAGCCAATGGGACAATATACGGCCCGAGCGTTAGAATAAACTTCATCTTGGCCTGGAACCCCATCGTGGACGCATCCACTTGATCCTCGAGTTGTTCTTCACCCTCCATCTCTTTCTTCTTCAGTGTCACTTTGTTCTTGGTACTATCCACCGTCATAACGGCTACAGCCACCTCCGTATCTTGAGAATTGTCGGGTATTGGCATGTAGTTGCAAGTTCTAGCTGGGGGTAACTTCGACCTGTCCAGCACGAAGAGGAATACCAAAACGTACAGTATTGGGAAAATACAAGCAAGTTCCAGTGTCGTTTGGAAGCTCAATCCTCCCCAAATGTGAAAGATTGCGACCCACGCATAGCCACCGACCCCGGCAAGTCCGGTGCCGCTAGACCAGCACGTTAAGCAGCGTATCGGACTGGCATAGAACGACGACATGGCTAGAAAACTCGCCTCCATCATTCCAGACTGGAGACCGGAGAAGGCCACCCCCAAAAGCTGCAACCAGAGTGAATGTTTCCCTCGGGCGACTACCAGGAAGCTCAGCAGCATCCACACAGCACCAGTGACGGTGCGTTGACGATATGACACAAGCTGGAACCAGTACGGGCCTGAAAGCTTGACGATCAACGCCGGGAATATGTCGAAGAAGTAGACGAGCCCCACGCCTCCTGCTGCGATCTCCTGTGCACCTGCGATCATTATGACATAGCCAATGTTGTTGATGAAGCCCAGCGCCCAGAACGCCAGCAAGTTACGTAGCTGCTCACTGTCTTGCTTGGCATTCATGACATGCGAACTTATCGGATTATCAGACGAACTTATCGAATGATCAGACTAACGCAATTTTTCAGTTGAAATTTTACATCCAGTAAGTTCGTATGTACCATTAAAATGGTACATGCGAACTTTACATCATTAGATGGAGCATTATTGACCACGAGTAGCTACAGTATGAGCAGACACAGCAAGAATGCGACGTCGACCCACCACTTCACGTACCGCGAGAAGGTTGCGGCGGGCCACGGCACACTGAAGAGACGCTTTGGCAGTGACTCTCAGCTGCCCTTTGGCGTGTGCTGTCTGTGTCTGGCCACTACGCACAGTCGGAGTCCTTTAGTGTCTCCTGGAGGCTTCGTCTACTGTAAAGAGTGCATTTACTCCAACCTTTTGGCTCAGAAACGCTCTATTCAGGACAATATTGCAGCCTATGAGCGGTTTGTGGAGACTCAGAGCAGGAAACAGCAGGACGAGACGTTGCAGAAGGAGCGAGAGACACTGCAGAAGGCTCTGGACGCAGCCGAAGGGGCTCTGACTGGTACTGCACCACAGGACCAACGCGCTTTGGCTACGCAGAAGCTTAAGGAGAAGGTGGACCGAGCTACAGATGATGACAAACGAGAAGCCATGAAGAAGACCAGCTTCTGGATCCCAGACTGTACTCCCAGTCAAGAATCCAAAGTGGACAAACCCGACACGAAGACGAGAGACCCGATGAGTCTGGAGGAGATGAAGCTCAAGCACTTAATGCCGGTTAAATTCGAGTGGGAAGCCAGTGCAGATGGGGAGTCGAAGGTGCTGTGTGCTGTCACTAAGAAGGAAGTCTCGCATCAACGTGCAGTGCTGCTGAGACCGTCGGGACAAGTGATTCTCGAGAGCTGCGTGAAGGATATGGTGCTACCTACCATGACGTGTCCTGTCACGGGCTTGAAGTTACGCAAGAAGGACATTGTACATCTGCAGACAGGAGGCACTGGATTTAGTGCTCATAGTACGGTGGAGGCCAAGAAGTACAGGCCGACCATGACTTAAGGTCTTGATTGGATTCTGTTGTTTACAAGCCAGAATTTTTAAATGTTGCACATATCTAAACGTGCAAGTCTGAAAATTGGTCGACACGCGTAGGTATTACCACGCGTTGGGCTCCGTACGCTTCATAGACTGCAGCTTGGATGACGTTGGGCTTCTTTGCTAGTCGCACCAATGTGCGGATACCTTGCAGCGTCTGATCAGTTACATCAGCAACGGAGAAAATTGTTGCCATTGTTTGATCGTCGCCCTCCTCCACTCCTCCCTGCTGCTCTGTGATAACGTCCACCTCCATTCCTGATGAAGCGGCCATCTCTAACAGCTCGGATTTAGCTTGCACCTTTTCACTCGGTAAGCTTTGACCGCACAGACTATCTTCAACTACAAAACACGCCTTTTCTTTTGATACAAGACCTGAAAAAAAAAACGACAAGAGTTAGAACATCACCAGATACAACACATGCCAGCACTTACCCTGCTTGGCCATTTGTCTCACAGCTGCTTGTCCAGCACTGAGACTTTCCGCGATGAAGAAAACGTTCTCGTTTCCAGCCAATTCATTCACAGTTGATTCATCGTCAATGTGCTCTTTCACCTCCTGCGCTTTCAACACACTTGCTGTCATTCCGTATCGATATAGTAACCCTGTCACCAGCTGCGACGTCAATAGATTCCTTCGTGGGTCATTTGAATTGACATCAGCCTCATCCTCTTCTTCCGCCACCAGAACCACATGGGAAACCCCACGTTCATGACACACGGAAGCGATAAACTTCAGCACCGCCGACAGCGGGTTGAAGTACACGTCGAATGAATTGACTACCGACATTGGCACGAACGACCCCGACATCGGTAGCACTGCCACTGAACACACCGCTCCTTCCCCCTTCGACGCTTGAGTCTTTAATCTCCCAGCGTACACGGTTGTCTTCTCGGAATCACAGAGCTCCACTTCAATAACCTTCACCCTTCTGAGCTCAGCCTCTTCGTCTTCCAATTGAATGCCAACTGCCTCCCAGTTCACAGTGTTGACAGCTTCGTTCTTCTTCCAGTTCTCAGTACTCACAGGCACCGTGACGATATGTTCCCCATGTTTCCGTCTTGACGCTCGAGACAGTGGTGAGTTCACTGGTGCAAGACGAACGACGCTCTCTCCATACAAAGCTACCTCTTGCTTGTCATTATTACTCCCCTGATGCCAGCGCCACAGACTCCACGCGAGTCCATAGCTCCCCGCAGCCATTCGCAACGCCCGCACCGACTTAATCAGCACCAGCCGCTTCCCTACAGCTATAGATCGCGAGCCAGTAGCTTCCGTGTCACTTATAAGAACGGATGGAGAGATACCAGACGCTGCAGCCACGTGACGCGCTGGAACGGAAGCCCAGACGGCACTGGGCACAACGTTAGCGAAGGCGAAACGTAGCGCAAACCGCAGAGGAATGGGACGCCGCTCTACCTCCAGGCAGCCTTCCGTAAAGCCCAGAGCGAAGGTGGAGAAGAACGCACAGCTGATGCCCCAGCGTAGGTCCCATGGGTCGAGTGTCGGTGAGATGTCTACGAAGTCCGTCATATCTACAGTACAAATATTTCTTCACCAATATTTAAATTCAATAAAATTATAATTTTGCTACCTGGGATCAATATTTAAATTCAAAAAGTTATTCATGTAAATAGTTTTTTTGGCTACCTGGAATTAATTTGTTTTCCTGCATATTGTTGGGAAGTTGTCGTCAAAGCTGGACATGTAACTTCCAGGTCATTGCATAGCTGCATGTAACTGCTGCCAACCAAGCTGTTGCTGCACAAGTTCATGTAGAGATCATGTTTCGCGTCGACATGGCACTCAACTAACATGACGGAATTCCAAGAAACCCATGCGTCAAGGAAGCAAGCAGCACTACATGTACCGGTATTACGACGCTCTTTACACGTGATGCAGACGCAGCGTAGTTGTCGCCGACGGTTATGTAATCGACTCGATAACAGAAACGAAAAGCGTTGGCGTGGTTTGCTAGCGGTAATTAGTGGTGCCTCAAAGCTTTCGGTAGGACTCCTACCGTAGGAGCTCACGTCCGACGTCGTGAGGCTGACAGCACGCACTAAAGTCGTTTCCGGTGCGATGTGCTGTACAGTAGGCACCGCCGTGGTGAGTCACCACTGGTGACCACGAGAAGTTCTCGGGGTGTTCCCTGCGATCGACGCCCCCATCCTGCTCCCCCACCTGCAGGCAGGCGTTTGGCCAATGGGCCAGCCCGACGGCTTCACTCGGCTTGATTGGAAGACTACCTGCGACAGTCGACTGGATCTAGCGGACCGAGTGTAGGTCGTCGACGTCGCCGACGCTCGCTTCCGTTCATCTAGGTTTGACGCCCGGCTCCGTAGCGTGGCGCACGAGCCAAAGCCGAGGCACCCGCTGGCATTCCAATCGTTCTGATGAGAAGGCCTCATACTTGCGCTCATACTTGCGCTCATATATCGCTCAGTTTCTGCATGGCGATCGCAAGTCGCCAGCGCAGATTCCCGCAGCATACTTTACCCCAGTCCAAAGTGCTGGTGCGTGGCACTTCGCATGGCTTTGTGGCATGCTTGCACTTGGCCCGAACCTCGGCCGCTTGCTGGTCTCCAATGAGCACTGTCACCAGTCAAGAGGTTCAAGCCCCGTCACTTTTCGGCGGCCAATGCTCGCTGGCCCATTCCGAAACCTACCAACACCACAGCAAGCCCGACAGCTTCACCGCTCACCACCACCGCCACCATGGGAGTGCAGCCTCAGATCACCCTGCCGCAAGTGCAGGAACAGGTGACCAAGCCCCGTACGGGTTCGCCCCTCGGCAAGCACCACACGTCGCGGTGGCACCGCCACCATGAAGTGCCTGTGCCTGTGGGACCGCTTCCTGAGGAAGCCCAACAGCTCAAGGAGAAGATCTTGCGCACGCACAAAGTCAAACTCACCCGCTTCAGCCTCAGCCACATGAAGAAGCGTGTGGTGCCGCCCGTCGACATCCCCAAGGAAATGAACAGCCACCGCGCGCTGTCCATGACCGTGGCCGGCCGCAGCGTGCCGCTCACGCGCTGCATGTGGAACAACACGAAGCGCAAGACGCACCACATGGAGCAGATCTCCGAGTCCTACCCGCTGCACTGCACGCTCTTCCGGTGAGATCCCGCAAGCGCCTCCAACAACGAAGGAGCACGATAGACTAGCGATACACCAACGGCAACTGCCGTATATACAATATTTAAACATGAAAGCTTGAAAGCCAAAGATGTTTGTGTAGCTGTCTTCTTACATACGTGCAGTGTGGGTAGTCTTGCACGGGCTGTTACGTGTTCACTGCAGAAGTTGAAGCCATATCGGTTGATTTACAGGCACATGCAGATTAGTCGCAATAGCAATCGAAACGGTCTCCCGTTCCGGTGCAATCAGCTGAAGAAACGCAAAGACCACCCGGTGTCTTTTTCAAGTTGCCGTTCAAACCGTTTTGTATTTTTTTCAGTCAAGCTACAATTTATCCAAACTCTTTCAAAACCACTTTCCATTGCATGCCTTGGTTTCCCTCCCTACATGCATGTCGAGGACCTCTCGACCGTCAACGCGCAAAATGTCTGGACGAAAAGATTATCTCTGTAATGGCAATCACGATGTTTGGATGTCCAACACCTGTTGGTAAACTACGGGATTGGATGAGCGAATGCGCAGGTTTGCGCATGACTCAAATTGCGCCTCAATGGCCAAAAGAAATCTGCTAGGAATCGCTCACTTCGTAATTTCCCAGCATGGAGTCAATCCCACAATCAAGCTACACCTGAGATCGTAGTGAAACAGCCAGCCAAGACCAGCCACCACATATCCAAGCAGAGCCATGACCAAGACATGAAGAGAGATGACAGGGGCGATCCAGCCAGCACCGGCGCGAGAGTTCACTTCGCCTACCAAGCGTACCAACGCCGCACTTCAGCACACGAGCGCATGGCAAACGTTACAATGCTTACTCGCGCTCGTTTGCTGAGCTGCAGCGCTGGTTCGCTTGGTACGCTAAATGCACTCTTGCCACGTCCAAGTGGAGCTTCCGGAGATCCAGAATCAAGTCTTTGCATTAAGCAACGAGAGTGAATACACGTGGCTATTCTGGCGGCTGATGTAGACTGTTTTTCTTGCTGCTTATCTTACTTATCCATTCCAGCGCACCTAATGTAAAGATACTTTTAACGGTGTGCGTCTCTTGTTGTAGTCGAATGGATCCGAAGCCATCGAGCTTGTGTTTTACTAGTATGCAACACAACGTACATATAGACTGCAGTTTAATACATGTAAGATAGTCTGCAACACAATCAGACCCGCAACAAATGTTGGATACAAACGGAGCGTATCTCGTAGCAGTTTTGGTGATCTAAATGGATATGTTCAAGCACGCGCGGCCTTGCAGCGCGCAACGCCAAGCACTGCCAGGTTTGTACTGTACAAGCAGCAAGCACGTCCTAACTGCTTCAGGAATCAGCACGCACCGGTTGTCGCGTTTCGTCTGGAGGCACCGGCAGCTTCCGGATTTCAGATTTCGAATTCCGGTGCAGACGGCGCCGGTGAACGTCGCTGTGTGACGAATCTTCAGGAATCCGGTTGGCAAAGCGCCCCCAATCGTTCCGCCGACTCCTTATCGTGCGGCGCCTTCAGACTTCCGCGCACCAAGCAGACAACTTCAAAGCGGCAAAGAACTCGCCGCTGCTTGTCTCGCAAAAGGGCGAGTTCGGATTGGCCAAGGTTGGATCCCGGCGACCGATGCGCTGCCATCATCGCCTCGAAATGTGACAGTCGAAGCCAAAATGCGCGACGAGGCGTGCTGGCGTGCTTCCGTGCACGGACAGGTCCGTAGACGAATTGAGTTGCTGGAAGCAGGCAATTGGGATTCCCAACCTTGCCTTCTAGAAGATATAATCGCTGGATTCCAGCGGCTGGAATGATACATTTAGCACAACCCACGCATGCAACAGTTGCAGCAACTGTGTATGCTAGGCTGTTGGAGCCATGGTCAGCGACACCGCCTCTGTGTCCTATGCGCAACACATGTGAACTTTGAGATTCGACGCTGCTTTAAATTAACAGGATTTGATAGCGCAACATATCCGAAGATTCCCAGCGACGTGTTCCGACTTGCTGGGCCCCAAGCACCAATGAAAACAGCGCCAATAGCAAGCATCGACCACAGCTCGACAACATTCCTTACGGTAAAGTTGCTGCATCGACGACAGCGTAGGGGCCGACGACCGTCTTCGGAACCAGGCGGTAACGCGGGGCTTGTTTCTGGGCGATGAATCACTCGAGAGCAACTGGAGCGTCGGCGAACTTCGCCGGGCGAAGCTTCAGAATTGCAAAGGCGTGAGCGCGGCATCCTATCATGTGCGCTGACGCCCAATCACGGTCTCGGAAACGACCACGCACGGCAATACGGACAGATTCGGCCTGTCCGATCTTTTCCATACTGAGCGCAAGTCAAGTCTAGCACCGGGAGCGTGCCTGGCGTACGGCGTGCAGAGCCGCTGGCCCCGCGTTTGGCCACCGGTCGCCGAAGCGGGAGGTGCCAGTTCAATCGAGCTGCCTCGTCGCGTTTTTTGAGATCCGAGAGCTCGGCATTCCCAAACTTACCAAGTTACTGCAACAACAGCAATGGGCGTCCGACCGGATTTCCTGCCACGCATCCAGCGATCGCAGCCGCGTCCTGCCAAGTCCCCGCGCGGTCTCTCGAAGCGCTCGAGTTTCCGCCGTCAATCTCACCCCGTGGCCGTCGAGCTGCCGGAGGACGTGCGTGCTCTGAAGCAGAAAATCCTTGATGAGCACCCAGCCAAGCTCACGCGTTTCAGCCTGAGCCACATGCGCCACATGGCCATCCCGCCCGTGCTCATTCCGGACACGCTCAACGACCGCCGCGCCATCCGCACGGTCGTGTCCGGCAAGAGCGTGCCACTCACCATGCACATGTGGGAAAACTGCAAGAAGAAAGCTAGGCACCTGGACATGATCGACGAGTACGTCACCTACCGGTGATAAGCGGCCCCCCACACCGCGTCCCGTTCCAGTTCCTAGTCCCTTTCGCCGCCGTCCATCGGAGACGACGAGTTCAGCGCCGAGAAGTTTCAGCCACCCCGCAACACGTCTACAAATTAGAATGCTAGGTAGCCTAAAGCTTGAACACGACGCACCTAATGCCGTGCAGTATTTATTCACATCATTTTCCAACAACTGGTGTCGTTGCTTCATCAAAGGGGTTGGTGTCATGTTTTACATACCGATCGGCCATGCCGTCGTTCTATGGCTGTGTACACTGTGTTTCTCGCTACATGTATCCGGTATGCGGATACATGTAGCGAGAAACACAGTGTACACAGCCATAGAACGACGGCATGGCCGATCGATGGACTGGAAGCTTGTTGTCTCATTTTGGTTGCCCTTCCTGTACCACCACGCAAAAATCCCCAAACACCTCCCAAAACCCGCTTGTCCGCATGTATCTCCATAAGAAGGGCCCGCCGGGGATGCGTCAACGCACCGGACAATTGCACCGGCACGCGTCTACACGTACAACAAACAGGATTGGATGTCCATTGCGTTACATTTTGCCCGCTTGACGTCTCATGGTATGATTGGAAGACTTGCTTTTTAGAGACGGAGAATCACAAGTTGTTGGTCGGTGACAACGACGTCGACCAACAAGTTCATTTCTGAATTGACTACGACCAGCTCAAGCAGCACGCTCAACAGTTCGCCATGGGACTGTTGCCTCCTCTCAAGAAGTCCAATCTGCACTTCAAGCCGCGCTCTAGTACGCACAAGCGTCCAGAGGAAGATTCAACGCCTTTGCCCTATGAAGCACAGCAGCTTAAAGTTCACATCTTAGAAGCCCACCCGGAGACGCTCATGCGCTTCAGCATGAGTCGCATGCGCCATATTGTGGCCCAACCACCCGTGGAGATCCCAGTTGAGCTTCGCAAGAAGAACCTCGTGTCCAGTCGCGTGTCCGGTCACAGCGTGCCGCTCACGCGCACTATGTGGGACAAGAAGATGAAGCAGTACAAGAAGCACATGCTCGGTGTCATTGGAGAGGGCATTCACTACCAATAACGATCGACTGTCCAACTGATGACTATAAAACATGTAGACTAAGTGCAAGATGAATGCGGAATATACCAATTGAAAGCTGTTATCCATGCCACGTTCCCTTATTCAGCATCGGGTCTGCTTGACTGAGAGGCTTCAAAAGATAAATACAACGTGTAGTGAAGGGTTTCTTTACACTTCCAGTGGCTGTTTCCGCCCAGCTGCAGTTTCCTCGTCGATGGCGAGCATGTTCTGTACGCTCGGGGGGATCTCACCGCCGAAGAGCCGTTTGAACACGCCGACCTGGTCCCAGCAATGGTGTTGCTCAGCAATGCGTAGCTCCTGGAACACGACGTACGTGGTGACTGTGAACGTCAGGTCCGACGACTTAATCGCCATGAGCGCCACTCGCATCGTGGCAGGACAATCCTCGGACGCGCATACGCTTTCAAGATGCTGCGCCGAGGCGATCTCGCCTTGAATGCGCCACTTGGTCAGGATCATCTCGCCGTCCGGCAGGTGCGGGCGTAGCTCCACGATATCAACAACGATGCTCGTGAACACTGAGCGAATCATGTTCCACAAACTGATCGTCTGCAGACGTCCGAACGCGTCCCACTCACGGACGCCAACGCCGATCCGGCAGTCTTCATGCCACACACGTGACGCGTCACCGAGACTCAGATACGCCGCATTTAACAATTCCACCATCTCCGTCACCACTTTGGTCCTCTCGGCCAGCATCCTCTGGACATTGGCACGGTCCTCCACTCCAGGAGCTCCAGACGCACCCAGTGCCCCCATCCCTCTCAATCCAGCCAGACTGGTTAAAGACCCCAGACTGCCTAATACCGCCGAGGCTCCCGTTGAATTCCGGCCGGCAGCGTTCTTCCCTAGTAGTAAGGCTTGCTTCAGATGCAGGTTGTCTCTCTCCAAGTTCCGCACGTGCTGCTCTAGATCTGTAAGTTTCGTGTGTTTCCCAGCGACTAAAGCTGAGCTGGACACAGTTCCACTACGCGTTGCAAGTGCTTTACCTTTGGTTTGCTTGCTTTCCTCTTCACTGTCCCGTTCGTTGTCCGACTCCGTGTCCTCGTCCTCCTTGGGGCTGCGTTTGTCCTCGCGACGCTTGTAGCGCTGATAACTAGCAGCTGCAGCTTCTGAGCCGTCCCCAGCGCGCAGTTTACGGCGCTTCTGAGCCTCTGCACCGCCGCTTTCCTGCTGAGACTCGTCCATTTCGTTCGGGAACGTATCGAGCAGTTCGTTCAGCGCTATGACCTCAGGCTCCGGGAGCTGGCGTTTGGGTCCTGCACCGCTGGATGCGTCTGCGCTTCTTCTTGCTGATGACCGTCCAGTCGCTGTGTTAACGACAGCAGGGGGCGAAGAGGAGCGCGGCGACGTCGCCATCTGGACGAGCGTCTGGTGAGCTCTATGGGTGAATTCAATAAAACACACCTGCTTCGAGAAGTAATTTAACCCACTTTTCAATCTGATTATCCCATTAAACCCCATATTGAAGTTTCTTCGGAACTCTTGCGCTTCCCTCTTTCTCTCTCTGCTCGTAGTTGATGTGGACGCTTAAGACA
This sequence comes from Phytophthora capsici, assembly GCA_030324255.1. Classification (NCBI taxonomy): domain Eukaryota; phylum Oomycota; class Peronosporomycetes; order Peronosporales; family Peronosporaceae; genus Phytophthora; species Phytophthora capsici. The sequence continues at coordinate 2,105,367 of CM059360.1, read as the reverse complement.
CCTCGTTTACTGCGGTCTGCTGCGTCGAGATACCAGACTGCTCATGTAGGAAAAAAATACGTCGAGAAATGTATCGAGTGCTTTAAAAAGACTAAATGTTTTTACTAAATCTTCCACAGAAATCGACGTTCCGAGTGCTGGGACTACAGCAAATTGCCGTGGGAGGAAGTAACAAGAACGCACTAAGTGCATTATGGGTGGACACGTTCGGTTTGACTAAGAAAGGGTCCTTCCGGAGTGAGAAGGAGAATGTGGATGAGGACATTCTGCAGTGCGGTAAAGGACCATTCTCGGTCGAGGTGGACATTATGCAGCCGATCGACGCCAACAAGTCACCCAAGGTCCACGTGCCCCCACTCAACCACATTGGACTGTGGATCGATGATTTACCCAAGTGTGTGGACGAATTGACCAAGAAAGGGGTTCGCTTTACGCCTGGAGGCATCCGCAAGGGTGCGGCTGGGTTCAACGTGGCCTTTATCCACCCCAAGGGCAATGAAGCGACCCCGTTGTCAGGCGAAGGAGTGCTCATTGAGCTCGTACAGGCTCCTGAGAAGGTCATTAAGGCTTTCGACGCTGTGGAGGACGAGTGAGGATCCTTGGCAGATCTTCTTGTCTACTGGGTAATTCGAGATTTGCCTTAGTTCACTTGCTACATCAAACTATCAACGTTACTGATCACTTTGCTCCACCACCGGCAGCTTCTTGTTCTGTTCTTGCTCCTCTTTAGCCAAGAGTTCAGTATCTGGGGTGGAGTTGTCCGCTTCTAAATCTTCCACAGGTTTAGGATCTTTCAGCTGCTGAGCCACAACTTTGATCTGCTCTTCCATCTCATGCTGCAGTGTCTCCAGTTGCGCTCCATTACCTGCGAGCTGCAACGTCATCTCGACGTCTTCTCGTTCAGCCACGGCAGACGCCCACGCGCGCGTGATACTACGTTCGACATCCTCCAGCTCGTCCTGTTCCCTGAGCATCGCTGCAAAGGCTGCCTTCTGCACGTCCATCTCTTCCTGGAAGCGCGTCTTCTGTTCTAACACCTCCGCCTTGCGGGCTTCGAACTCAGTCAAGTGTTTCTCCTTAGCAGCCTCACACTCACTGAGACGCTGCAGCGTAGCTGACAGCTCCGAGCGTCGCTGGTTCTCCACCTGAATTAACTCCAAACCGTCCTTCAGCAGCTTCGCCTTGTTCTCCAGCTCACGTTCGCTGCGTCGAACCTTCTGCGCTTGCACTGTCAATGGCTCTTGAATGGAAACGTGGTAGTCCAGTGTCTTCTCGTTGAGCCAAGAGAACGAGTTGTCCCATTCGAACACCAGCGTCGTGTTATCGTGTCGAACCTGGAACACCCCCGACATCTCGTTCATCCTCTCGGGCGAAACAACTTCCACTTCGGTCGATGTCATCGCAGACAGTTTAAAGGACACATCAGCTGCGTCCTCCTTCACGGAGAAGTTCCATACTACACGCCATCCCGCTTTTTCACAGATCACCGGCAGTTGAAAGCTGGCACCAGCCTTGATCACGACCCCGCTGCGCATGACAAGACACTCCTCGAACTCCGGCTCGTCACTAGCTTTCCCTTGTGTTTCACCTTGATCGAAGAGCACCGCACGATGGTCGTCACGGAAGTCGCACACTTCGCGGAAAGCCGTCGAATGGTCCTCCAGCCGCTGCTGTAACTCGTTTACAATCGTCGTTACCTTCTTCTCAAAGCTTGAGACCAGTGTCTGCCGTCTCTGAAGCTGTATGGCACGCTCCTTCTCCGACTGAATGTTCTTGCGACTTGTCTGCAGGTCGTCAAGCTCTTCCTTCTCTAGTTCAAGCTCCAGTGCGGATTTTTCTTCACGTACAGTCTGTAGTTCTTCCTGTAGCTCAAGTACTTGCACACGTAACTTCTTCAGTGCTTCGTCCTTAGCAGCTAACACCTTCGCGGCATTCGACATCCCACTCGAATCTTCACCACTCTCTGGCTCGGATAATGAAGGAGCTAACGCGTCGATTTGGCTACGTGCCTCTTGCAGCTCTTCTCGAGAAGCATCAAGAGCTCTCGACAGTAAAGAAATCTCCGTATTAGCGTCCTGAAGCTCCAATTTCAACCTGTGGAGTTCTTCCGATAGCTCTTGAAGTCGATTTGTGCTTGAAAGCTCTTCCTGAGGCAGCCCCACATTGGATTCAGTCGCGGAAGCATCCTTGACAGTTGAGACGCCACCGTTAGCATTTAGACCTGAACTTTTCTGTGCTTGAAGGAGGCTAGTCAGACGACGAACTTCTTCACTGGAAGCAGCCAGTTCCATCTTCCAGTGGGTAACCTCTTCCTCCAGTGCGAAGACCTTTTCGGCATTAGCAGCTTTGGTCGTGGCAAAACGCTCCTGTAAACCAATTAGCTCTGCTCGGGCGTCATCCAGCTGCCTTCTCAGCGTCATTTCTGATGCTCTCAAAGTAGTTAACTCCTTCTCGAGTCCTGAAGCAATAGGTGGTGTAGGAGCTGAAACACTCGGGGAGTAGGTGTGTTGTTTGCGTCAGAGGTTGCTGCGTTCGCTTGCTCCTCCAGCTTCAACTCTAAAGACTCCATGAGCCTCTTCCGCTTGTCATTCTCCGCTTTGCTAGCTTCCAGCGCATCATGCGCCTGTTGTAAATCCTGCTTAGCTGTCTGTACCGCAGCTGTGGCCGTGTTGAGACGCGCCTGGAAAGCTGCTTGTTCGGCTTCCACGATACGCTCGCTCTCCTCTTCAACTTGTTTCTTTTCCGCTTCTAATTGTTGAATTTTGAGACGTAGCTCCTGCATTTTTGCATCGATTTCCTCTCTCTCCTGTCTTTCTTCCTCCAGTTCGGCAATCATTCGTGCTTTCTCCTTCGCAAATTCATCAAAGTCTGTCTGCATAGTCTCTTGTGTACGCTGCACCTCCAATAGCCGAGCTTCGCTCTCTTGGCGGGCAGATTCAGCCTGGTCTCGGAGTTCGTTCATCTCTTTAATCTGTTGCAACAGCGCCTCGTTCTCCTTCCGCATACCGTTCAAGAGCTCTGCACGCTTCTCCATCTTCTTGAGCGCTGTGTGCGACCGTGTACGGTATCGCTCGAAGTCCCCACGCACGCTAGCCAGTTGCTGCTGCAAATCTGCAACCTCTTCCTGTCGAGCTGTCTGCTGCTCCTGCTCTTGGATGCTTGCAGAATGGTTCTGAGCCTTGAGCTTTTCAATTGTCTTCTGCATCTCCTCTTTCTCACCACGTAGAACTGCCAACTGTTCTTTCACAGCCTCTACCATGATTTCCAGGTCGCGTTTTGAGCCTTCCAAAGTTGCTAAACGCTCTTGTGTATGCAACTTGTCCTGATTCAGCACACTGAGCTTTAAAGCATCCTCCTTAACTTGGTAATGAAGCTGCTCAAGTTCTTCTAGCCAACGCGCAACATTAGTTTGGGCAACGGACAAATACCCACGTACATCCTCTTCACTAGCCAACGCCTCTAGAATGCCACGCTCTTCATCGCCATCCCTCGCGAACAAACGCTTATCCACAGTTTCCACGAATTGCTCCAAAATCAGCTTTTGACTATCACGTTCTTCACGAGTTAATTTCAGTTGCTCCTCTGTCTCGTGAAGCTGGTCTTGCGCAGATACCAGCTTGGTTACTACTGGAGCAATGCTGCTGCATAACTTTGTTACTTCTTGAGACTGCCATTCTTTCCCTGTCAACTCCTGCATCGCCTCAATATCCATTTTGCGCGACATTTCATCAAGTTCAGTAGCCAAATCCGACAGACACTGCTCGATCTCCCCGCTCTTGGCATTTTGTGTATTCTGAATCTCCAGGCCATGCTTTAGTTTCGAGCACTCTAAAACCTGAGCGTCCAATTCCATACGAGAGGAACGAAGTTCAGCCTCGCAGTGCTCAAGTGCTTCTGCTGTTCTACTCTGTTCAGATGTTTTCTCAGCGAGTGCAGTCTTCAGCTCTTCCAATTGTTCTGATAACGATTCAATTGTGCCTTCGCTGTCAGCAACACGCTGAGCCAAACGGGTCGCTTCTTCTTCGTGCGAGTTTTGCAGTTCATCAACGGCGTGTGCCTTTTCACTCGTAAGATGCTCGATTCGCTTCTGTAGTTCGATTTGCTCGTTCTCAAACGAGGTGATAGTGGTTTGCTGAGCTTGATAACGCTCCTCGTACTCAGTAACTTGAGCTTCAAGAGTATCCAGAGAGGTCTGCAATCTCAACATTTCCGCTTCATGCGCGCGCTGTAGCTCCTCCAAAGCTCGCGTCTTGTCACTTGTGAGAATTTTAATTTTCTCTTGGAGATCGGCTTGCTCTTGTTCTAACTTCGAGATTTTATCTTGTTGAGTCTGCGAATTCTCTTCGTATCCTGCAAGCTGAGAGCGTAAGTGGTCAAGTGCCTGCATCTCAGATTCCTTCTTCGATAAACTCGCCATGTCGCCCCCATTCGAACTAACGTCAACCTCATCTTCAGCGGAAATATCGGGACACTCCTCCTCCTCTAATTCTATCACTGGAACACCATTTTCACCGATGATATCAGTACTAGGCTCCACTTGGTCGTCTGCTTCACATTCTGAATCAGATCTCACGCTCTCTACCTGATGGTGAAGCTTCTCGATCTCCCCTGCATGCTGCTTTACAAGCTGATCCTTTTCGATGGTTAAGGCACCCACTTCAGCTCGAAGCTGTTGCAGTTCATCGGCATGTGGCGCAGACTCTTCCTCTGTGTTTGACGATAGTTCGCCAAACTGGTGGCGAAGATTCTCAATTTCGACTAGGTGCTTCTCCCGAAGTTTCTCGATCTCGTTAGCATGAGCACTCTCAAGTTGATTCTTCTCTGATAGCAACGTGTTCACCTCGTCTCTTAATGACTGCAGATCTTCAACGTTAGCCTTTAGTTCTTCAATTTCGTCCAAGTGTGCCTTCACAAGAGCCTCCTTCTCAGAATGCAAGTTGCCAACGTTAGGCTGGAGCGACTGCAGTTCTTCAGTAACACCAGCCACAGCCTCTTCTTCTGTCGATAGATTACTCATAACACTTTCAAGCTTCTGATGCGACGCTTGGATCTCTTGAGAATGCGTCAGCTTCAGCTCTTCAATCTCTTGCGAATGCGCTAACTTAAGCTCTTCGATTTCATCTGCATGCAATTGAAGCAAGTCCTTCTTCTCGTCAGTTAACCCATCAAGCTTAGCCTGCAACAACTGCAGTTCTTCAACATCATTGGATGAGGTTTTCTCTCTTTTCGTCAGGTCGTTCAAACTGTTGTCGAGCTGTTGACGAAGGTCTTCAATTTCTTGTGTATGCACCACATGAAGCTCTTCCATTTCCGCCTCATGCAACGTGATGATCTTTTCCTTCTCGGAGGTTAGAGTCTCAATCTTTGTCTGCAACGATTGGAGCTCTTCGTCGTTCGACAATGCGCTCTCCTCAGTCACAACAGTTAGAGAAGCCTTTGCATCTTCTAGCTGGAGATGTAGCTGCTCAACTTCATCCGCAAGTGCCTTCTTCTCCAGTAGTAAAGTCTCCAATTGAACCTGTAAAGCCTGCAGCTCTTCATCATTTGACGTTACTCCATCATTAGCTTTCGAAGAGAGGGCGTCCATTGCGCTCGCCAACTGTGCCTGCAGTTCCTCAATCTCTTCGGTATGAGTTCGCACTAGTCTTTCCTTCTCGGAGACCAAGCTCTCCACCTCAATTCGCAGCGACTGCATTTCCTCTGCCTGTGTCGATGCACTCTGTGCCATACGTTGGATCTCTTGGTCACCTTCACGTACAAGTTGCTCCATAGCCTGACACGCTTCTCGCTGTTGCTCCAGCAACGCATCATCTTCCTCTTGTCTTAGAGTCTCCTTTTCCTTCATCCTCTGTATTTCCTGCTTCACCTCTTCCAGTGCTAAACTCTCCTGTTTGAGCATCTCTTGAGCTTCCAGTGCGTCTTCTTGAGCTCTTTTCAGCTCCTTCCTGAGCTCCTCAACCTCCTTCTCATTGTCTTTCAGCTTCTCCATCTCTTCTTTCACCTTTTCCACCTCTTCACATTCTGGGAAAATCTCCTTCACCACAGCTCCAAGCTGTACAAGGTGTCGGACTTGGGTAATCAGCCGACCTTGAGATGTATCCATTTCCTTTTCGTCCTCCCCGTCATCAGTAGCTACACTACTGCGTCTCCTTTTACCACTAACCACATCCTCCAGCATCTCCCAGCGCCCCAACAGCCCAAAGATCGTCTGCTGCTGCTCAAGTAACAGGCTGCGGCCTTTGTCCACAGCCGCCGCAGACTGTTGCAGCGCCGCCGCCGCGTTCTCGTTGCCTTTGGACTTCATATCGTCCGACTTCTTGCCCAGCATCGCTTCCACTCTCGCCAGTCGCGTCGCCAGCTCCTGCACCTGCGCGTCAGCATCGTCTTCTTCCTCGTCTCCCTCACCGCGTCGACGTGCTAACAGATGACGCTGCTCGGAGATAAGCGCCATCGCCTGGCGCAGATCGGACACGGAGGCGGACAACGCGCGGGCAGCATTCTCGTTGCCCTTACGCTGTGCATCTTGCGCCTTTTGCTGCAGCTTCTCGGCCACGAGGTGCACGCGAGCGCTGACGTCGGCTGCCATAGCTATCTGGGTATGTGTACCCGTAACTTGCAGCGCTACTGCCACAGAACTACCGACACATATTGTACATAAGAGAACCGACAGACCATATTTTATTGTTGGAAATGATTAATTATTAATTTCCAACAACAAAAATATATGGTCTGTCCGGTAACCGGAATTATTGCGCGTTATACGTATAAAAATTGTCATATCCAGCAAATTGTCATACCGGTATCCAGCTCCAGCAAAATGACTGAACGGTAGACACCTTAATGGAAAAATCAAATGGGCCGCGGAAGGAAAAAGCATAGCGAGAGCGGCGGGAGATAGGCTATCATACACGCACGATCGTTGCCCACGCATCAGTTTCGACTGGATGTTGTGCGGCATTTCGAAGCGTACGGTGATATGGCTTTCATACTACATGTAGATACGATTTTTTTGGAGGGCTAGTTGGTGTTCAGGGCCGAGGAACAAGATTGCCAAGGGTACAGCAAACGGAGGGTGCGCGGTGAAGATGGGCAAGGACCGGCTCATGTTCAACCTCTATTTGTTCTTGTGCGACAAAATGATAGTACACTCGAATAAGGAGATGGCCTTTGCTCATCCCTATATGGTCATTGCTTGGAATTTAATGTGCCGCTTTTCAAACGCCTTTGAAATTCGACACTCGCGTATGTAGTGACGAGGTGATGCTCTGCAGAATTATTTCGCTCGCATGAAAACGATCAAGGCGGTGACCGTCCGCGCGATCCTCGCCACATCTACTCCAATCCTCTGCAACCAAGTATCTGCCCAATTCTCTCTTTAGGATTGTACTGGGCTTGCTCAAATTTCGATCAAAGTGATATGGTTTCCCCTGGAAGCAACCAGTACGAGCGCTTTCGAAAGTGCTGGCTCAGATTGTTGACCGAAGAAGATTTAGCCGCAGGGTTAAAGCGTCAAGGTCTCGACGCCACAGAACTTGGCACCCATTCCATGCGCAAAGGCTCTGCGACGTTTTGCTCGTCGGGATCAACAGCATGTCCTTCCTCTACAGCTGGTTATTTACGCGCTGGTTGGTCGCTCGGCGGCGCCCAGAATACATACTTGCGGTATTAATCCGCTGGCGACATGCATACTGACCGTACAGTTGCAGGCCTACCTACGGAGAGCTACAAGTTCTCAACATTGGCGCCGCACTTTGGTTGTCGTGACGCAATTGTCGAGACTGGCATCAGGCTCATGTTTACGGGTTTGCCTGATAGGCTTGGGTATATCACCGAGTATTGCCTGGCTTCTCTAGTTTATCACTCGTCATATTTAAAAAGAACACTGTCACCAAAGCACCACCTGATCGAGACCCCTTTCTTTCCAGTCGACAACTTGAACTCGCTACTCACTACTCGGGTGGAAACCGGTGATGGTTGTGCAGAGGAACGGCTTCGACCGACCGGTGTTCCCCGGCATGTGGCTGTTCTTTGCGAGATGAAACCGCTTAAAAATGGCCTGCTCGAGACAGTGTCCAAAATTGAGGAAGCTCGAGGTGGTATGAACGAGTTAGAGAAAAAGGCGATCGGCGTGGGAACGGTTACCTACGATGGTCTACATGACGCAATACGGGCGTGCATCCAAAAGACAGGCGTTGCAGGTCTCGTTGGGAAGCTGATAACAACTTCCGCGTCTGGCGCCAACAACACGGAAATAGAACGCGATACTAGCCGTGTCATTGCTGGGGTGGGAAGTTTCGTCGTATCCCTGCTGAATTTAGGTTTCCGGACTGCTCTGTCAGGCATGCCTGAGTGCTGTGGATGTGTGAAAACAAATCAAAGCAAGTGCCACCTCTTCGACTCCTTGATGGTCATGATATGCCCAGCCGTAAACTGCAAAAGCGCCTCAGCCAGCTTCGTTATGTGATGCGAAAGGTGGAAATTTGTGGAGCATCGAAAGGCCTTCTTCGTCGCACGAAGATTATGAAGGAGGCGACACAGATCTTCCTTGATTGCACTGATAGCGTCACCGTCCCTGACACTACGGAGCAGGCACGAAAGCGGAGACGTGGAAAGCTAAGCTGGGCAACAATCAGAAAGTTACTCCGAAAAAAATGAAACCATCAGCGAGCTAGCTCCTGTACTCAGTCAATTATGATCAATGCAAGAGTACTCTTGCTGTTTGCACTGCTCTCCTGAATTACCTATAAAACTTCATACAGAATCCTTGTGTCTGACAGATGTCTGACAAGTTCCGTCTAAGAATAAATTTTAGTTCATTCCCCATTTCCATTGTACTCCAATGTGCTGTTGCACGACTATTTCGCCGCCCTCGAAGCATCTGGCTGCTTCAACTACTGCTAATGGGGTAAAATTCGAAAGCAAGCAGTGAACAATGGTATCGTCAACCTAGGGGTCTCGCATACAAGCATCCCCAGCTCGTGGAAGACTACAAGGAGTACATGCGAGTTGGATGCCAGAATCTGATCTCTTTTGGGCTCATTACTGATTGCGAATTTACAGTCTACCACAGGGCTCTCTGGCTTGTGGAGCGGAACATGGCCATCGAAGAGGTGCCGACAAGCTCAGGCTATCTGTCTACTCAAAACGTACATGCCGTTAATTGAAGGTGGCTTGAGGTCGATGTGAGCGGAAAGAAGTAAATCTGAAAGTGATTGAGATTGAATCAGGCTAAACCGTCTTAACAGAAGCCTCTATCTCTGTCCTAAGAACAATCCCGCGAAGTATGAACACATAACCCCGTTAAGTTCCAACGAGGCTACGAAAGATACAGTGCAGATTGGCAACTTCAACTTATTATTCTCAGCCAATCAGAAATACAGGTCTTGGGGAGCCATTCATCATGTCACGAGATTTCACCATGGTGAGCCACACGACTTCAACAACATAACAGCAATCACGTGCTTCGCGGTGTGTATCCTCCACAGATAGGCTGCTAAATGTATAATCACGACACTATTGACATCATACAATGCAGGGCAGCCATATCCGACAAAATTCATGACAGCGTAGCATCATGCCCGACGTCTGCTGTACATAGCCTATGTCGTTGAGAACTTGTATTGTCGCGTTCTGTTGCCCTTGACCCCACATTTTGAAGAGAGCACCTTCGGGGCCATCTCGCACATCGTGTTCATCACGGAGATGCTTTCGGTTTTCTGTGAAACAGCCCGTCTGCGTTTGCTACATGTAGGACCTTGATCTATCGTCGGTAGGCGATAGCTTAACGACACGGCTGCTTCATAGACATCGAAAATTTGCAATCGCATCACCAATCATTGCAGGATTTTTCAATATACTACAAGTTGCGCTATAAGTACGTAAATCGGAAGTCTGACGTTTTCTGCGTGAGACCAACTGGAATGAACACCTCCATGCAACTTCCACGACGTATATTCATTCCTCACGTAGACACCCCAGTTACGAAGGCTTGGAATCGAAGAGATTGAAGGAGGCCATTCAGTGCCAGCACTAATTATACGCAAGACATATTTTCGCATTTTAGCCAGTAGAAGTGCGCAAATGCTATAATAATTGACCAATCGATGCAGCTGTCCCAGCTTCTTCGGTCGTTTTGTTGAAATCGCATAAAAATTGATTAACCCACAGAAAAAACGCCTTTCGGGACGGACTGACAAAAGATATGCGAACGAATATTTTATTTGCGTTTGTATTGACCTGTAGGTGTTTGTTTAGATTGTTGCGCTTATTGTAGCCTTTAATGTTGTTGTTAGCACTACTAGATCATTAGAATCTGACAACTACAAGAGTTACGTGCACTCGTTGTTCATATAGTGTTTGGCTCAAAAATCGAATTGTCACTGCTTTTAAGAGACCACCTGCTTTAATCTTAGCCATTCCAGCGGGTGGCTCCGTTCAAGTATAAGGCTCCTATATTGCTTAGGGAACGTCCTTACAACGTGTTATTAGCGAATAAACGCAGTAGACAACAGAAATTTATCGAGGGAATTGAGAGTAGCGAACGAAGCTTGGTATGTTGGAATGTAAATCCGAAAGTGAATTCCATTTAGTTAGAAGTCCTAGTCTTGCTTTCTCTCTCTCCTACATGCCTCCTACATGCCAGGTCTACGAGTACCTTGTACCTCCCTTCGTTCACTTGACCGTAATCTGCAACGGACACGGTAATTTGCAACGAACACACTTGTATACACCGGTATACAAGTCCCAATACAAATCCCTATATAAATCCCAATATGCAACGGACACGGCCAGTTGCAACGGACACGGTGACCCCAGTCGATGCATACGCAAATCACCACATGTCGCGCAAATTGAAGCCGCACGCCAAATCACATCTCACGATACAAAAGGATCCGCCAATCACATGCACTCTTTCGCTCTACTTCAATTGCATGCCTCTCAAGGCGCGAGCATGTCGTGTGCCCTGAGGTAGCATGTCAGTCGAGGTAGACGGCGAAGTGCAACCACAACACCTCCACTCAATTCGACGTCTCGAGCTTGGGGGCCACATTGCTCCGCATCATCAAGAGCGGAGAGTCTTCGACGACAGACCTTTGTTGAGGTAGTCCGCGAGCTGGTGCTTGATTTCCATGTCTCCAGCTTGACTTCACCACGCACAGCCTTCTCACGAATGAAGTGGTAGCGTATGTCAATGTGCTTGGTCCGAGCTTGGTAACCGACGTTCTTCGCCAACGCCATGGCACCTTGGTTGTCCTCGTAGATCACCGTAGCCCCCACTTGCTCTGCACCAATGTCCTTGAGAAGTAGTCGCATCCACACCGCTTCCTTGACGCAGTCACTCAGAGCCATGTACTCGGCCTCAGTCGAGCTTAGGGCGACAGTCTTCTGAAATGTAGATGTTTCCACAGCGCTTCGCCTCCATGACGGTAGCACCACCAAAGCTAAAAACACACTTGTCTTTGCTGAACTGCGCGGTGACGTCCTTCCCGGCCAGCTTCGACACCGAGATGAGGCTTCCTTCAACTTCAGGGATGTACAGGACATCCGACAGCGTGACGGACGTTCCGTCCATCAGCTTCATACCGACGGTGCCCTTCGCAACGGCGTCGATCTTCGTGCCATCCGCGATCGTGATGCGGACTGGCGTCTTCAGCCCCTTCAAGGGCACGAACTTGTCCCGGACACTGGTCATGTGCGAGCTTGCACCTGAGTCGACGAGCCATTCACTCTTGGTCATCGCACCCGTTGCCATGAACGAGAAGTCGGACGCTTCCTCTCGCGCCGCTTGCCCTCGTTCCTCGTCTGCCTTCTTCTTCCGGCACTCGAACTCTCGGTGCCCTTGCTTCTTGCAGTAGAAGCACTTGTCCTTGCAACGTTGCTTGCCACCGAAGCCCTTCTTCTTCGTAGCGAAAGCCTTCTCTTGAGCCGATGACGATTCATCCGAGGCTTGAACACCAGAGAGGGCTTGGATCGCGTAGGCCAACGTCACGTTGGGCGTGTTCTCGAGGACAGTACTGATCATCTTGTACTCGTCCGTCAGACTGCCAAGGAGCAACACGAGCTGGCGAGTCTCGTCCAGGGCCTCACCGATCGTTTCAATCTGGAGGACGATCTCCTTGAACTGATCGACGTGGGAAGCGAACTTGGTACCGGGCTCCATCTTGATGTTGTTCAACTTCTTGGTGACGAGAAGCCGGTTCTTGAGCGTCTTCTTGTAGAGGTGCTCCTCGAGCATCGTCCACGCCCCAGCGGCAGTCAGCGCTCCACGGACGTAAACTTGGTACGTGAGACTCACGTCTCCAGCGATAACCCCAAGTGTCTTCAGACCGTTGGTCTTCCATTCCGCCGTGGAGCGATCTGGTCGAACTCGGGCATGATGATTTGCGGGAGCAGCCCCCCCCGAGCGAACTTCATCCGCATGTTGAACTCCCAGTGGAAGTAATTGTCTTCCACGAGCTTGTCGATGTTGTCGGCGTAGCTTGGGCTCATAACCAATTGGGAGTAGCGAACGAAGCTTGGTAGTGTAGTGAGTGTTGGAATATAAATCCGAAAGTGAATTCCATTTAGTTAGAAGTCCTAGTCTTGCTTTCTCTCTCTCCTACATGCCTCCTACATGCCAGGTCTACGAGTACCTTGTACCTCCCTTCATTCACTTGACCGTAATCGGCAACGGACACGGTAATTTGCAACGAACACACTTGTATACACCGGTATACAAGTCCCAATACAAATCCCTATATAAATCCCAATATGCAACGGACACGGCCAGTTGCAACGGACACGGTGACCCCAGTCGATGCATACGCAAATCACCACATGTCGCGCAAATTGAAGCCGCACGCCAAATCACATCTCACGATACAAAAGGATCCGCCAATCACATGCACTCTTTCGCTCCACTTCAATTGCATGCCTCTCAAGGCGCGAGCATGTCGTGTGCCCTGAGGTAGCATGTCAGTCGAGGTAGACGGCGAAGTGCAACCACAACACCTCCACTCAATTCGACGTCTCGAGCTTGGGGGCCACATTGCTCCGCATCATCAAGAGCGGAGAGTCTTCGACGACAGACCTTTGTTGAGGTAGTCCGCGAGCTGGTGCTTGATTTCCATGTCTCCAGCTTGACTTCACCACGCACAGCCTTCTCACGAATGAAGTGGTAGCGTATGTCAATGTGCTTGGTCCGAGCTTGGTAACCGACGTTCTTCGCCAACGCCATGGCACCTTGGTTGTCCTCGTAGATCACCGTAGCCCCCACTTGCTCTGCACCAATGTCCTTGAGAAGTAGTCGCATCCACACCGCTTCCTTGACGCAGTCACTCAGAGCCATGTACTCGGCCTCAGTCGAGCTTAGGGCGACAGTCTTCTGAAATGTAGATGTTTCCACAGCGCTTCGCCTCCATGACGGTAGCACCACCAAAGCTAAAAACACACTTGTCTTTGCTGAACTGCGCGGTGACGTCCTTCCCGGCCAGCTTCGACACCGAGATGAGGCTTCCTTCAACTTCAGGGATGTACAGGACATCCGACAGCGTGACGGACGTTCCGTCCATCAGCTTCATACCGACGGTGCCCTTCGCAACGGCGTCGATCTTCGTGCCATCCGCGATCGTGATGCGGACTGGCGTCTTCAGCCCCTTCAAGGGCACGAACTTGTCCCGGACACTGGTCATGTGCGAGCTTGCACCTGAGTCGACGAGCCATTCACTCTTGGTCATCGCACCCGTTGCCATGAACGAGAAGTCGGACGCTTCCTCTCGCGCCGCTTGCCCTCGTTCCTCGTCTGCCTTCTTCTTCCGGCACTCGAACTCTCGGTGCCCTTGCTTCTTGCAGTAGAAGCACTTGTCCTTGCAACGTTGCTTGCCACCGAAGCCCTTCTTCTTCGTAGCGAAAGCCTTCTCTTGAGCCGATGACGATTCATCCGAGGCTTGAACACCAGAGAGGGCTTGGATCGCGTAGGCCAACGTCACGTTGGGCGTGTTCTCGAGGACAGTACTGATCATCTTGTACTCGTCCGTCAGACTGCCAAGGAGCAACACGAGCTGGCGAGTCTCGTCCAGGGCCTCACCGATCGTTTCAATCTGGAGGACGATCTCCTTGAACTGATCGACGTGGGAAGCGAACTTGGTACCGGGCTCCATCTTGATGTTGTTCAACTTCTTGGTGACGAGAAGCCGGTTCTTGAGCGTCTTCTTGTAGAGGTGCTCCTCGAGCATCGTCCACGCCCCAGCGGCAGTCAGCGCTCCACGGACGTAAACTTGGTACGTGAGACTCACGTCTCCAGCGATAACCCCAAGTGTCTTCAGACCGTTGGTCTTCCATTCCGCCGTGGAGCGATCTGGTCGAACTCGGGCATGATGATTTGCGGGAGCAGCCCCCCCCCCCCGAGCGAACTTCATCCGCATGTTGAACTCCCAGTGGAAGTAATTGTCTTCCACGAGCTTGTCGATGTTGTCGGCGTAGCTTGGGCTCATAACCAATTGGGAGTAGCGAACGAAGCTTGGTAGTGTAGTGAGTGTTGGAATGTAAATCCGAAAGTGAATTCCATTTAGTTAGAAGTCCTAGTCTTGCTTTCTCTCTCTCCTACATGCCTCCTACATGCCAGGTCTACGAGTACCTTGTACCTCCCTTCATTCACTTGACCGTAATCGGCAACGGACACGGTAATTTGCAACGAACACACTTGTATACACCGGTATACAAGTCCCAATACAAATCCCTATATAAATCCCAATATGCAACGGACACGGCCAGTTGCAACGGACACGGTGACCCCAGTCGATGCATACGCAAATCACCACATGTCGCGCAAATTGAAGCCGCACGCCAAATCACATCTCACGATACAAAAGGATCCGCCAATCACATGCACTCTTTCGCTCCACTTCAATTGCATGCCTCTCAAGGCGCGAGCATGTCGTGTGCCCTGAGGTAGCATGTCAGTCGAGGTAGACGGCGAAGTGCAACCACAACACCTCCACTCAATTCGACGTCTCGAGCTTGGGGCCACATTGCTCCGCATCATCAAGAGCGGAGAGTCTTCGACGACAGACCTTTGTTGAGGTAGTCCGCGAGCTGGTGCTTGATTTCCATGTCTCCAGCTTGACTTCACCACGCACAGCCTTCTCACGAATGAAGTGGTAGCGTATGTCAATGTGCTTGGTCCGAGCTTGGTAACCGACGTTCTTCGCCAACGCCATGGCACCTTGGTTGTCCTCGTAGATCACCGTAGCCCCCACTTGCTCTGCACCAATGTCCTTGAGAAGTAGTCGCATCCACACCGCTTCCTTGACGCAGTCACTCAGAGCCATGTACTCGGCCTCAGTCGAGCTTAGGGCGACAGTCTTCTGAAATGTAGATGTTTCCACAGCGCTTCGCCTCCATGACGGTAGCACCACCAAAGCTAAAAACACACTTGTCTTTGCTGAACTGCGCGGTGACGTCCTTCCCGGCCAGCTTCGACACCGAGATGAGGCTTCCTTCAACTTCAGGGATGTACAGGACATCCGACAGCGTGACGGACGTTCCGTCCATCAGCTTCATACCGACGGTGCCCTTCGCAACGGCGTCGATCTTCGTGCCATCCGCGATCGTGATGCGGACTGGCGTCTTCAGCCCCTTCAAGGGCACGAACTTGTCCCGGACACTGGTCATGTGCGAGCTTGCACCTGAGTCGACGAGCCATTCACTCTTGGTCATCGCACCCGTTGCCATGAACGAGAAGTCGGACGCTTCCTCTCGCGCCGCTTGCCCTCGTTCCTCGTCTGCCTTCTTCTTCCGGCACTCGAACTCTCGGTGCCCTTGCTTCTTGCAGTAGAAGCACTTGTCCTTGCAACGTTGCTTGCCACCGAAGCCCTTCTTCTTCGTAGCGAAAGCCTTCTCTTGAGCCGATGACGATTCATCCGAGGCTTGAACACCAGAGAGGGCTTGGATCGCGTAGGCCAACGTCACGTTGGGCGTGTTCTCGAGGACAGTACTGATCATCTTGTACTCGTCCGTCAGACTGC
Source organism: Phytophthora capsici (assembly GCA_030324255.1). Taxonomy (NCBI): domain Eukaryota; phylum Oomycota; class Peronosporomycetes; order Peronosporales; family Peronosporaceae; genus Phytophthora; species Phytophthora capsici. Next base: position 2,089,363 of record CM059360.1, on the reverse strand, counting down.
CAAGGAGCAACACGAGCTGGCGAGTCTCGTCCAGGGCCTCACCGATCGTTTCAATCTGGAGGACGATCTCCTTGAACTGATCGACGTGGGAAGCGAACTTGGTACCGGGCTCCATCTTGATGTTGTTCAACTTCTTGGTGACGAGAAGCCGGTTCTTGAGCGTCTTCTTGTAGAGGTGCTCCTCGAGCATCGTCCACGCCCCAGCGGCAGTCAGCGCTCCACGGACGTAAACTTGGTACGTGAGACTCACGTCTCCAGCGATAACCCCAAGTGTCTTCAGACCGTTGGTCTTCCATTCCGCCGTGGAGCGATCTGGTCGAACTCGGGCATGATGATTTGCGGGAGCAGCCCCCCCCCGAGCGAACTTCATCCGCATGTTGAACTCCTAGTGGAAGTAATTGTCTTCCACGAGCTTGTCGATGTTGTCGGCGTAGCTTGGGCTCATAACCAATTGGGAGTAGCGAACGAAGCTTGGTAGTGTAGTGAGTGTTGGAATGTAAATCCGAAAGTGAATTCCATTTAGTTAGAAGTCCTAGTCTTGCTTTCTCTCTCTCCTACATGCCTCCTACATGCCAGGTCTACGAGTACCTTGTACCTCCCTTCATTCACTTGACCGTAATCGGCAACGGACACGGTAATTTGCAACGAACACACTTGTATACACCGGTATACAAGTCCCAATACAAATCCCTATATAAATCCCAATATGCAACGGACACGGTGACCCCAGTCGATGCATACGCAAATCACCACATGTCGTGCAAATTGAAGCCGCACGCCAAATCACATCTCACGATACAAAAGGATCCGCCAAGCACATGCACTCTTTCGCTCCACTTCAATTGCATGCCTCTCAAGGCACGCGCATGTCGTGTGCCCTGAGGTAGCATGTCAGTCGAGGTAGACGGCGAAGTGCAACCACAACAGAGGACGAGCTCAAGTACGCCACCGCAATTTTGAATGCCTCCCCATACTTAAATCAAGTATAATGGTTTGACTAAGTTGTCCAATAGACGAAAAATGCGTCCACCCAACGTCGACCGGGATTTCACTAAAAACAGTTAATTAACGACTAGAATAATGCGTTGCCATAGTAGTTACCTTTCAGTTGCCCCACCCGCCTCAGCAATGCCCCACAAAGTTTACCAACATTCATTTTCGAGCCAAACTCTATTTAAACTGCGTGGGGTTGTTCCTATTGTTCTAGATGCTACATTCACCGTTGACTACGTCTAGTACTGCTAACAACAACATTAAAGGCTACTACATAATTTAAACAAACACCTACAGGTCAATACATACGCAAATAAACGATTCGTTCGAAATATTTTTGGTCAGTTCCGAAAGGCGTTTTTTTTTCGAGGAAACGTTAGAAACGACTGTAGGAATTTGAAAAACACACCATGTGCTTCGCACAATAAGACATGGCCAGTGCGTCGAAACGCAGCGACGGTGCGTATGACGGCGCCCGACTCTGTATCGCAGGCTCGCAGCCACAGGCAAAGTTCCTTGATGTTCTGAGGGGATGTTGCGCGAAGGTGGCGGAAGTGGCGGATGGCAAGATGACCATTCCACATTCTACCTGCCGAGCCAAGCCGCTACTGACGCATCCAGCACCTGCGCCACTTACATGGCACCTCTTCCAGCTTCGAAACTACCACCAGACGAGATCCGCGCAGGTGAGACGATAGCGTATTATTCGATGGCGTTCGTCTGTGGAGACCCCAGGGGATATCGAGAAGCAGTGGTTCTCAGCGTTAACCCAAGCGCCGACGCTTCTAAAGCTGGACTCTGGAGACATCATCACGGCGACGATGACGCTGAAGCGCGTCATAGATTGCTCGGGGAGGAAAATTGGTGAGAGGGAGGCGCTTTAACGCAAGTTGCGGACGTACAAGTTGGTTGCAGGTGACCAGGAAGCTCCAACACAAGCCAGCACATTCAATCACGCGATCCAGGAGGTTGTTCGACAGGCATTCGACGACGCTCAACGTGCTGGTCGTGCTCTGCGTGAGGGGAATCTCTGCGGGGCTTCTGGTGAGACGGACGAATACAGCAACACGACAGCGGGCCAACAGCGGGTTTAACTTCGTCTAGCGCTCCTCCGTCAGCATATACGGATTCGGTGAGGCATGCAACACACCAAACACACCCTGAAGACCGTCTTCAATGCGAGGAATCTGGTCCGGACGATGTAGGGGTTGCGAAAGCTTTGGTTTCGATGGGCACAAGGGTGTTACCAGCGTCCAGTAGCGTATCCTCGGGTCCGGGACCAGCCAAGTGATAATGCAGCGCCTGCAAGTAATGCATCTATTACAACCGAGGGTTTAGCCCATAGTGATGATCGGCCGGCTCAGCACACGGTCGAGGTGGATGACGCGCTATTGGTTAACGTCAATGACTATCTAAACTCCATACCCACCCGCCTGGAGACAGCGAAAATCCGACATCAAGCGAAGAAAAGACCAGGAGGCTGGCACGTGCCTCGGTCGCGGAAGCGCCACAACCAGAAGAAGTGCGCGGTGACGCGCAGCGGAACTAACATCTATCAAGCGTATGCTGTGAAGGCCCGCATTACCAAAGAAATACTACAGCGTCCTGGCGTAAAATTCCGCCTCGTGGAGCTCCGCGAGCTGCGTCGAAAGTTCCCTAAGTCCAGGACGGAGACGGTGGATTTATCGGAGGATGTGGATTGGCCTGCCTCCATGCAGCGTATTTCTGATTCGATCATACCCGAGGGTTTGACGTTCCCGGACATTGGTGTTGGCGATCCCTGCCGATGCGTCGGTGACTGCTTCATGGACTCGTGTCACAACGCTCTGCTGTCTATCTACTGTACCCCGGAAACATGCAGCTTAGGTGGGGACTGTTGCGACTCCCCACGCACCCATCCAGCCCTGAAACTGTACGACACTTGCCGTGTGGGGTACGGCGTACACACTATCACCTACATCGAGGTCGTTGAAGTAATTGGAGAGTATGTAGGCCGCTTGTTCGAGTATCCCGCCGTTATTGAAGGACAGCCTCCCCAAGCTATCACACAAAACAGCGGTTACACGATGCTACTCCACGCGCGGCCTGTGTCTGGCAAATTCGTTTACATTGAGGTGGTCAAGTGCGGATCGATCACGAGGTTTCTGAGTCATTCCTGCGATCCTAACGTCGAGTTCGTGGAGATGCAGAACGGTGCCAACGTGAAAGTACTTGCCAAAAGGATCAAGACTGTTCTTACTGGTACGCAACTTACTGTCAACTATGGCGCCGATATCTGGTTTATGTGCGCGTGCGACTCGTGTTGGGTTGACCCTGACGACGAACAAGAGAAAGAGTAGTGTAGTGTCGTATATGCAGACAGCTAGCACCTGCTCACTATAACTACGACTTCTCTTTGATGCACAACTGTTATTATCAATGTTCACTTTGACTCCAGGAAGCGAGGGATTCGCTTAATTTGGTTTTCCTCGGGTAATTAAATACCGCGTTACCTGTACAACATGTACTACCGGCTCTTCAAGCACGAAATCTTTGCCGCTCAACTACTGGGCACAGATAAAGTAAACCCTCACATGTAATAAGCGCTGCTGAACCTTTACTACACGATCATGCGCACTTCAATCCTTTGAAGACACGTACGGGCGCGCTGGAGGCTCAAAAGGTGAGAGATGGACCAACCGCAGATGGCCTCCCTCCTTGAAGTGCACTCGCTTGCCTTTTACGCTTGGACCTCTTGCGACTCACGAGAACCTCATTCCCAAAGCTGTCGAGATAACCTAGACTTCGAATCGCTTAAAGCAGGTGAATACAGCATCCAAATGCGTTGAAGTATCCGCAACCGCACCACTTGTGATCGACATTTACAATCCAGCCGCCCCACGGCTGCCCTTCCACCTCCACACGAGCGTAGTTAGATCCAAACTGAGCTAACACAGCGATAGATTCTTCACAACGTCTGTTAGGAGCGACGGTAACACGTTCAGCCGGAAACGATTGTACCTGAACAGTACGAGAGAGTCCAGCACCATGAATATGTGGTGAATGCTGAGGGTAGCCGGCGGAACGACTTCAAAGCGAAACGGCCGGTCGTTACATGACTGATCTTCGCAGCAATTGCGTAGCTCTCGAAGCAAGGCTCCCATTTTCAAACGGCGCCGCAGGGTGTAGTCTCGTTTGAGCAGAGCATTGAATGTCTCCACGGGGTTATTTATCGAGCGAAACCAATCGGCAAAGCGTATATCTGCCAAGCACTGAACCGACCAAAGAGCCTCTGGGTACACATGTACTGTGTGAAGTTCCACAGGAGCGGTTGGCTTTGCCATTTGCGTATAATGTCGTCCCGCATCTGAGCAAACTGCGTCGCGCTCCGCGCAAAGTGCAAATCGTAAATGTCCCTCACTATTCCATTTGCCACATGTGAGGGAAATCCTCTGATCGCGATGTAGACCTTTTCCATAACATGACAAAAGCACATCAGTGTTTGGAGCTGTCCAGCACCTCCAAAAACTTCATTCAGAGCGTTAAATTGGGCCTGGTCCGCGTCCGCCATGGTGTACTTGACCACCAACTCGCGCGATGTGATCCAGAATTACAGTCTACGCAGCACCATCAGCGCTCACTGAATAACATCTTGAGTCTCCTGAGAGACGATGAAGATAGCCACCACATGAAAACCGCGCGAGCGGTCAGATATCCCCACCACCAGAACCGGGTACTCGCGGAAATTCATCTTGTACGTGGCATCCACGTGCAGGATGAAATTCTCGGGTGGGACCACGAGCCGTTGAATGAGAGCCTTTGTTGACAGGCCAATTACGAACGGCCGTTCATCTGACCCGTTGCCAACCGTAGGTTTGTCTTCGCAATCCAAATCCCAGCCAAACGAGAACGCCTGTGTCATAGGCTCCTCTCCGGTGAATGCCTTAGCGTGTATCCATTCCCTCAGTTCGTCGACACGATCTTTGTTTCGAACATACGTTCGCGAGTAGTGATTTATAAAGTTCTGGACGGTAGATAACGCTGGAAGCTCCTCTAACGAGGTCTTAAAAATGCGGGACATTGCATGGCGAATCCGCATAGGACGGAGGTGATGTTTCGCCAGCTCGCGACAGAACTCCTTCTGCATGGCTGTCATTTTCTTTTTTTTGGCGAAAAGGTCCCTGAGCTGTGCCCCCCCCCCCCCCCAACTCGTAAACAGACACCTCGTCTGTTTCCAGGCACGTCAACATCTTGCCCCGCCACGGGCATGCAACTGATGCTGCTGCATGGCAGCCATCCGAGTTGCACGCAAGCAACCGATAGCGCATCTTGTGTGCCTCGTATCCGGGGAAGATCCTGCAGGCCATGGTGTTGCTTTTAGTTATCTCGAAAGACTTCATACCGCTTAGCACAGTGTCTGCATCCCCCGCGTCCACGGCCAGAGCCACCTCTTGCCAAGCAATGCGTCTCGGTATGTTTCCTTGCGTTACTGGCTGGAAGGGAGAACGCCACCTACCGATCGTCTGGCAGCTAGCTGCGACACTTTCCAGATACGAGCGCTGGTTGGCTGCTTCAGTCAGGCACTGGCCTGTTTGTACGTCCCTCCCAAAGAATGGACGGATGTCAAAGTGCGGACAATCGTTTTGTGTTTTTACCGTAACGTACGGCATTTCCCCACATTTCAGGTACTGCATCATAAATTTTTGGTTCCATCTTGAACTTATGCGGTGCAAATAACGCGTTCTCGTTTTTTTCTGTGGATCAATCAGTTTTTATGCGATTTCAACAAAAACGACCGAAGAAGCTGGGACAGCTGCATCGATTGGTCAATTATTATAGCATTTGCGCAACTCTCTGGCTAGAAAGCGAAAATATTATTGAGATGAGAGAGAAATCGGAAGTGAGATTCATGGAGCTGCAGAACAGGGATCCTTAGGAGTTTCGTAACTACTTCATGTGGGAGGTAAAACCCCTCTCCTGGGTCCAAACATCCTCCCACCTAATCTACGGTAACTGCATGACCAAACTTCAATAAATATGTCGTGCGAATAATTAGTACCAGCAATATAAACATAAAAATCTTAAATACTGGATTTCAACGTTTCTGTTCTCGGGATTTCTCAACTTGGCCTGACAAAAGGTGTTTAAAACGCGATATTACATTGTTCAGTAATACAATTGATTTTAATAGGGGGAGTCAAACCTTGGCTAAAATCCGAAATATCATAATTTCATTTCGAGAAAATCACTGTGAAATCTGAGTGTGATATCCAACATGTCATTTCGAATATCACCCACCTTCCGAGGTGGTTGATGTTTCAAATGACATTTTGTTTTCCTTAAACGATACATGTAATTTTTAAAACTGACATGTCATTTTGTGAAAGTTTACGTCAGGTTTGACCCCCCTAATAAAGACATTTCATGAATACGGTCATCTAACTTCAACCGTGTGTAGCATTGTAACCGTGATTACGACAATATGTGTAGCGTGAGTGTGCCGTATCATGATGGTTGACCGACAACGACAAACAACCGCTGAGCCTCCTCGACTGCATAATCGACATCAACAGTGGCACTTCATAATCAAGACGATGGTTGGTGGCGAGTGCTGTCACGGAGCTAGTGAAGACAGGAAATAGGAACGAGAATCGTTTGCTTTCAATGAACATATTTCGCAATCTATTTTCCAGCACTTAATTGGCTACAGACTGTACCGTGGTTGTTGTAGATAGCGACTGAGAGAAGGTGAACTGTATCAATGGCAATGCAAAGTTGTTGGCAAATCAGAAAACCCAGAAAACTTTGGAAGGTCTAATTGATGTGAGATACTGGTGAAATCATAGGTCTGCAAGATGTAGTCCAGCTAAAGTTAATCAACTTTTTCCTTCCTTTGGAAGGTCTAATTGCTGTGAGAAGTATTATATACTGTACGAGAACATTTATTATTAACAATAATATACAAGTACGAAATACCACATAAATATCGACCACGGGTGCAACTTGCAGTGCAACCGTGTTGTGATTGGGCAAAAAGGTTTGTATTCAAGAGTTAAATACGCAACGAAGGATGACCACCACGCTTCTTGTCTTCGCGGAGTTCGACCAAGATCGCAGTCACTGGTCGCTCGCGTCCGTAAGCAGCATAGATCTTGTCAATGGCAGTGTCGCTCGTGAACCCAGCGCGAACCAGGTACGCGACGGCATCCCAAAACACTTTGCGTCGAGAATAGGCAAATTTGTTGGCCCCTCGCTCTGATCGTGTGAATTCTTTTGCTGGTTTCTCTCCATTCAGGCCAAACTCAAACTCACGCCACAACTCAAACAGATCTCGCGGTCGTTTCGACAGTGATGCGTGAGGTTGATGTACTGTGCTGCCAGGTGCAGCAACTTCCTCGATATGATGTCCATCACTAGCTCGTACAGTGCGAGCCACAGGCTGCAACGCGATCCGGTGCAACACGGAGAGCATCCGCTGATTAATCCGCTGAGTGTCCGTTCGTAAGCGAACGATCTCGTTCATTACATTGGCGATTTGGTGCTGCACCGCAAATATCTGTGAGTGAAGTGCAGTAAATTCCTTCCTGGATGTGTCCACACTCATACCATTTTGTGCATGTTGGCTCTGACTAGGTGCATCGCCCGGTACATTTGAGCTGTTTTCATATAGTTCAATCATGTGTAGCTGCGCACCTTCACCTGTCACCTGTACGGGAACGCGGTGTACAGGGTTCACCGCCGCATTTCCGCCAGCTGCACTGTATGCGCACACTACTCGTTGTTTCAACGATGCTGGAATAAGATCAATCCCGAAGGTGTCGCGAGGCACCATCGCCGCCCAGAGAAGTACAAATACCAAGTTCTCGAGCAATATAGCTCCCCATTTTTTGTTTGGCAGTCATGCTGATTTTGTTTTCGAGTAGATCAACAGTCACGCAGCGCATGCCTTCTTTTACACGATACAAACACGGGCCCAGCGGTCCAGCCAACACGCTTGCTGTCATTGCATCGGGGTATGGCTGCGTATTGTCAATATATACGTCGACAATACTTTTTTGCATGCGCCACCTTCCACGACGGTTGATGAAATCCTTTGGCAAGCCACTCCTGCTACCGTAGGTTGCGGCACCTTTGCGCAGGCTATGCGTTCCTAAGTTTCCTTCTTTCAGTTTGTAAAAAGCGGCATCATCAAATTTATCTTGAAGAAATCGCCGCACGACTCGATCTCCATCCACCGAATTTCCAAAGACGTACTCACTGTTACTTGTGGTCATTTCGACGTGGACAGCTAGGTTGAGTAGTACACACACACGCGGATCTAAACTTCCCATCAAAATCTGCTCGGGAGCATCTCGCTCTTCCGAAATGTTTTTGGACCAGCGCAATTGACACATAAGTGTCCCTGGGTGTTGGACGTTGGGTGAGAAGCTATCGAACTTAAGCTGCATCATATCGTCGATTCTTGTTATCATGTGCCACTGCAGTGTTAGCACGCTACTAACGACGTATGGCAGAGTGCCTTTGCCTTCTGCAGAGTGGACCAAATCGAGCAAATTGATGAACTCATCATACTCGATAGGGCGGCGTGCAGCGGATTGTACTCCTTGTCGGCGAACTTCAAAACGTTTCACCGTTTTAATCACCTTGTTGACCAATTCGGAGCGCGTGGGGTTGCCCTCCTTTCTAACAGGATCCCATGGAACAGCCACACGAGGCATAAAAGACGAGATGGCTTTCTTGGCGTAGGCTAGTGTTGATGATCTAGCACAAACAGGCTTGGCCCCCTCACTTGGGTACGCTTCCCCAAACGCACGATAATTCACCCACTTGCACACGTCCTCAGGAGTAATTTTCAGCAGCACCTCCCTGGTAAATGTTGCATCCGAAGCGTACTTTTGGGCGTTGATAAAGCTCATGAACTCCACGAGAATTGCCTGGTAGCGTTTTGGCCTCATCCTTTCTCGACTTCTGTGCTATGGGTTCAGAGTGGCGGGGTCCTTGATGCTATCTCTTTCTACGCTGCGCTCCTGCAAGTCGTGGCGATGTCTGTCGTCGAGGTGAATAGGAAAATTTCCGCTTGCTGGAGAGGTCTCGATTTGCAAACTGATTTCGAAAGCTGAACTGCAACCGCGATAGAAACGTACAACTTGGACTTAGTATGCGCTGGTTGCAATTGGCAACACATCTGCAAACGCACTATGCAACTAAGTTAGCAAACGATACTACGCTGTCAGCTTGAATATCTGGTCTCGCATGGCCGATACCCTCATCCAATACATATTATAACCAATGAGACTGCTGAGACTCGAGAAAATACAACCTTGGTTGCAAAAGGCTGGTTACACATAAATATCGACCACGGGTGCAACTTGCAGTGCAACCGTGTTGTGATTGGGCAAAAAGGTTTGTATTCAAGAGTTAAATACGCAACGAAGGATGACCACCACGCTTCTTGTCTTCGCGGAGTTCGACCAAGATCGCAGTCACTGGTCGCTCGCGTCCGTAAGCAGCATAGATCTTGTCAATGGCAGTGTCGCTCGTGAACCCAGCGCGAACCAGGTACGCGACGGCATCCCAAAACACTTTGCGTCGAGAATAGGCAAATTTGTTGGCCCCTCGCTCTGATCGTGTGAATTCTTTTGCTGGTTTCTCTCCATTCAGGCCAAACTCAAACTCACGCCACAACTCAAACAGATCTCGCGGTCGTTTCGACAGTGATGCGTGAGGTTGATGTACTGTGCTGCCAGGTGCAGCAACTTCCTCGATATGATGTCCATCACTAGCTCGTACAGTGCGAGCCACAGGCTGCAACGCGATCCGGTGCAACACGGAGAGCATCCGCTGATTAATCCGCTGAGTGTCCGTTCGTAAGCGAACGATCTCGTTCATTACATTGGCGATTTGGTGCTGCACCGCAAATATCTGTGAGTGAAGTGCAGTAAATTCCTTCCTGGATGTGTCCACACTCATACCATTTTGTGCATGTTGGCTCTGACTAGGTGCATCGCCCGGTACATTTGAGCTGTTTTCATATAGTTCAATCATGTGTAGCTGCGCACCTTCACCTGTCACCTGTACGGGAACGCGGTGTACAGGGTTCACCGCCGCATTTCCGCCAGCTGCACTGTATGCGCACACTACTCGTTGTTTCAACGATGCTGGAATAAGATCAATCCCGAAGGTGTCGCGAGGCACCATCGCCGCCCAGAGAAGTACAAATACCAAGTTCTCGAGCAATATAGCTCCCCATTTTTTGTTTGGCAGTCATGCTGATTTTGTTTTCGAGTAGATCAACAGTCACGCAGCGCATGCCTTCTTTTACACGATACAAACACGGGCCCAGCGGTCCAGCCAACACGCTTGCTGTCATTGCATCGGGGTATGGCTGCGTATTGTCAATATATACGTCGACAATACTTTTGCATGCGCCACCTTCCACGACGGTTGATGAAATCCTTTGGCAAGCCACTCCTGCTACCGTAGGTTGCGGCACCTTTGCGCAGGCTATGCGTTCCTAAGTTTCCTTCTTTCAGTTTGTAAAAAGCGGCATCATCAAATTTATCTTGAAGAAATCGCCGCACGACTCGATCTCCATCCACCGAATTTCCAAAGACGTACTCACTGTTACTTGTGGTCATTTCGACGTGGACAGCTAGGTTGAGTAGTACACACACACGCGGATCTAAACTTCCCATCAAAATCTGCTCGGGAGCATCTCGCTCTTCCGAAATGTTTTTGGACCAGCGCAATTGACACATAAGTGTCCCTGGGTGTTGGACGTTGGGTGAGAAGCTATCGAACTTAAGCTGCATCATATCGTCGATTCTTGTTATCATGTGCCACTGCAGTGTTAGCACGCTACTAACGACGTATGGCAGAGTGCCTTTGCCTTCTGCAGAGTGGACCAAATCGAGCAAATTGATGAACTCATCATACTCGATAGGGCGGCGTGCAGCGGATTGTACTCCTTGTCGGCGAACTTCAAAACGTTTCACCGTTTTAATCACCTTGTTGACCAATTCGGAGCGCGTGGGGTTGCCCTCCTTTCTAACAGGATCCCATGGAACAGCCACACGAGGCATAAAAGACGAGATGGCTTTCTTGGCGTAGGCTAGTGTTGATGATCTAGCACAAACAGGCTTGGCCCCCTCACTTGGGTACGCTTCCCCAAACGCACGATAATTCACCCACTTGCACACGTCCTCAGGAGTAATTTTCAGCAGCACCTCCCTGGTAAATGTTGCATCCGAAGCGTACTTTTGGGCGTTGATAAAGCTCATGAACTCCACGAGAATTGCCTGGTAGCGTTTTGGCCTCATCCTTTCTCGACTTCTGTGCTATGGGTTCAGAGTGGCGGGGTCCTTGATGCTATCTCTTTCTACGCTGCGCTCCTGCAAGTCGTGGCGATGTCTGTCGTCGAGGTGAATAGGAAAATTTCCGCTTGCTGGAGAGGTCTCGATTTGCAAACTGATTTCGAAAGCTGAACTGCAACCGCGATAGAAACGTACAACTTGGACTTAGTATGCGCTGGTTGCAATTGGCAACACATCTGCAAACGCACTATGCAACTAAGTTAGCAAACGATACTACGCTGTCAGCTTGAATATCTGGTCTCGCATGGCCGATACCCTCATCCAATACATATTATAACCAATGAGACTGCTGAGACTCGAGAAAATACAACCTTGGTTGCAAAAGGCTGGTTACACACAGGTACAAAAAAATCCAATTACATGAATCACACAGAATTGTGGGTAATATGTTATTGTAAATGTATTTATTATTATAATACAATAATCCATGTACTAGAGCATTATTTCCAACATCAAGCAGATGTAAAAGGGATTGTTGATCTGTTGATCTACGCGATCGTGAACTTGTCGGTTAGGGTGCTGCCGACATTATCCGCCCGTCCTTCATTGACCGAAACTTCTTGCGTATAGGTCATTTCGGAATTTTCTCTCACCTTGCAACCCCTCCCGCCACTTTCCAAAGTGAAGTTCCTCTTCAGTATTGCTGCTATCGCCGCACTTTTGACACCTGTGTAAGTACTTGCTGGTATTTTGGACCATATTCCACCATTGTTTGACTTTCCAATTGTATATTATGTTTGTTTTCAGCCACGGTGTTTTTATTCAGTGTGCCGCAAAACGCCCAGACAACATTTTTGAGAGCTCTGGATTTTTGACCGCCGATTTCACCCAGAAGGCCTGTGCCGCGTCAGGTGGATCGATCGATCCTAACAGGAGGGGCAACATGAAATGTTGCAACGTTCCTGATAATCGCCAGGGAGATTTTAACAGCTCGTGCAATGGACAAAAGGCTGGAAGCAACTTCCAGGGCTTTCACCCTACCACCCAGCCGTGTTGGACCATACACCACGATGATTAGGTAGCTGATCATGCTCCGAATTGCGTCGTGCACTTACTTGCCTTCGACCAGGTGCATTGGTAAATAAGCCGTTGGTAGTAGATAAGGGCGCCAACGACGAAAACAAAGCATATTTGTGACAGAATTTTTGTGTTAATTTATTCTTAATTATGCTGCGGGTTGAGAAGGGAATGAGTGAACTGGTTAACGCCCAACTACTTGGACTACAACTACCTCAAGCTAGTGCAATAGTTTTACTATGTTGACGCCGAAACGTTCACGTTTGGGGGATATGCTCCGTGTCTAGTTCGGTTGGTGGATCAAAACCTAGTTATCGGATCAGTAGTGTGGCTATTTTACTCGAGCTCACTCCGTGAATTATCGATAGTAGTGCCTCCTAATTAACAACACTACGTTTGCCTTGTTTGGCAAGCTTCATTCCTGTTTAGTCACAGACACACCATGAGTCACAATTAATGCTGTCTGCGTTTTCAACTTGCTCATATCTTTTCAACACATTTGTTTTGCGAGATAACTTCAACATACTGAAACCAAGCTGAATTGCGCGTAGCTCTGTTATCCATTGCAGTGTCAACGAGTAAAAAGCATCACATTTAACGTTTGTGATACTACAGTACGTGCATTGTACTTTATTGATTCTGTTCCCGGTTGAGATTGAAGTCTAGTAAGCTACCTGAGCGACTGGTACTATCGTTATGCTTGCATCAACTTCTCTAAAATAATACTGAAATCGTAGCAATACTAACAAAGTATAGCAGTACATGTAGGTTGTTGGCCTGTGTAAATGTGCAGTAGACGTACTAAATACTGCAAGCTCATGTTGATGATCGCTACACGTAAAAGTTGCAATGATCAGGGCGTATGTAGTTCACATGTATCAACAACAAATGTCCGTTCGAAGCCTTCGCGATCTCAATTGCTCGTTCAGTTTTGTGTTGTGCAGTAAATTACTACCACTAGTAAAAAACCGGTTGGAATTTACTACACAACGGAATTGAGAGTAGCGAACGAAGCTTGGTAGTGTAGTGAGTGTTGGAATGTAAATCCGAAAGTGAATTCCATTTAGTTAGAAGTCCTAGTCTTGCTTTCTCTCTCCTACATGCCTCCTACATGCCAGGTCTACTAGTACCTTGTACCTCCCTTCATTCACTTGACCGTAATCTGCAACGGACACGGTAATATGCAACGGACACACTTGTATACACCGGTATACAAGTCCCAATACAAATCCCTATATAAATCCCAATATGCAACGGACACGGCCTGTTGCAACGGACACGGTGACCCAGTCGATGCATACGCAAATCACCACATGTCATGCAAATTGAAGCCGCACGCCCAATTACATCTCACGATACAAAACGATCCGCCAATCACATGCACTCTTTCGCTCCACTTCGATTGCATGCCCTTTAAGGCACGCGCATGTCGTGTGCCCTGAGGTCGCATGTCAGTCGAGGTAGACGGCGAAGTGCAACCACAACACCCCCACTCAATTCGACGTCTCGAGCTTGGGGACCACATTGCTGCGCATCATCAAGTAGCGTAGAGTCTTCGACGACAGACCTTTGGTGAGGTAGTCCGCGAGCTGGTTCTTGGTTTCCATGTACTCCAGCTCGACTTCACCACGCACAACCTTCTCACGAATGAAGTGGTACCGAATGTCAATGTGCTTGGTCCGAGCTTGGTAACCGACGTTCTTCGCCAACGCCATGGCACCTTGGTTGTCCTCGTAGATCACCGTAGCCCCCACTTGCTCTGCACCAATGTCCTTGAGAAGTAGTCGCATCCACACCGCTTCCTTGACGCAGTCACTCAGAGCCATGTACTCGGCCTCAGTCGAGCTTAGGGCGGCAGTCTTCTGAAACGTAGAGCGCCAAACCACAGGTGCCCCACACATCATGAGCATTGTCCCGCTAACCGATTTGTCGTCGCGGTTGCCAGCCCAATCTGCATCCGAGTAGGCGGCGAGCTCTGTTCCTTGTGATCCATTGTACACGATGCCCACATCCTTGGTTTTCAACAGATAGCGCACCACCTTGATTCCAGCATCCCAGTGTTTCTCACCAGGGTTCTCCAGAAAACGACTCAACTTGGCCACTGCAACCGAGATGTCAGGCCGCGTTCCACACGCCAGGTACATGAGGCTACCGATGAGCGATAGGTACGGCTTCGACTTCATCTTGGTCTTGTCCTCATCGGCCTGCGGTCCATCCTCCTCAGTCAAGTGAAGACTCGGGTCCAGTGGCATCAGGCTTGGCTTTGCGTTCTCTTGATCAAACTTCTTGATGATCGACTCAGTGTAGGCTCGCTGGCAGATGCCCAACGTTCTGTGCTCCATGTCGTAGTCGATCTCGATGCCAAGAATGAAGCGTGCTCGTCCGAGGTCCTTGATCCGGAACTTCTCAGCAATACCAGCCTTCACCGACGCGATGACGGCCTTGTCTCGTGACGCAATCAGCATGTCGTCCACGTAGAGACACACAATGCACTCGGCAACTCCATCACCTCTTGTGTAGATGCATGGATCGGCATCAGCAGCCTTGAACCCCATGCGCTTGAGGTGGTTGTCGATGGTCTCGTTCCACACACGAGATGCCTGCTTCAGTCCATACAGACTTCGCAGCAGCATACAGACGACGTCATCTGCACCTTGAGCCTCAGCTAGAGTCAGGAGTTCCCGCAGACCTTCTGGTAGCTCCATGTAGATCTCCTCTTCGAGCTTGCCGTACAGGAACGCCGTATCCACGTCGCACTGCTCGATCTCGAATCCTTCAGCACAACACTTGGCCAGGACTGCTCGGATCGAATTCAGGTAAGCCACAGGCGCGTACGTCTCTTCATAGTCAATGCCCTGTCGTTGTGAATACCCCTTGGCTACGAGACGAGCCTTGTGTCGAATCACTTGCCCCTTCTCGTTGTGCTTTAACGCGAACACCCAGCGGCAACCGATCGGGCGCTGGTGCGTTGGTCTTGGCACCAACTTCCAGGTACCGTTGTCCGTTAGCGACTTGAGTTCACTTGCTATCGCTTCCTTCCAGTTGTCTTGGTCAGCACTTGTAGTCGCCTCTGCATACGTCTTCGGGACCTCCTCGGTAACAGCCATCAGCTGTTCACTCTCAACAATGGCGAGCTCGTTACCACTTTGCTTCGGTCGTTCTTGAGTCATCTTCTGACGCTTCGTTCCACTCGACGATGGAGCATCGATGACTTGCATCTTCCTCGTGCTTGCCTCTTCAGGATCCGTTGTCTCGTCAATGTGCCGAACGCGTGAACGAGTGACCATTGGATGTGTCGAATCGTATGGCACCATTGCAGTATCCACGCTCACGTCACGTTGAAGTGGGATCACGTCAGCAACTTCAACATCAGTGGGGACGATTTGCGTGGAGTCACTCAACGACATTTGCTCCATGGTTGGCGCTAATGCGTCTGCATCATCGTCGTCATCCACACGAGGCATGATGTGCGCAGGGTTGGTCGTCTCGATGAACTTGACGGTGCGCACGATTTGCACCTTTCCAGTTGACAAATCCAGTACACGATACCCCTTGACTCCATCCTCGTATCCCATGAACCGACATTTAAATGCCTTTGCATCCAGCTTGCGACGCTTCTCGTTGGGGGTGTGAGCATATCCCAGTGCACCGAACACCTTCACGTTCTTGAGTTGTGGCTTGGAATGACTCACAATCTCGTAGGGTGTCTTCACATTCACCGAGTTGGGGATCCGGTTGATGATCCAGGCCGCAGTGTTAACCGCTTCAGCCCACCATTTTCTGTCAACACTCTCGTGATAGAGCATGCAGCGAGCCATCACCACGAGGCTTCGGTTCATCCGTTCAGCCAGTCCATTCTGCTGAGGTGTGTACGGCACCGTCTTCTCATGTTTGATGCCACAGTGGTTGAGGTAGTTCTTGAACTGGTTACCCGTGTACTCACCGCCGTTGTCCGAGCGCAGGCGCTTGATTGTCTTGCCTGTCGCGTTCTCAATTCCGGCCTTGTACGTCTTGAACTTCGACAGTACTTCCGATTTAGCCTTCATGAAGTAGACCGTAACGTGGCGTGAGTAGTCGTCGATGAAGGTCACCACGAACCTACAGCCACCAGGTGTCTTGGTTTGCATCGGACCCATTACGTCCGAGTGCACCAGGTCAAGCACACCAACACTCTTGACGAGCTTCTCCGGATGTCTCGGATAGTCGTCAGCTTTCATCTTGCCCATGCAGCAGCCTGCGCACACGTCGTCACCGTGGACTTCTCCCGTGATGCGAGGCACTCCTTCTGCCATGGTCAGTAGTTTCTCATAGCGCTTGTACGGGATGTGGCCGAGTCGGGCGTGCACAACAGCCCATGGCTCCTTACGAGTGGTCGTTGCAGCATGACACACCTCGTCCCCCACTGTCTTCAACTTGTAGATGTTTCCACAGCGCTTCGCCTCCATGACGGTAGCACCACCAAAGCTAAAAACACACTTGTCCTTGCTGAACTCCGCGGTGACGTCCTTCTCGGCCAGCTTCGACACCGAGATGAGGCTTCCTTCAACTTCAGGGATGTAGAGGACATCCGATAGCGTGACAGACGTTCCGTCCATCAGCTTCATACCGACGGTGCCCTTTGCAACGGTGTCGATCTTCGTGCCATCCGCGATCGTGATGCGGACTGGCGTCTTCAGTTCCTTCAAGGACACGAACTTGTCCCGGACACTGGTCATGTGCGAGCTTGCACCTGAGTCGACGAGCCATTCACTCTTGGTCATCGCACCCGTTGCCATGAACGAGAAGTCGGACGCTTCCTCTCGCGCCGCTTGCCCTCGTTCCTCGTCGGCCTTCTTTTTCCGGCACTCGAACTCTCGGTGCCCTTGCTTCTTGCAGTAGAAGCACTTGTCCTTGCAACGTTGCTTGCCGCCGAAGTCCTTCTTCTTCGTAGCGAAAGCCTTCTCTTGAGCCGATGACGATTCATCCGAGGCTTGAACACCAGAGAGGGCTTGGATCGCGTAGGCCAACGTCACGTTGGGCGTGTTCTCGAGGACAGTACTGATCATCTTGTACTCGTCCGTCAGACTGCCAAGGAGCAACACGAGCTGGCGAGTCTCGTCCAGAGTCTCACCGATCGTCTCCATCTGGAGGACGATCTCCTTGAACTGATCGACGTGGGAAGCGAACTTGGTACCGGGCTCCATCTTGAAGTTGTTCAACTTCTTGGTGACGAGAAGCCGGTTCTTGAGAGTCTTCTTGTTGAAGTGCTCCTCGAGCATCGTCCACGCCTCAGCGGCAGTCAGTGCTCCACGGACGTAAACTTGGTACGTGAGACTCACGTCTCCAGCGATAACCCCAAGTGCCTTCAGATCGTTGGCCTTCCATTCCGCCGTGGAGCGATCACTCACTTGGTCGAACTCGGGCTTGATGATCTGCGGGAGCAGGCCCTTCCGAGCGAGCTTCATCCGCATGTTGAACTCCCAGTGAAAGTAATTGTCTTCCACGAGCTTGTCGATGTTGTCGGCACAGCTTGGGCTCATAACCAACTGAGAGTAGCGAACGAAGCTTGGTAGTGTAGTGAGTGTTGGAATGTAAATCCGAAAGTGAATTCCATTTAGTTAGAAGTCCTAGTCTTGCTTTCTCTCTCCTACATGCCTCCTACATGCCAGGTCTACTAGTACCTTGTACCTCCCTTCATTCACTTGACCGTAATCTGCAACGGACACGGTAATATGCAACGGACACACTTGTATACACCGGTATACAAGTCCCAATACAAATCCCTATATAAATCCCAATATGCAACGGACACGGCCTGTTGCAACGGACACGGTGACCCAGTCGATGCATACGCAAATCACCACATGTCGTGCAAATTGAAGCCGCACGCCCAATCACATCTCACGATACAAAACGATCCGCCAATCACATGCACTCTTTCGCTCCACTTCGATTGCATGCCCTTTAAGGCACGCGCATGTCGTGTGCCCTGAGGTCGCATGTCAGTCGAGGTAGACGGCGAAGTGCAACCACAACAAACGGTAATAAACCCTCAAGTACTTGCAAAACAACAGATAAAAAGCACATCCCTTTACTCCAATAAAGTTTATTTTTGACTTAACCTACCCCACCCCTCCAATATACCATATATGGTATTCTAGCCAAGCGCCGCCGCTACGCGGCGGTGGTTTTATGTTTTGTCGCAGTGGGAGGGCCACCCGCCTTCGCTACGCTTCGGCGGGTAAAATCGATTCTTTACGTCTTTTAATGCGTTTACACCTTTGAAACAGATTTTAACCACAAAACACTGTAAAGAATAAAAACTGACACTAACCAAAACTTACTAACGTTTTGGATTTTTCCTATTTGAAACTTGCACGCCTTGATCGCTATCCTTCTCACATGCCCATTCTCCAATGCCCAACATAAAGGGTTACTCACGCTTCCCCGTGTAGGTTGTGCATCATTTTTTGTATACGCCCCATCAGGAGCTTCCAACTCTGGGTAGTCTACCAACGCCTTAACTTTATCCTCACGATGAGCATGGAAAGTATCACGTACTATTGGTCGTCCTCCTCCAAATCCACAGATAGAAACTCGCAGGAAATCGCGAGAAATTCGTGACAAACGCATCATAGATACGCCGTCGTTCCGTGTCTCTATCTAGCTATACATTCATCTCTAGCTATGCATGTTTTGCAGCGGGGCTGCCGTAGCTTAGCATCAGAGGAAGACGGCTAACTCAACGAGTCAAGGATTAACACACACCTTATTAAGGGTTAATAGGCCTTAATATCCGAAGGCACCTACTAACTACGACCTTAATAAAAGGACTTTACTCTTAGTGTTCCAAATCCAAACTGTTTATTTATCTTTTATTGCGGCTAGCCGCCTAGGGGGTAAATGTATGTGGTTAACTATCTATCATAGTAAAACCAAGTGAAATCCTACTTCAAATGCATATCATGTGGCTCTCAGCCACACACACTCCCTCGAGTGTCCGTACATCAAATATGTACCTTACACAAAGTGTATCCATGTGTGGAACACACCAGGTGTAAACCCGTGTAACCCCGTTACACCACCCCCCACCAAGATGTGGACACCCGTGTCCACGACATATTCTCAGTGAGGTCTAGTCTTCTCAAGACGTTAGAGGTCACTTTACCTCATCACAAGTTCAAAGAACTTCGGCTCCCAGAGCCCATTACCGAATCCGCATTCTCAATGCTCCACCTTTCGCCTCGGTCATCTGACCTCTCTTCGCCATCGTCCAGTGGACGCATGTCGGGGCGTGACAGCCCGCAATCGCCACAGGCCACAGGCCGCAGTCCCGACGGGGAAGCTGCTCCGCAGCGGCTCAGCGTACGACAGTACCACGATGAGCACCGACGACGTCATGGCTCCGGCTCCGTGAGCCAACGTCCGGGTGAGAGCGGAGCTCCTAGCTCTCCCGAGCCATCTACGCCGCGTACGCGTCAGAACGCCTGGCTCGACGAGCTTGAACAGGGCGAGATCGTCCCAGACGATGACGAGGTGCCTCCAACACGTCAGGAGGCTGCCTCTCAGAGGCCTTCAAGCCCGGCGTCGCGCTCACGCGAGCTGCATACGCCCAATCCGTTCCCGAACCGTGATGGTTCGGCGAACGCCCTGCGCAATGCGCCTCCTCTCTCCTCGAGGTACGAGGACGAGCTCCCTGAGCCAGGTGTGGTCTCCAATGACCTGTACGGGGCTCAAAGCCGGCAGCTTGAGGCTGCATCCCGCGCACGGTCCAACAGACCTATAGCCCGCCCCATTGTGGGCACGTCGCGTCGCGACTACGGTTTCGACCGTGCCTCCCCTGCCGAGGTCGTTCGGCGCGCTGCTTCGCAGCTCTTGAACACGTATACGTGTGGGCCCGCGCCGGGGACGCCAGAAGAAGTCGCCCAGCGACAATCGCTCCGCGAGCGCTTCTTGACTCCACAAGTCACAACTCCTTCGGAGTACCGTGAGCGCCTGCGTCAGCAGCTCAACGGTGAGGCCGTGCCGGCCATGCGGACGGTGCCGGTGGTCCTCTCAGAGGGGGAAACTATGGCCGCTTATGAAGCGCAGTTTCAGAACTGGGTGGAGCTATCCCGACGGCTCCACTCCTTCGATGCTCTCCGAGCTAGTTTCTCGGAAACAGATATCCGCTTAGAGCGGCGCTTACGCCTCGATTTCGCGAAGCGACAAGCAAAACGGCGTGTAACGGGACAACGTTCCTCACGCTACGAGGCATCCCGGCCTCCTGCTCCCGCTGTGAGCAGCCCTACCCATAGCCATGGGTCGGCTGGCACAGCCACTGGTCAGAGCTTGGGCTCAGCTCTTGACCTGTCGTCACCCCACTCTAGTAGTGGGAAGCGCGGTGCGCCCGGCGACTCCGTCGCGCGCCCTGCGGGCGCTCCGTCACCGGGTGACGCTGATCGTAAGCGTCCACGACGTCAGGGCAATCTTGCCGCAGTGGCACCTCAAACTCCCATGAGTTCTGGGAATGAGGGTAACCTCGCCACTTTACCAGATACTGGTTATGACCCTGGCGCCTGCGCCGCGCCATCAGGCGCTCCACATGAAAGTGGAGATTCCCATGCTCATCGAGCAGAGCAGGGGGAGGCCGGGCGGCCGCTGGACTCTCGCGCTGCGAGCTTCGGGGACTTCCTCTCATTACAGAGCCGCGTCCGCTCGGTGAGCGACTACGTCGCCGACGTGGACCGCTCCTCGCATCGCCTAGCGAATGGCCTCGAGGAGGTCGAGCGTCGCCTCGACTGGCTTGAGTCGCCTCAGGCGATGCAGCAGCGGGTCACAGACCTTGAGCGTCAGATTGCTCAGCTGCAGGGTCAACTCGACCTCTTGGTTCGGATGCAGCCGTACGGCTCTCGTCCTGTGGCAATGCCACCGCCGATGGCTCTACCGCCTGCTGCCTTGTAGCTTCCTGTGCCTCCGCACCCTGCTGCTCTGCAGCGTCCTGCTGCCCCGCAGTATCTTGCGCCCTCGGATCCTGGTGCTGGGCCTCAGCACCCTGTTGGCTCTCAGCCTCCTGTTGGCTCGCAGCCTCCTGCTGCCTCGCAGCCCTCGTCCGACCCGGCGCTAGCGCCTCAGAGCTCACCCGAGCAGGGTCCCGGTATGGCTTAAGCAAGCCCACGTAGAATACCAGGTGCGTACGCATCTTCTTCGGAAGATTGAGCGTGTACGCCAGGCCCTTCTTGGCCACGACCTTGAACGGTCCAATGAACCTAGGTCTCAACTTAATCTTAAAGACCGCAGACACTGCATGTGTAGGTAGGTTTTTAGCGTTTAATAAAACAAGATCCCCGATCTCAAACCTTTCCATGTTCTTCCTGCCTTTGGCATCTGCATACTCCTTTTGGAGATCCTGGCTTTCCGCCATCGCGTCGCGCACCTGGCGCATGACGCTCAGTCTCAAAGAGCCAAAGTCATCGACTTGCTTGCGAACCGCAACTGGGCTGACATCAGCAAGCCGATCGGTTAACCCTCCCCCATCAAGCCCAGAGCCACACCGTGGCGGCGTTAGAGGGACGCGAGGGTCGACCAAGCCGTTCACATAGAACGGGGTGAAGCCTGTCGAGGCATGCGCCGCATTGTTCATAGCGAACTCAACAAGGGGGAGCATCTCGCTCCAGCGTCGTGGCGCTTCAGCGCAGACGCTTCGGAGGATATCCTCCACAACGCGATTCACGCGTTCAGTTTGACCATCGGTCTGCGGATGATCCGCCGTGGACATGTCCAACTTGGTGCCGAGCACCCTAAACAAGGACGTCCAGAACTTCGCTGTAAAGCGAGGGTCTCTATCAGAGACAATTGCCTCAGGCAAGCCATGTTGGCGAAAGACTCTGTCTAAGAACAGCTTAGCTGTATCCTCACCGTCAACGGTGTCTGGCACAGCCGAAAGATGAGCCATCTTGCTCAATCGGTCAACAAAGACCACAACACCCGTGTTGCCCGCCTTATCCTTGGGAAGGCCAAACACAAAGTCCATACTAATGGACTGCCAACATCCCGAAGGGACTGGCAAACTCGCCAACGGCGCAGCCGCATGCGGCGCGGACTTGGTCCGTTGACATGTCTCGCATGTACGCACATAGGTGCTTGCCCACTTGTACATCTTGGGCCACCAATACATCTTGCTCACCGAGCCATAGGTCTTCTCACGACCAAGATGTCCACCGACAGGCGTATCATGCACCTCATAGAGGATGCGATACTTAAGATCCTCATCATGAGGGACGACCACTCGAGGAGTGTCCTCAGGGTCAGTGCTGTAATACAGCAGGCCATGATCAAGCGTATAACGCTGCAGCCTCGCGCGTAAGCGCGGTGACAATTCCTTGTCAGAGTCCTTAAACTCTTCGCTCCCAAGAGCACGTAGCAAAGCTACACACGTGTCATCTTGGGCGTATGCCCTCCGTATAAGGTCGGGGACCGACGACGTCACAGTAGTGACATGAGTCAACTCGTAGTCTGGCCTGCGCGATAGCGCATCGGCCACTACGTTTAGCCGTCCCGGCTTATACTTCACCTCGAAGTTGTATTCGGCAAAGAATGAGAGCCATCTTGCCATTCTCTGTGAGAGGTGAGGCGACTGAGTCGCAGTGCGTAAAGACGCATGATCTGTATAGATCACAAAGGGCTTAGAGCCGAGTAAATGTACTCTAAATTTGACTAGAGCATACTTCATTGCAAGTAGCTCTTTGTCATGAACTGGATAGTTCTTCTCAGCAGCTTTAAGCTGGCGAGATTCAAACGCGATAACGCGTTCACGCCCTTCGGCGTCTGCTTGTAATAAAGCACAACCGATTGCAAAATCGGAGGCGTCGCAGACGACGCTAAACGGACGATCCGGGTCCGGAAGCGCCAAGATGGGCGCGTGAAGGAGACTCTCCTTAACAGCCTTGAAGGCTTCGTCGTGAACGACATCCCAGCACCAAGGTGCATCCTTCTTAAGGAGATTGGACAATGGCCGAGCCATATCAGCGTAGTTCTCGCTGTACTTATGCAAGTAATTGGCTAAGCCAAGCCACTTACGCAAGTCTTTCGGGTTCGATGGAACCGGCCAGTCCACAATGGCCTTAACCTTGGCAGGATCTGCCCTAAGGCCTCGCTTCCCAATGAAGCATCCGAGGAAAGGAATCTCCTCCGCGCCAAAGACGCATTTATCCAAGATGGCATACAACTTATTCGTGCGCATGCACTCGAGCACCGCTCGCAAATGGTCAAGGTGGTTTTCCACATCAGACCTCCCGTGCTCCGCACGACTATGGACGAAGATGTCGTCGAAGTACGTCTGAGCGTACGCCCGATGGGGCCTGAACAACTGCGTCACTAGACGATTGAACGTCGCAGGCGCGTTCGACAGCCCTTGGGGCATAACCAACCACTCCCAGAGCATACCGCCCGGAGTACTCACAGCCGTGAGGGGTATATCGCTAGCTCTCATGAGCAACTGATAATACCCGTCGACCAAGTCGAGTGCACTGTACAACGTACATCCCACCATGTTGTTCTGCAGAACATCCTTTCGAGGAATCGGCGTCTGCGCCGGAATGGTGGCTGCATTTAGCTTATTAAAAGCATGCACTATGCGCCACTTGCCATTAGGCTTTCTGACACAGAACGTGGGTGTCGAGTGCGGAGACTTGCTCTCACGCACCAAGCCGGCTTCGTGCTTAGCACGGAAGAACGCGTCGATGACGTCACATTGCTCCCTTGGTAAGGGCCACTGCCGTGTTACGCAGTATTTGGTTCCAGGAACCAAGTCAATCTCATGACGTACGCCTCGATCCGGAGGCAACCCTGACGGCGGGTCCTTCGACACCACATCGTGGTATTCCTTGATCAAAGGATAAAACGGATCCGAGGGATCCTTGAGGATCGAAGATCCACTCCTAGCGCTCAGCGCTCGCTTCGTGTCCTCCAGGACAGCTTCGTCCACGACGGACGAGGAGTTCAACTCCTCCTCGGGTCGTATCATGACCACCTCGGCAAGCTCGCCGGCCTTTAAGGCCTCGCCAAACTCGGCGACGGACATCTCGTCCAGCTCTAACAGAGCATCAACCGACGGGAGTCGCTCGAGACTTATGTCTCCGTCGACATCCCCTGTCATTCCATTCACGAGTGTGTACAACTGCTCACTGCAGTCGCGTGGAGCCTCACCGCTCAACACGCTGGACACCTCGTCCGACGTCAAAGACGTCACTGACGCTCTGCGTCTCTTCCTCCTCTCCCTCCTCGCCCGCGCACGGCCGGATGAGGGCTGCAGGGCGACATCACCGTCGCGCTGCCTAGGTGCCAACGCACTATGGCTCCTCGGAGAGGGAACAGTGTCGTTCGAGACACTCAGCGGCGGGTCAGCGACCCTACGAGCACCGCTCAACGGAGTACGTGCCGTTCCAAAATTGTCCTTAGGACACAGCGGCGGGTCAGCGACCCTACAAACACCGCTCGGCGGATAACGCGCCACCCCGCGCGCGCCCTGTGAGTCACACTCACGGCAAACAGCAATTTCGTTGCTCACTAACTCTGACATACCAATGTCCAGCACCATGACCGATTCGGTCTCGTGCTCGCGCCAATAGCGCTTCTGTCTCCGAGCAGAGGTGGGTTCATGACTCGCCAATGCTCCACTAGGAGACGGGCGCGTAGCGCCCAACGTCTTCGACTTCCAGTCGATCCATGGCTCGTGGCTCTCGAGCCACGCCATGCCAAGGATGAGGTCATACCTCTCATCCAGGTCTAAGACCAAGCAGCGTTCCACGCTATCGAAGTCCAAGAACTTCACGTTCAGGTCAATAGAGACCTTCGACACCGTCACTAGTGTCCCCGTCGCAAGACGGACAGAGATCTTATCTCTTCGAGGCTCCTTCAGAGCCTCCACATATGGTTTAAAACCGTCAACAGTGGAGCGCCGGACATAGTTGCCGGACGCTCCCGAGTCTATCAAGACTCGCCACGGCTTGTCGAAGCCCTTCACGTTCGCTTGAACGACTAACAAGCCGGGCTTGCACTCACTACGTGAGTAAGAGAGCTTAGCTCTCTGCGGGGCTGAGTCCCGTTCTCTCCTGCCTCCCAGAGGCCCAACAGAACTCAGTTCCTCCCCAGTAGGGCGCCCCGCGCCTACTGGGTTCCGTCGTTTCCCCGCGACGTCCCTGGTTGAGGGTTCTAAGCGGTGCTTCGGCTCGATGGAGCCTGGGCCTTGTTGCGCAACGGGCAACTAGGCCTCAAGTGGCGGGTGCTTCCGCACGTGTAGCATCGACGGATGCTGTAGCGCTGCTCAGCAGCATAGAGGTCAGCCTCGTCTTCAGCGTGGCTGAGGTCCATCGGTTCAGGACCGCTCCAGGAGCTCGCGCTACCAGCGCTCGAACCATGCCTCGTAGCCTGGAAGTTATAGTCGGCATTCAATGCCACGTTCACGGCCTCCTCGAATGAGGCAGGGTGAACACGGAAAACTTCCGTTCGGGCAGCGCCCGTGCGCAGGCCCTCCATAAACACGGTCACTGCGACCGCCTCGGGGAGAGGGCTCGACGCCATACCGGCGATCAGAGTTCTCAACTCTTGGACATAGTCCATCAACTCCTTTTTACCCTGGCGGGTAGCAAGGAACTTCGACCGTATACGGTACGCCTGGTTAGGCGGCGCGAATACGCGCACTAGTTGCTGTTTCAGCTGATCCCAGGTCGGGAAAGCAGCGTCCACAGACGTGCCGCACGTTAGTGCCCATTCTTTAGCTCGGCCACCGAGCTTCGAGATCGCCAGCGCTACGCGCTGTTGCTCAGTCTGGAGCAGGGCCGATCCCATGGCCATCTCGACCTCTCGGGTCCAGAGAAGGAGGTTCTCCCCTTCCTTCCCCTCGAAGGTCTTCACGCTCAACATGAGCGGTTTCGATCTATTAGTCCACTCGTGCGTCGACGACGCGGCCGCGGACGATGCGGCGGACGCCGTTGCGCTCACGCGCTCTTGTACATGCTCTAAGAACGCCTTCTCGTAGCTTGCAAAAGCCTCCAGTCTGGCGGACACCGCCTCTGGCCCTTGCGAAGCAAGATGAGCAATGCCCTCGGGGCCCAACAGAGACATAAGCTTTTTAAGCGTCTCTTGCTGGCCTGGCGGCAAGCTCGCGAACACAGCGTGTTCCATCCTCTCAGAGGGATCAGTCAAAAGACTCAGTCGCAGGATTGACTACAAGTGCTACCAAGTGCAGCGGGGCTGCCGTAGCTTAGCGTCAGAGGAAGACGGCTAACTCAACGAGTCAAGGATTAACACACACCTTATTAAGGGTTAATAGGCCTTAATATCCGAAGGCACCTACTAACTACGACCTTAATAAAAGGACTTACTCTTAGTGTTCCAAATCCAAACTGTTTATTTATCTTTTATTGCGGCTAGCCGCCTAGGGGGTAAATGTATGTGGTTAACTATCTATCATAGTAAAACCAAGTGAAATCCTACTTCAAATGCATAACGTGTGGCTCTCAGCCACACACACTGCCTCGAGTGTCCGTACATCAAATATGTACCTTACACAAAGTGTATCCATGTGTGGAACACACCAGGTGTAAACCCGTGTAACCCCGTTACATGTTTCATGCTAAAGATATTCATCGGTGTGTTTATCACTATTCCAGCTTGCGCATTGCTCTCTATTTTCGTGTGTCTTTCTCGCTCTGTAGTTTATGTCACTACCACGCAGAGCATCCTCAGCTGCGCTCCAATAGTTAACCAATCTTCTGACCATATCAATGTCATCGTGGCACTCGTGCCCACATTCAGTACTGTACCTTGTTTACTTGTTCTCTTCACCTTAGGTGATGCTATGCCGCGCGTGTCGTTACTGTACCTAGTGTATCCCTAATTATATCATTCATACCATAACAACTTACTTTGACGTGTTATGTAAACATATTCCTGTTAAAGCGGTTCTTTTACTATGCTCTCCATACTAACCCTTCTGGAATAAGCTGATCGTTTAATTTTTACGCAACTGTTATTTGGGTCATGGACACATTTGTTGTCCATGTTGCCCCACCGCCACTTTGAAAACAACGCCTACGTGGTGCCTAATGTTGTCCACTTAAATTATGTAAATCACAATACGCCGTTTGAGTCTTTCAAATCATGGAAAAGTGACTCAAATTATCAAAATCGCAATAGTGACCAAAATTACAATTTCAACCAATCAACGAACTGTATTATGAGCCTATTCTTCGTCTTTTTTGGCGCGCTTGGCGCGGTAACGTGGGTTCAAGCCGCGGCGGCGACGACGACGCTTCTTCTCACGGTCCTCGCGCGGGGGGAGTGCTGGCTGTGGAGGTGGACCCATCGCCGTGGCCACATGGGCCGCACTTTCAGCCCGTCGCTGCAGCTTTGTCAGCGGCGGTGATGGCGGTCGCTGGGGTGGTGACACCGCGCGATGCCAAAACGCGCGAGAATTCGGTCTGCTGGCGCACTTTAGGCACCGCCTGGCGCCCGATCGGGCTCCTTCCTTTGCGAAGCTGGTCCACGGCAGGCCCACCTTGCAACAGGCACAGGTGCCAAGTTGTCGTCCGCCGTTCAGGGTGATCGACGGCGGCACGATGCGCGCCCCACACGTCGGGCAGTCGTAGGGTCCTGGTAGGTTCATTGAAAAGATTGAAATTGCAAATAATTTACTATCTAGCCAATTAAATCAAGCCAAATAAATATTTAAATTTATAGTTTTGTCGCTTTAAATATTTAAAAAAATATAATGCAGTATAGTATTCGTATTGTTACATGATGGTGCATTTGTTTCTAAGTAGGAGGTGAATGTAATACCAAGGACGTAAATACCTTCACTGCGCACCGGTAGCGGGTGTGGGGGGGGCCGCAAGACAGCTAACTGGGGCCGCCTTCGCTTCGCTCGGCAGCGAAGACTTATGCAAGGGCTAATGTATACCAATTAATTTAGGTAAACCACAAAAAAAACGTTTCAGCCAATGAAATCGCGTTCAGCGATCACCGTTTTGCGTGACAGACGGACGGACGGACGGACAGCATGCTCGTCTAGTACTTGTTTTTTTATTGAACGAACGTTTAAACCACCACTGCCAGCCCTGGACGGGTTGGGGTGACGCCCTCCCGGGGAGAGCGGCGGCTTCGGCCGGTGCTTTCTCAGCGGCCGGGTATGAGCGGCGCTAGTCCCTTGCGGGACTGTATGGGTGTCTCTTTGGAGGGTGCGGCAGGCTGGTAGGAGCTGTGGTCTCGGGCTCGCTACGAAGAAGGCTTCGACGCGCTATGATCGGTTTCGCCATGGCCCAAGAAGATGACCTGGACGCGCTACAAGACCGAAACATGGATGGACTCCTGATCAGGACTCTACTCGGCAAGACGGCAGACAAGGGCAAGGGGGGGGGCAAGAATCTACCAGACGCTGACAAGGGTCGGAGAAGGAGAGCGGCATAGCAAACGCCATCTCGCCAAGGCCCTAAAGGGAGAGCAAGGAGAGCCATACATTCCTGACGTATGCGGAAAAGGTACACTGGTACAAGGGAATGGGTACAAGGTACCGTCGGGTACAATGTGCCCAATCCTGCCCAGTGGCCCTGCTTCTTGATACCTATGACTACCGTCTTCCCCCGTACCAACCGCCTAGGCGCTAAAAACGAACATTTTCATTTTTTGCATTTTTTTCCCGCCAATGCTCCCTCGATTTGAAAGCCCGAATAAATAGAACGAATACCAGCTTGCCCAAGTCGTTTGTCCTGCCATCCGTTTACAAAAACTATTGGTCGCTGAACTCGCGCGTTCGCAACCAGCTACTCCGCGCCAACCATTTGGAGCTCTGGGGCTGAGCATGAGGTTCAGCAGCCCTTGCCAAACATTTTCTAATCAGCAAAATGACCGCTATCACAGCGTCAACCGAGAAAAAGCGCAACAGTCACAGCTTTCACTTCAAACTAGTCAGTACAAAGCTAACGTGCGTGGATGTGGCTATCTTGCTCTCGCCAAGAAGTACACCGTGACGGCGTCAATGGTTCGGGACTGGGTCAAGAACATTGACAAGCTGCAAGAAGCCGTAAAAGATCGACAAATTCAAACTCGTACACAGTGCCGCTTCCCTGGTGCTGGGCGAAAACCAGCCCACTGTAATATGGAGAAGCTGCTCCACGCCTGGATTGAAGAACGCAACCGGAAGGGTTTACGTGTCAAGGACAAGTACATACAGCTGCAGGCTCTGAACATCTATCGTTCCCTGTCTCCTGGTGACAACTCTTCGTCACAGCAATTTGCCGCTTCCTCTGGGTGGTTGCACAAATTCAAAACACGCTACAATCTCGTTTCACGACGACAAACCAGCACTCGTACGATCCCGAGCAATGCGAAGGAGATATGCCTCAAGTTCATTAAAGACGCTCAGAATTTGATAGCAGAGCACAACATTCTTCCCGGCAACGTGATCAACATGGACCAGGTTCCGCGATATTTCGAATCGGAGCCCAACAGCACAATTACAACTCGAGGTGCTATTAATGTCCTGCTGCGCAAAGGAGGTAGCAGTCACAAACGGTTCACCGCCACGTTTGCTGTTACGGGGGACGGAAAGTTCTTAACGCCTCATCTTCTTTTCTCTAAGCTTAAGAGGAAGCCGACTGTTCCGAGTGGTGTTGTTGTGGATGTTAACAAGACCGGTATGTGGAACGACAAGATCCTAATGGCGTACACAAAAGCTGTCATTTGCAGTAGAGCAGAGACTCGGTTTTACGCTCAACCTGTGCTCTTCATTATAGACTCTTACGCATGCCATGTCGCAATGTTCAACGAGAAACGACTGCAGAACCACAACATATATGTGCTGTTAGTGCCTCCAAATCTGACGGGTCTACTTCAACCTCTCGACGTGGCGGTAAATCGCAGTTTTCAGGTATTTTATGGTGATCAGTACGACAATTACATCGGCCAAGCTATTAGTGACACATCGCTCCAAACGAAGTCGGGGAACACCAAGGTACCTTCCTATTCTACAGTTGCTCAATGGGTGCTGGATTGGATCGCTACAAAGGCTGAATACGACATCCGTAAGGCTTTTGCCGTTTGTGGTATCGTTGATAGTAGCGCGTTCGACAAGGCTCAGCTGCATCCGCCACTTCGTGAACTTCTCGACTCCAGCATCGACATGAACGAGTGGCACAATCGGTATCAACATCTATTCGACGACGACGATGACGACGATGACAGGGAAGAAGTCTGTCTCCGTCCATCAGCCTGGTATATACCAGACGATACTCGCTGTAGCTTGTTTTGTTGCCTGATGCACTCACTTGCAAGCTACGAATCGGATTATGTTACTGTTCTAACCGAGTACATGCAGCAGCTGGACGAGCTGAAAGGCTTGTTCGATGAAAAATACATTGAGTCGATCCAAGGCGGAGAGCAGGACGGAAGCGAATTGGAGCTGTACGCTGCGGCTCGGTACCACAACTGCAATATTGAGCTGAAAACACTCAACTACAACTGCAAGGTCGTTTCGACATTCATGTACTCTATAGAAGGAGCAACGCGGACAATTCATCTTGCTAGGATCGGGCTGTACTACTGCGTCAAAGTCGACGGCAAGCACATTTAGTACAGGATAGTCGTGGCGTTCTTCTCATTTTGAACCTTACACTGTAATTGAACGCCTACTCTTTCTATTCGAATACAACGCCCAGTGGGCGTTGTATAAAAATTGAACGCCTAGGCGGTTGGTACGGGGGAAGACGGTAGCCAGGACTAGCTAGGTATACTTTAGCTACGCGAACACGTAACACATTACATTAATGCCAGCTCAAAATTAACCCATTGACTTGCTGCGCTCACCAATAATAAGTGAACTTCTGAAGCTAGCAATCTAAACCGCGTAGTACCGTGCTCCGTCTGCCTGTCTGTCTGTGTGTCTTAACGTCCGCGGTTTAGCGCATAAACCAAAGGAGTTGCCTTGGCTACACCTTACTTTTACATGCAGTGCTACCTATTATTTAGCATGGACCTATCGTTGCGTCTGCTCTCAGGAATATTAAATGACAAATCTAGAAGAGTAAGTGTCACATTTTTGTGTGATTGGCTAAGACCTGTCGCTGATGAGTAATAGTAATAGTAATAGTAATAGTAAGGGTAATAGTAATAGTGGGGCGAGCTGGAACAGTGAGCTCCACGGGTCTCATCTTAACTGCATATCTGCTCGGCTACAGTAGTAGTGTCTTGAAAGTGTTCAATTTCGAAAAAAATCGGTTAAAGTTTATGCTTTCTCAAACTTAACCGTCTGTCATTGACTTAGCTTGAATGAATGGGCCGCTGGTGGTCCAGTGCCACGAAGTATGCCCTTGGCACGAGTTCGATCCCCCGCGGGATCAAAATCACATCCAGATGTTAGCACTCTCAAATTCAATCAAAATTCAAATTCCAATATCTCATCAAATTCAGTACCTTAGGGTAATTCAGTCTGTGCCAAGAGCAACAACCAGCATAACCAGTTAATCAACTCATTTCTTCTTCTTAGCTTGAATGAAGTCAAAGCCTAAAGATTACAAGGGACTCGAATATCGCCTTTTTTGGTATGAGATCGATGTACCGCCTAGTTTTTAAAACAGTCGACCTGTGTACGCTCGCTTACGAGACTATATGAAGCGTACGTCATCATGTGTATTAGCGTGCGTGTGCCGTATCATCATGGTTGGCCGACAACGACAAGCAATCGTTGTTCCAATACTTCTTGCCTCCAGGTCATTTCGAAATCGTCTCACGCCGTGCAACTCCCCGCCATTTCTCACAATGAAGGTCCTCTTCAGTATTGCCGCGATAGCCGCACTTTTGACGCCTATGTAAGTACTTGCTGGTATTTTGGCTCATACTCCACCATTCTGACTCCCCTATTGTACATCTTTGTAATCAGCCAGGGTTTTTCTGGTCGGTGTGCCGCAAAAGGCCCAGACAACATGTTAGAGCGCTCTGGCGTTTTGACCGCCGATTTCACCCAGAAGGCCTGCGCTGCGGCAGCTGGAACGATCGATCCTAACAGGAAGGGCAACCTGAAGTGTTGCTATGTTCCGGATTATCGCCATGGAGTTTTTATCGGTTGGTGCAACCAACAGAAGGCTGGAAACAACTTCAAGAACTTTCATCCTACTCTGGAAACGTGTTGAACCATTCACAACGATGGTAAGGTAGCTGGTCGCACCCGAACTGCGTTGTCGTGCTTACTTACTCGACCGGGTGCATCGGTAAATGAGCCGCTGCTTGTAGATCGTAGGTGCCATCGTGCTACAGATTCAAAGTGAGGGAGTGTTCGTTCGGCACCAGTGAGCTCATGGAATACCTCGAGGATGAAGACCATCCGAATGAAGACGATGAAAAAGGGTCAGGTGTCTCTTATCTTTTCCCTAATCAGAGATGTGTGTAAATTACACTCATTCGTCAATCTTCCCTACGCCGCTCAAGTCAGTCTCAAGGGCACCAACGACCATAACAAAGCATTTATGTGACAACATTTGTATGCTTAATTCATTCTTAATCATGCTGCAGGTTGATGAGGCAGCGTATGAACTGGTTAACAGACAACTGCTTGGAGAACAATTGTATCAATAAATATATTAAGTGAGGTGTAAATGAACGATGGCACTACTACAACTAGTGCCTTTTAATCGACGACAGTGTCGTCGCGACACTACGTTGGCCGTATTTGGCAAGTTTCGTTCCTTTTTAGTCACAGACAACACGAGTGCTGTATACGTTTTCAACTTGCCCATACACTGTTTGTATATTTTGAACACATTGTTTTGCGAGAACAACTACATGTACAACACAGGCTAAATCGCGACAGCCATTGAAGTGTCAACAATGAGAAAAACACTAGTGGTTAAATGTTTATACATGTAGTACAACTAGTACATGTTGCAAAAGGTAAATCGCAAAGTTAATAATGCAATACATGTGTAACGAGATGAGTAGCGTTGTTGACGTGAAGACAGCGGATACTGGTGGACGGACGTTCCCGGACGATAGTGATGATCACACGTTGAAGTTGACGACGGTGTGAGATGCGAGACGGGTGCAAATAACCGTGTGACGGCCAGTAGACGGAGAATGCGATGGATGCGGAAGATTGAGCGACGCTTGAGCGGGGGTTTCGCCGGAGAAACAACGCGGCGGGTGGCTACGAAGAGGTGAACGCCACTTTAGAAATTACCGAGGGCGAGAAACTCTGGAAATTGCCGAGGGCAACAACAGAAAAACTTCCGAACTTGCGGAGTGGACGACGAGCGGTCTGGAAGAGGACGAACGAGGGCAAAGTTGTGTGGATTGATAGCGGACGGTTGATACTGAACGTTGGTGAGGGACGACCGTCAGAGCGGAATATACCGGGTAGTCTTGGCGACGGGCGAGTGACAGCGGACACGACTGGGTTTTGGGCGACACCAAGTGCGTTAAGCTAGCGACGGGCTATCGGGAACGGGTCATTAGCGGGCTGGAAGCGACACGTGGCTGTGGGATCCAAGGACGGTGGTGATACTGCGCTCTACGAGTCGACCAAGGTGAACGAACGAACGAGAGTGTTGGAGGACGAGTGTTGAGGAAGTGAACGAACGAACGGACGTAAGGGCGAAAGCTCATTGATTTGAATATAAATAGGGACGGTGACGTTCCGGCGCAGGTGACTGAGCCAGTAGAGTGTTGGGTGTTGACTGCAAGGAAGCCCGCAAACAAAGAACCCGGCGAGACAAACGTAGCTAAGTGCTGCCAGCCATACGATCCGCTAGCGAACAGGCGTATTGGGTTCGTCACATGGTGGTCATACAGGGGCTACTTGCAAAGAAACGAGAACTGAGGAAACGAAAGAGCGCGGACAACACGATGAGTGCGCGAACAGCGACAGTAATGACATCGGCAAAAACTACGAGGGTAACGCGTAGTAAGAAGCCCAAGTCAACCGAAATCGAAGAGAAAAACGAGGATAATGACGTTGACGAGACGATGAATCCGGCGGTGAGTCTTGACGAACGGCAACCGCACAACGAGACTGGTGTAGCCATCCATGAGCGAGCTCTGGAACCCACAAGTGATGCGGCGACCGAGCCCTATGAAGATTTGTCGGATGAGATGCCCGAGCCAACCGAAGTGGAGCTCCAGGCTCTGGAACGTACAGTAAAGCGACTGAGTGCGGCAGTAGCGGAAGCTGATACGGGACGAGGAGCGGCTGTCTTGGACAGAGTGAAGCAGCTGACTGAGGATCTGCAGCGACTAACGGCGAGTCGGGACTCGGCAACAACGACACGAGAATTGTTGTACGAAGAGAAGGCGCCACCACCAACTCGACCTGCGAACCATGAAGAAGTGCAGAGATCACCGTCACGTAGTAATGGTAATGGGGAAGGCGACGGGAACCGGCACGATGACGGGCCACAACCTCCGAGACGTGTTAGCTCGAAATTGAGACGGCTGTCGCACCACGGTCATGAGGACGCTGAACGAAGACCAAGACGACGTGATCGAAGCCAGAGACGCCGTCCTAGTCATGAACGACGAGACCGTGCAGGTGGACGTGATGATGGACAGCGGCGGCAGTCACGACCACGACGAGCGGCACCAGAACCCGACCCTTCGGATGGAAATGAAAGCTCCAGTGACGAGGGTTCTTCAGACGACCAGCGAGGATGGCATGGGCACAGTGACGGAAGTGGTATGAGTAGCCAGTCCAGTCAAGAGTCCAGTACTGATGAGGGAAGCGAGTCGAGCAGAGACGATCTAAGGGTTCACCGACGAGTACGACGATCACCACGACGCGGCAGACGATATGAGCGGCGTGAACGACGAGAACATCGACGAAGGCGTGAACGACGACAACGAGAAGAACCACGACGTCAACGGAGACCCAGGAACATCAAAGATCTGGAGCTTCCGAGTTTCACTCCGACGCCGAGAGCTTCTGTGTCGACGTGGGTTGACAGGATTGATTTGGCGCTGAAGGGAGCTAAAGAGTCCGGGCGCGGTGAATGGTCGGATCGCTCACTGTATTTCATCTTGGGCAATAAGCTGATGGAAAGCGCGGCACGTTGGTGGGTGAACATGGATCGTAGACTCCATCACAAGGACCGAACGTGGACGAAATTGAAAGTGGCTCTATTACGACGTTATGGCCCGCGAGTGGACAAGTCGGCTGCGGAAGCTCGAGTTAATGCACGATTCAGACTGAAGAATGAGCCGTACGCCGATTTTGCAGCAGGACTACGCGAAGCAGCAGACAGGAACGAGGTCAGCGAGCGTGTATTCCTCGCGCAGTTTTATCGATGTTTGGACCGGACAGTTCGGCAGCTGGTCAAGCAGCCACCTGTGCCAGCGACGTTGGAAGAAGCCGTAGAGAAAGCTGTGGAAATTGACGACCCGATGGATTATCTGATGGGTACACAGCAGCAGGTGAACCAAGGATCTCACATACCACCACCGACGAGTGACGGCAGTCGGATGGTGATAATTCCTGGCATTGGAACTTTGGCTCTCCCTGGGAATGGAACTGAGAACGTAGCAGCAGGTAGCACGACGCCGACGGAACAACCAGATGCGTTGGCGATCTGTACCAACCAACAGGGCGTGTATAATTGGCCGGCAGGAGTGTACGAGTTGCCACCTGGACAGAAATGGAATGGACGATTCTGGGCTCCATCTGGAAACGCTGGCAAGAAGCGCATTGAGAAAAAGAAAGCAGTTACGAAGATCAAGTCCGAAGCACCAGTAACGAAAGCGAAGAAGACGTCCAAGCGGGTGATAGTGGATTCGAGTAGCGACGATGAACCGAAAGAACCACGTGCGAAGCGGTACAAGCCCACTACTACGACGACAACTGCGGCTACGAAGATGTTGGCCTCCGAAGAACGACCCTATGGCAAAACACGAATTGTAGAAGTCAGTCGAGCAGCACGTGAAGAACGGGAACGAAGTGACGTAATGAACAAACCCTGCTTTCACTGTGGACAACGAAGTCACTGGGCTTCGCAGTGCCCCAACGAACCGAAGTGTTTCGCGTGTTACCAAAGAGGACACTTCGCGAGAGACTGCCCCGATCCAGACGCCAAGCAGCGAAATGAAGCGTATTTGAAGCGAAAGGCCGAAGAAGCGAAGAAGTCGGCGGAAAACGAGTCCCGGGCGTAGCGACGGAGATGCAGCGTCCGGAGCTACACGACACTCTCCGACATACGAACGAAGCTGGACGAGAAGAACTCACTGAAGGAACGGAGTTACCAGCAGCGTCCCAAGATGGAGAAGTTGTGAAGACCGTCGAACGAATGAAGAGAGACGAAGTCAAGCGCGACGATGAGCGGGCGGCAATCTATGTGGCTACAGTACGACCAGCGATGGCAGCTACTCAGTATCGGCGGATTCGATTGGAAGAAACGCTAGAACTCTCTAATGAACCAACTGAGGCTGAAACGGGTGAAATAGCTGGCGACGAAGCTACTGGACGAGCACCGAGTGATAGAGATGATGTGGAAACTGGAGAAGGCGGACAGCCACCTAAGAATGATGAGCTTCGTGCTGATGACGATGATGTTGGAACTGGAGAAGGCGGGACGACCTCAGAACCGGACGGTGAACGACGAGCAGTTGAATGGCGACGAATAACAGCCGAACGACGACAACATCGACGTGCAGCGAGACGAGCAGCCAAACAGCGGCGCCAAGAGAGACTCCGAACTTGCAAAGCCGTTGAGTGTCACAAAGAGGAGAAGCTCGATGGTAGAGCAATGAAACGACGACAGCAAGCTGAGATCGCTATGCAGACCTTGGAAGAACGAAAAAGACAACGAGACATGGGGTCAGCTATGAACGAGAGCCTTGAACGAGAACAATTGGCTACCGTGAAGCTGGTAAAACAAATGCAAGGACGTGTGGGAAGCGATTCCAGTGACGAGCCAGGATGACGAAGACTGGGTGCGTTCTGCAGACGGTCTACCGACAGCGAAAATGCGAATAGATCGAGCCTGGAAGAATGTCAAGTTGGACAGTTGTGCACGTTACTCTGTGGCTGGCACTGAATGGATGAAGTTTGGTGATAAGTTGGATATTGAAGCACCAGTAGACTACGTCGAAGGAATTGGGGGGTTCCTGCTGGATGTGGTTGGTGTCTGGCGGTTCCAATTTCGGACGGTGTTCGGTGAACCGGTGTGTGTGGATGCTTGTGTTGTGGATGGCTGCGCTGACGAGTTTTTGCTGGGCGTGGATTTCATGACGAAACATGGTGCCAGGCTAGACTTTGAACGCAATGAGTTGCTCTACCGAGAGAAGGAACGGAGGATCATCATACCATTTCGGACGGATGAAGTGGATGACGAGAAACCTATGAAGTCACGAGTGGCGGCGGTTCGAATGACTCGACGAACGCAGTTGATGGGAAACGCAGTGACACCAGTGGAGGTCTCTGTTGCAGCTCCTGATGGCGAACTGGGAATGTTTGTACCGACGAGATGCGCAGGGGTAGTGATGCTGGCTTCGACTGTGACTCGAGCACACCAGGGGAAAGCGATTGTACCTATGATCAATGCGGCTCCAGGCAGAACGAGATTACCTTCAAAGAAAGAACTTGGCGTGTGGATACCGATCGACAGCGACATGGAAGTGCTGGAAATCAATGGCGAGCTGGAACGTGATCGGGTGAAGCAATGGTTGGATGAAATCAACAACCAAGAGCCACTGGAGAACGAGAACGACGTGAAGATCGGCATAGAGGACAAGGACAGTCGCGAGTTGGTATTGAAGCTGTTGAGAACTTACAAAAACTTAGTGGAGACTACGGGTGACTGTCCTCCAGCAACGGCTTTACCGGTAGAACACCATATAGACACTGGTGATGCAGCTCCAATCATGCTGAAGAGACGACGTCAAGCGCAGACCGACGACGCGATCATCGAAGAGAACGTGAAGAAGATGTTGGCGGCTGGTGTTATTGAAGAGGGCAACGGAGCTTGGGGGTTTCCTGTCGTCTTGGTGCGTAAGAAGGATGGAGAGGTCAGGTTCTGTGTAGATTATCGTGCATTGAACAAGATCACACGGAAAGATGTCTATCCTTTGCCGCGTATCGATGAAACACTAGAAGCGTTGGGTGGTGCACTACTATTTACGACCCTCGATTTGAAAGCGGGCTACTGGCAGATCTTGATGGCACTACGAGACAAAGTGAAGACGGCTTTCATGACGAAACAGGGACTATACCAGTTCTTGAGAATGCCATTTGGGTTGATGAATGCCCCTTCAACCTTTCAACGAATGATGAATGGTGTATTGAGAGGATTAACTTGGTCGACGTGCTTGGTGTATCTTGACGATATCGTGATATATACCAGAGGTGGCATTGAGCGACACGTGATTGAGTTGGCGTGCGTGTTGGAACGGCTATCGCAGGCAGGCCTGACACTAAAACTGAAGAAGTGTACGTTCGCCACGGAAACGATGGAGTACCTGGGGCACGAGTTGTCCAAGGATGGTGTACGGCCGTTGGATAGATTGGTGACAGCGGTGCGAGAATTCCCAAGGCCGAATGATGCTGTTGAGGTGAAGCGCTTCGTGCATCTAGCGGGTTACTATAGGAAATTTGTGCCCGGATTTGGATCTTTGATGGAGCCTTTGACGAAATTATTGCGGAAGAAGGTGAAGTGGAAGTGGGGTGCATCTCAAGAGGAAGCATTCATGGCGGTGAAACAGATTCTGACAACGAAGCCGGTGTTGCGGTATCCAGACTTTCGCCTACCTTTTCGAGTTTGTACATATGCGTCTACGATTGGTCTCGGTGCGAGTTTGATGCAGAATGCTGGTAACGGATGGCAGCCTGTGGCTTACGCTAGCAAGGTCAATAGTGAAGCTGAAACGAAGTACGGCATAACGGAGTTAGAATGTCTTGCAGTGGTGTGGGCGATCAAACTATTTCGACCTTACCTCTATGGACGACGCTTCGAGATTGTCACGGATCACGCAGCACTAAAAT
This sequence comes from Phytophthora capsici, assembly GCA_030324255.1. Taxonomy (NCBI): domain Eukaryota; phylum Oomycota; class Peronosporomycetes; order Peronosporales; family Peronosporaceae; genus Phytophthora; species Phytophthora capsici. The sequence goes on along the minus strand of CM059360.1, from coordinate 2,050,033 downwards.
GGCTAATGACGAGTTCGAACTTGACGGGAAAACTACACCGATGGGCCCTCACTCTACAAGAATATGACTTTACAGTGGAGTATCGACCAGGAAGTACGAATGTCGTGGCAGACGCGTTATCGAGAGCGCCGGTGATGATGAAAACGTTGGCAGCGGTCGGACGTAGAAAGCGAAAGCGACGAAAGCGGAAGGTAGCGAGTACGTTGACGAGTGATGCAACGGTGGCTGGAGATGACGCATTATCCATACAAGAACCTGCGCAGTCGGCAATAAACATGCAGTCGGCAACGGACCCGCAATCGGCAATGAACACGCGGTCGGCAATGAACGCACAGTCGGTGATGAATGAGCTGGTGACGAATGATCAGGTGTTGACGAACGAGCGATCGACGGTGGACGAACAATTCACCATGAACGCACAGCGGACGGTGAACGATACGACGCCGAAACGACCCAAGCCGAGAACGACGAAGAAGAGAACAGTTCCGAGGACAAGCGCAGGAAAACCTTTGTCGATGGGTGCGGCGTTACGACAAACTCCAGAAGAGACTACGGAAGTGCGAAGGATGTACGAGGAGTCGATGATGGCTACAGAGGCGGCGACTATGAGTGGATCGCGAGGTCGACACATGAGGCAGCAGGAAGCTGTTCCTGACCAAAGCGCAAAGAGCAACGAACGGACAGCTGAGTTGGATGGCCCGGAGACGACCAGAACGAACATTGGAGAAAACGCAGCGTCAAGATCACGTGAGACGAATGCTGTATCGATTAGTGGACCACCAGGAAACTCAATGACGACTCGAGAGACTCTGTCAACCCGAAGCTATGCTGAACATGAACGAGCGCGAGTTGAACGACGACGAATGCGAGAACATGGCGATACTCTACAGCTGACTGATGCAGAAATCTGTGACGCGCAGATGACGAGTAAAATGGTTCTGCAGTTGGTTAAGAATGGCGAGTATCGTGGTATGAGAGTGACGACGAGTTACGGCATGGCAGTAATTGAGACGGCGGACGGTATCAAGGTGATATTGCCAGCGGTGTTGCGTGCAATAGCATTCAAGGAATGTCATGACTCCATATGGGCTGGACACCTACGAACAACGCACACTCAAGCGCGAGTATCTCAAGTGTATTGGTGGCCGAGTCTAGCAGATGATGTAAGACGATGGGTGCGTGGTTGCCAGGAATGCGGCAGTAGAAAAGCGAAGCCGAAAGAGGTTGTGCCACCACTACGAAGTCTGCGAGGTGGAGACGTCGGAGATCGTTGGGCGTTGGACGTTGCGGGGCCTTTACCTGTCGGAGAACGTGGACAACGGTATGTCATTGCGGCGTTAGAGTATGTTACTAGATATGCGGTTGCGACGACGGCGGAGAGTCATGAAGCGAGCAAGATTGCGGACTTTGTGATGAAGGAGATCGTCTTGAAATTTGGGCCATTTCGAGAGTTGTTGACCGACGGTGCTCCAAAATTGACGGGTAAAGTAATCGAAGAGTTAGTGAATCTGCTGCAGGCTCAACAGACGAATCCAGTACCATATCGACCCCAGATGATCGGGCTTGTAGAAAGATTTCACAGGACTTGGAAGGATTGCGTGGCTACCTATATGAGTGATGAACGGCAATGTGATTGGGACAACTGGGTGAATTGTGCGGTCTACGCGTACAACTCAGGGAAGCACTCAACCGTGGCGTTAACCCCGAACGAGCTGATGATGGGAAGAAAGTTAAGGACGCCAAACGAATTATTACGACAAACTCACGTGACAGAGGCCGATGAATTGACGGAGCACCACAGGAAGCTGTTGGAAGCGTTGAAAGCTGGTCATGAGTGTGCTGAAGAAGCGAGACGACGAGAACAAGAACGTCAAGCGAAATACTACAATCGGAAAACGAAGAAGGTGTCAGAATTCAAGCCAGGAGATCGAGTGTGGGTGTTCCGACCTCCGCGGGGCCCCAAAGCATCTAAATTTGTACACTCTTGGATTGGACCGACCAAAGTGATTGAGCCGGCTGGTTATGACAACTTTCTCCTAAGACGCGAGGATCTGGATGGACGCGGAGAGCTGATTATAGCTCATGTTTCGTTCCTAGTGAAGTATCACTATCCTGGACAACTATTACAACGGATTGGCGACGACATTATTGAAGAGTTGACCGATGAAGGAGCGTTCAGGCAATCGACGAGTACAACGACGAACGGAGAGCCTAGTGAGACAACGACGGCTACAGTTGGTACAATCGCGGCTGGACGACTACCAAAGCGAAAAGAACGCACAACTTCGAGTGAGAATGGATCCGACGAACAACGTGGCATGCTGGTGGAACTTCGGCGACGAAGAAGGAGAAATTCTGCAGGCCAGTACGTACTCGAAGTGGAGTTGCGACCAAAGAGAAACGCTGATGAACGTGGAGGAACGGCACGAACAGGACGAGATGACGGCACGTTCTGGGTGTCCATGCGGGACTACGAGCGGTTCTTTCAGGCCGCCAGAGTCGTGGAAGACTCTGGGGAAGGAGAAGGCGTGTAACGAGATGAGTAGCGTTGTTGACGTGAAGACAGCGGATACTGGTGGACGGACGTTCCCGGACGATAGTGATGATCACACGTTGAAGTTGACGACGGTGTGAGATGCGAGACGGGTGCAAATAACCGTGTGACGGCCAGTAGACGGAGAATGCGATGGATGCGGAAGATTGAGCGACGCTTGAGCGGGGGTTTCGCCGGAGAAACAACGCGGCGGGTGGCTACGAAGAGGTGAACGCCACTTTAGAAATTACCGAGGGCGAGAAACTCTGGAAATTGCCGAGGGCAACAACAGAAAAACTTCCGAACTTGCGGAGTGGACGACGAGCGGTCTGGAAGAGGACGAACGAGGGCAAAGTTGTGTGGATTGATAGCGGACGGTTGATACTGAACGTTGGTGAGGGACGACCGTCAGAGCGGAATATACCGGGTAGTCTTGGCGACGGGCGAGTGACAGCGGACACGACTGGGTTTTGGGCGACACCAAGTGCGTTAAGCTAGCGACGGGCTATCGGGAACGGGTCATTAGCGGGCTGGAAGCGACACGTGGCTGTGGGATCCAAGGACGGTGGTGATACTGCGCTCTACGAGTCGACCAAGGTGAACGAACGAACGAGAGTGTTGGAGGACGAGTGTTGAGGAAGTGAACGAACGAACGGACGTAAGGGCGAAAGCTCATTGATTTGAATATAAATAGGGACGGTGACGTTCCGGCGCAGGTGACTGAGCCAGTAGAGTGTTGAGTGTTGATTGTAAGGAAGCCCGCAAACAAAGAACCCGGCGAGACAAACGTAGCTAAGTGCTGCCAGCCATACGATCCGCTAGCGAACAGGCGTATTGGGTTCGTCACACATGTACTTAAGTTCATTGTATTGCATTATTATTAATGTTGTTCCAGGCTTAGAAGGGATTTTGTGTGTACACAACGGTAATAACCCTCAAGTTTATGATTCTCATGGCGTTGTAGAGCCACCTGCATGCCTACAATGTCTATAGCGATTGCTTATACTTCCTCCCGTGCCAAATAAATGCATGAACCCATGTCCACAACTAAACCCTGTCAAATCTAAAATGAAAATAAAAATATTGACTAAAACAGGTTATAAAGGAGGACAACCAGCAGAAGTGAGGGCTTGTACAGCTTCTCTATACACCACGCAATCGCACCTGACCGTCAGCGCAGAACCTGATTTCCGTAGTTTCGCCTTGCCCATGTGAGGAAGCTTGTAAGTGTTGTCGCCCTTTTCTTTGAGAATGCACTCCATCACCTTGGCTAATGTGACGAAAATGTTGTCAGTTGTCTCGATATCCACGCTATCAAAGGCGTCTTTCACGGCAAGAATTAAATTCTCAATCCCACGAATGATCTTCTTGTACTGAATGGACTGGAGTGAAGCAAAAAATCCCAGATCCAAGACGTTAAGGTCGGGCGAGTTTGGGGGTTGGAACATCACAACGATGTTCCAGCCATCGGACTGGCCGGCGTTCATCACATCGGGGTCGCGTGGAGACACGTGAGGTTTTGCGTTGTCTTGCTGTATGTAGATTGGGCGATTCTTGTGGTTCCGTGGCCATTTAGCCTTAATGGCTGGTATTACATTGTGAATGATGTAGTGTTTGTAGAGTGTACGGTCGACCGTCGACACGTTTCGAGTGCACTTTGCTCCTTTAGGTCTATTCTTGCTGGATCTTTCGGCAGCGTATTCCTCCGTAAAAGCCCAGAGTCCGATTTTTCCGTCGAACATAGTCTTCCTACGCGCGTCGTACCTACAGTATCAATTTGGAAAAAATTAAAATTACAACCAAACCGATTTCCCAATATATAAGATTACATAGGTTTTTACCTAGGTCTTGCGACTGCAGCCAAAAACATTGTCTTCTGGATGAATCGCTTGCTCTTCCGATGCCGTACCGGAACCGTCTCACCGTCGAGAAGAAGATATGAGCGACGATCCTTGTCCTCATTGAACCATTTCTCATCTACGTGAACCACGTCCATGAGCGGGTCCAACTCCATCGTGTCATCGTTGACACGAGAGAGAGCAAACTGCATCCGCTGCATCTTGTTTTGCGGTGTCAGCGTCGGCTTAATCCGCGACGTGTGACGCTGTAGAACGCCATTGCCCTTCAGTGACGACAGCAGCCGGCGTGATATCCCCGTAGCTGCCTCCAAACTCGTTTCCGTCTGCCGTTCTTCCACCGGTACAGCACGAATCAACTCAACGAGCTCCGAGCGATCCCTGGGCTTTCTCCCAACATTTCCTGGCTTTCTACTACTCCAGTCGCCATCTAACACCCCGTTAGCAAGCGCCTCTAGGTGGCGCCCCCAGAGGCGGCTTACAGTAGATGGATCAACGCCAAAATCGTTTGCTACTCGGGTTTGGGCCCCACGGGGTAGAACTTTGTCTACACGTTCGTCATGAAGGCGCAGAATGATGGCCCTGCGATCTTGTTCAGAGAGGTTGGACATGACGTTCGTTGTAGAGGCTCAGTGGAAGCTTGTTTTGCGTGGCGGGTAAATTAAAAATGACTGGCAAACACGGATGTCGGGTTTGGATTGCCATGACGTCAGTTCTTCTCCACCAACGATAAAAAATATAGCGTTTTGTAGAGGAGAGTTTGACGCACGTTTTCAACCAATCAGATCTTCATTTGAGTTTATATTGAGTGATTTATGTTGAAAAGAGTGATTTGATGCATTTATTTGGCACGGGAGGAAGTAATTCCTTATTCCGACGTGGATCTCGATAGAAGTATTTAACCAGCACTCTCTCTAGACTCTATAGACGCCTTGTGACGTCTCTCTTCCGCTATTTTTTCGCGTTGGTGCAAGCTAGGGTATGAATCATTTCATCCGGATTTCGGGGTGTCTGTGTCTGAATTTACCCTCCTTCTGCAACGTTATCAGGTGGCTATCCCAACGCTTCGACGACGAGAGGTGGTAGTTGAGGAAGTTCTGTGCTCTTGGCCTACGACTGAAGAGCTTTCACTGCAAAACTCGCGCTGAGCCACAGCACTCAAAGCAAAGCCCCACTTTCGACCATAGAGCGGGAGTGAAGCGGATCATGTCCGTACCCGCGGTGCCGGGCGGAGAGTCCGCCAAAACTACAACGCGCGGCATGCTGCCGGCCAGAGTTTTGACTCTACCAAGACGATGTTGCACCAAGGTCTTCCGTAGCCCATCCCTCCCCTAACCACGCATTACGAATCCGTAGAACCAGTGCATATCGCCTCTGTTCTGTGCCATGGCACAGAAGTGACGCTCGCCTATCGCCAAATCGAGGCAGCGCAGACATCGAACTCGCCGGCGGTCAAAGGCACTCGCGGCCCCAACGTCACAGAGCTCTGCGGACGTCTCCAGCCAAGGCAACCGCCTTATTCCGCCTCCCTCCCCCTCTATCTCTACTGCAGCCATGGACGGCGACTTCCTGCACGCGATTAACGGCGACTGGGACTCCCTTCTGACTGTCATGCGTGAGAACCGCCAAGTGGCTCACCGTACCGACGCCAGCGGTATGACAGTGCTGCACTGGGTCTGTCTGCATCAGGACGCCCCCACGGACATTGTGGTCAAGGTGGTCTTTGCCAACCCGTACGCTGTGCACATGCGCAACGATGCTGGTCATCTGCCCATCGACTTGGCTGTACAGGCGGAATGTGGCGAACGGATTCTCGAGGTGCTCCGGGCTGCGGCTCATGGCAGTCGACGTCCGGAAGACGACGGTGGGGAGCTACATCACCACGACCCCATGGGCAAGGACGACGGAGAGCCTGCTACTGAGACTATTGACTATCAGTTGCCGTACAACAACCACACCATCCTGCACGACGACATCCGAGACGGCTCGGACTACCAGCCTCATCAGAATCACACGTACTACAGCGAAGATGATGACGTGGACGAAGATGAACTGGAGTATCAGCAGCATCATCGACACTACCAGCCACAGCCGTTCCAGCAACAACCCCCACGTAAAGGTCGTCTGGAAAGAAGCGTGTCGGACGACTCATTCTACGACCCGCCGCAGGGTAACTACAGTGCTGGCATGTATAGGAGCTTTGGCGTAGGCCCTGATCGGGACATGGGGAATGCATTATCAAGGAGTGACCCGCATGTCAAGTCACTGCTGACAGAGCAGCGTCTTCGCGAGCGTGAGAACGACTTAATCTCCATCGCAACAGCGGACGATTCGATGCCACTTGGTTTATTTGACCCGTCCAAGGGGGCGCCGGACATGTCAATGATGTCTGGTTTCCAGATCAATGAAGACGTCAAGAGCAGCCACGGCAACGTCAATATGAGCTCGAGGAGTATGGGTGTCGGTCCTCGCAGCAAGACGGCCTTCCCTCCTCGTTGGAAGCAGTCTCGGATGTGCCACGTGTGCGCGTGTGGCTTCTCACTGGTGAAACGTCGTCATCACTGCCGGAATTGCGGTCAAAGTGTGTGCAACCAGCACTCGACGAACCGCGTATCGCTGCCTAAGTTCGCCTTGTCCGAGCCGCAGCGCGTGTGTGACCAGTGCTTCCTTAGTGGCCACCATATTATGGTGCCGGGCGGCCAGACGGGCACGCCATCCATCGCTAGCTCCTATCAGTCGTTGCCGGCCCAGCTACAGCGAGAGCAGCTGCAGCACCCGTTCCAGACGTCACAGCAGTATCAAATGCAGTTCCAACACGCCCGGTAGATGTCCTTGGTCCAGTTTCCCGAGACCTAAAGTGTAGCCATGTTGCACAGCAATTAATTCCGACTGAAGGTTTTCTTCTATTACCGACATACATAGTTCAAGTCATTTGCTCATTTTTCAATCGAAATTGAGTTCATGGCGGACCAAGAAGACGTCGGCTGCTGGCAGAAGAAGGCGGCGTACGAGCAGTGCTTCGACAAGTGGTACACAGAGGTGTTCCTGCAGCACAAGGCACACGGCAAGGTCGGCTGCCAGAAGGAGTATGAGGCGTACACACGTTGCTACTTGGTGCGTTAATTTTTGAGAAAATTAATTGTTTATTGGAGATTTCGAAAAACTGACTGGGAGTTGTAGAGCGAACTGGACAAGAACAAAGGGCTAGTGGACGGGATCAAGTCGGTGATGCAGCCGGAAGTCAAGGAGCGTTTTGAGCTGCAGGAGACCAACCGTCAGCAGCAAAGAGAGGGAAAGGCATGAAGCAATGGATAAATTTTGGGCTGAAAGTCTTTAGATTCAGATGACAGTGAAGAGCAGGAAGGAAAGACTCGACCTCTTGGTCCTTTTAAAAAGATGAGCATGTGCCTGTCCTGGAGTGAAGTATCTCTGTGTAACGCGTTGTGATCATCTCCATTTTCACCAGGATGTACGGGCTTTACTGGGTGTTTTGAAAAACTTCCATCACGAGTGGCGTTAAGAGTTCGGATCAAGGTTAGACGCAAGTGACATTACTACATTCCACCACCCAAGCTTCGTTCCGACCATTTAAGCGGTAGATCCATTACCTTCACGTTTCATTCGTGCATTTCCTCAATTCGTACATCGTTATCAGTCAGCTGAAAATGCAGCCAAACGACTATCTCGTCTGTATGCTCGAACGCGTAAACCAAGAGCGCGCTACAAAGCACCTCCCTCCTCTCCGTATGCACAGCAAACTGCAGGCGGCAGCCCAGCGTCAGGCCGACGACATGGCTGCGAACAACTTCATGGGTCACCAGGGCTCCGATGGTTCCAAGATGGCACAACGTGCTGTTCACGCGGGTTTCACGGGTGGAGCTATCGCCGAGAATGTGGCTGCCGGGCAGAAGAATGTGGGTGCAGTGGTTAACTCGTGGATGAAATCACCAGGCCATCGCCGCAATATCCTCGGGGACTACACGGTGTTCGGTGCAGCGTACGCTTACAATAGTGCTAGTAAGTATAAGCATTCTTGGGCTCAAGTATTTGGACGAGGAGGTAACGACGACATCGACGACGAAAATGACATCCCATGGGCAAGTACCGGCCACGACTTTAGTCCCGAATCCACAGAGGAAGACTCGACTAGTGAACCGGATTTGATGCGACAGAGGGGGCATGAAGAGGAAAAGACGGTGAGAATAGTCACGTGCACTGGTTGTTGGTGCTTTTGGGTTTAGCCAACTATGCATTTCAATACGGGTTATATATTGCTTTGAGAGGTTCATATCTTCTCTGCTTTCCCTTGTTGTATGAAAGATATACTTCTACACTGTTGCGCAGTATCATTCTAGTCGTTCTGGAGCACCACACCGGGGACATCCGTCGGTTCTGTCGTGGAATTTTGAGCTGGCGTTGGAGTATCATCGTACTCGACTTCCTCGAAGTTGCAGGACTCGGTGCTTCCCTTGCCGAAGTTCTGCGTCCAGTAGTGGCGGTACGTGCTGCCACTGTTGTAGGCATAAGCGGTGCCGAGCATGGTGTAGTCGCCCAAAATGTTGGCGCGGTGGCCGGGAGAGTTCATCCAGGCTTTCATGACGGCAGCCACGTTCACTTGGCCAGCAGCAACGTTTTCACCCACTCGCGTCCACTTGTAACCTGCAGCGGTGACTCGCTGGGACATCTTCGATCCATCTGATCCAGTGTGGCTCATGTAGTTATTGGACGCCATGTCAACTGAGTGGCCTTTTGAAGCGGCCATCAGCTTTGTATTCAAGCAGAGAGGGCGAAGACCTTGGGCCGCACGCTGAGCATTGACACTGGCCAACATACTACCCGCGTACTGGTTGGTATACGTGTACGTGGCTGCCAGGTTGCGTGGTTCATGGCGGATGTTCTCTGCAGCAACGTTTTCCGTTGAGAGAGCACCGAGAAAGAGCGCCAAGGCCAGCGAAGTCTTGGAGAACGAAAGCATCGTTGGGACTGTTGCTGCTGGAGTTGGTTGTTGCACTGCAAGTTGATGAATGAGTTAGAAGTAGATATGGCAGGACATCGATTCACGATGCCATTTTCGTACTTCAACATCTGCACAACAATATCCAAGCGAGATACTTGCAGTATATTTAGTCGCTGTCCATTGAAGCAGGCAGATATCGATTGCCTCTAAACCTTACCTGATCTCCAGCAATAACTAACCTGTAGCCAGACTGTAAACTCAACGTATCTTGGGCCTATTCCAAGGCGTAAAAGTAGACGTGGCCTCCGCCTCCTTCTATGGCTGACTGCTGCACTATGCTGTCCAAATGCTGCATGGCTGGTGCAGAGAGGGAATTGATAACGATCGTCTGTGAAGCTTCTCTGGAGATGCGACCCGTGTACTCTGAATAGTAGAAACCCTGCTGGAGTTCGTTTATGTCACCATCGTCCGATTCGAGAACAATCCCGCGAGGCCAACTAAAAAGATAATTAGCAACAATTGCAGCAGAGGGGTTAAATCTGACATTTGCAAAACGAACCTCAGCATTGAGTTGGCAGTGCCACCAACCACCACTTGACGCTGGAAGTCTCGACGTAAAGCTCTGGCCACAGTATTCGAGTTGGTCTCACACCAATAGAGATGCCTTTGAAGAAACCGTTAGATCAGATGCCAACGTTAGCCAGTCTACCAATACTTACTTGGAGTCAACAGCAATACCATCCAGTCTCGTCGTCGACGTTCGCGTCACGATTCGGCGTATCTCCACACCAGGAGCAACGATTGAATCGTCATCCGGATGGCGATTCGCCTGCTGACGGACTGTCATGGACTTGCCAAGACGTGCTTCGAATATCCGACCGGTTTTCTCGGTGAAGTAAAGGATTTGGGCAGTACAGTCCATTGCCAAACCGCGTGGAGATCTCAAGCCACTTAGAACCACTTTCGCCGGTAGTGGGGAGATGATTGACGTGCTAGATAGAGGCAACAGAATGCTGGAGATGGTACCTTTGGACTCCAGTGAGAACAAGAGAGACACTCGTTCCTCCCCAGAGTCGTCGAACTTGTTCAATACTAAGCCCCGCACACTCCAGCAGTCACGTTGCAGCACCTCGATAGCACTTGAGTGTAAACTGCTTCGGTATATCGTGCCGTCCGCTGAATTGGACCAGTAAAGCCGCTCTTGTCCTTGGCGATCATCGACTGTTAGAGCGTGAGGGAGAACGAAGCTGATGTCGATGTCGATCCGCTTTACAATAGGTGAGGGGTCCCGGACGCCAGCATCTCGTTGTAGTTGAGTGCAATCCCAGTCATAACGCCGTGGTTTGTTCGGATACTGCAGTCGTCTCCACTCACAAGATCAAGTCGGAAGCGCAGAGGCAGCCCAACCAGACACTCCACACGCTCTGGGGACCAGGAAAGGATGCTCACACATGGCGTGCTTTTAACAGTCAGCGACTTTAGATTTTCTTGCGATTGACCAAAGTTTGATCCCACCCAGACAACTCGAGCAAGTGCACCAACAACCACGTTAGTATCAGACCCATCAGCAGCTTTCGCACTGTTGATAGCCCTTCCATCACTCCAATACAGACGTTCGTTGCGTCGATGAAGCGCTAAACCCACGAAACGCGTGTATCCACTGGAGCCTTCGAGTTCTGTCTGCGTTCCATCGCGTCCGTCGATAGAGAAGATGGAGCCACCACTTTGCTGGCGGAAATACACGGGGGAAGACGGAATCTAGCAGCGATAAGACACAAACCATACCGTTATTAAATGCATCGATGAGAACGTAATGGCCCTTACACTGACTACTGCGCTACAGGATAACAACCACCACGTAATTATGAAGCGCAGACTCCATGGTCGCAGTGCACGCCTCAACATGGCAAGTCGCGACCTTTTAGAGAGCATCTTGGAAGATATCAACCGGTCGAATTCTCCATTAACTTGGCGACCTATCCTTCTCATGCACGCATCATCAATACAAAACTCACTCAAAGCTTTACGGATGCTCATTACGTTGCAATGCCTCCAATATCTGTGTCAATAGCAGTTTTTGCTCCTCTGCGAGCTTTAACTGCGTATCTTGACGCTCCAGCACCTTCGCAAAACGATCATCAATGAGTTTCTCGAGCTTCGACAAGTCTCCATTTGGCCCAGAGTGAGTGTGCTTGGGCCCAACAGCTTCAACTGCAGTTGACGCCACATCTGTAAAACTTTGTGATGTCTCGACGTCCAACAGCTGAGCTGATGCTGCAGTGGAGTTTTGAATACCAGCATCGGCTGCTGAAGTAGTCGAAGACGTTGGAGACGTAGCTTCTGTCATCTGTGTAGGAGCTACAGTCGAGTCCGACATAGCCGAAGGACCAATTGCTAGTGACACTGGAGTAGGAGCTGGGGCGATGGTGGACAGCGACGTTGAGGACGGACTTGTGAGGGTTAATCGAGGCTTCTTGGCTGGTGTTTGCTGCTCCGGACTCAGCCTCGCCTGACGCGGCGACTCGTTCATCATGGCTTCGTGGGTTTCACCGCTCCAGTACGCGTCCATCAGAGCGACGCACATCGGTTCGGACGACAGACCAGCATGATAAGCTAGCCACTTCTTCTTTAACACCTTCAGCTAGAAAGGGTTAACGGCCAGAAGACAGGTTAACCTCTCGTTCACAAATTAACCACAAAGTTCAGAACCCCCCCCCTCGTTCTACACCCCCGTACCTTATTGCGGCATTGCTGCACAGACACTTCGTCTCCATTGTTCTGCTCCGTAAGCTGAGCCGCCACCTTCGGCCACGAGTGCCGAGTAAGCTTGCTGCCTCGAGCACTAGGATCCGAGTACGTTTCGAATCTCAGCCGCAGCAAGTTCTCAACCAGGGGTTCCGTCCACACGATGCAGTTGCCGTCAGCAGGCGGCCGACCGCGAGGCTTTAAGTTCGCCATCAGATGCTCTTCACCGGCAAAAGGTTAATGAATGGCGCCGGTTAAAACCACGATATAACCGTTGTCCGTTGTGTTAAATACGCAATTTTAACTTAAATTTTTCTAAATCTTAAGAATAACCTGAAAATTCACCAAAAGTGAAATCACGGATAATCATGGATCTGGAGGAAGAGCTGATGGACTTGGCGAGCAATGAGCTGGCCTACTTGCCACCCAGTAGCGGTTCTTCGCCACCAAACAGACCTCTAAGCCCTCCAGTACCTCTTGCACCCACCACCGCATTGGTGCAACAAGTGACCGAGCAATTATTATCCCAGGCGACACAACATCTCGGCCTTCAGCAGGACCAAAAACGGAATAACCCATATACACCAATACCAATACCCAGCTCCGATGAGGAGTTGCTCACTGCTGAGCAACTGCAATACTTGGCAGATGAAGATGCACGACTGCAACGACGTAATACTGTAGTGAAGGAGCTCACGGCTGCAAGACAAGCAGCAATCAACCGGAGACTGGATACTCTGGTTCTAAAGTTCGAGCAGCTCCAACAGAGAATCATACAGACATTCAACGACTCGGAGAGTATCGGAAATGAGGATGAGAGGCGGTGGAGAGTGGTTGTACAGCAAATGACAGTCAAATTGGACTTTGTGGTGAAAAACAGTGCCGTAGAACTCCACATTGCAGATGAAAACGTCAAGTGGACGAGGCTGTTGGAGGATCTGCCAATGGAGGAACGAGATTACCTCGGACGTGCTGCAGATGAACAGTTTACGGAGCAAATGAAGTATCTTCGAGGAACGCGGGAGGGTGAGAGGGTGAGCGCGATCCAACAGCATCTGCACGGAATTTTGGTTCTGACTGCACCACACCACAATGGCCAAACAGTAGCGAAGACGTCGATGCACCACTCGTTGAGGCATTTGCTTCAGGCCTTTGCCAGCATTTTTCATAGCTGTTATGATGGATTTCTGCTGTATGGAGGCCAGGGCTTCGGAGTTCGGAGAGGAGACGTATCGGTGGATCGAGTGACGTGCACTCTGCCGCTTGTTGCTGCGGATGTGACACAGTTTGCAGCCATGCTGGTGCAGGTTGTGCTGTTCAAGTACCCATTCTTGCAGACCAGTGAGGCACAACGCGACGCAGTCGAAAGGAGCGTACTAGGGGCTCTTTTTGACGCACTACAGCCTGCGTTGCACGGCTTGTACGTTTCCTCGTTCCAGAGAGAAGATGCCATCGTTGAAGACGTTGCGGAAGTCGCACGCACAAACCCTCTCGAGTTCTTTGAGGTCAAACCGCTGTTCCGACTGGATGGAAGTTGGTCTGGTGCTCAAGAAGAGCAGGCTGTTGCGGATGGGAATGAACGGCGGCTATTGACTTTACGCCACTACAATGCTGCCATTCATCAGATGAGTAACTTCACGTCCGAGAGATCTCCATACGCGAAGCTGGAGAGATTGGCGCAGGTTTGCGAGCAGATTGATCGAGCGATCAAGTTTTACATCGAAGCTCAGCCTGAAGAGCTTCGTCCTGCTCCGGAGCAGTTGAATGTGTACGTGAATTGGAAACGACACAGCATTGTTATGTGGTTTCAAAACTAAATAGTTGTTTATTACTCTTTACCCATGTATGTAGAACGACGAACGACTTGTGTACGTTGCTGAGCTTCATCCTCGCATCGGCTCCTTCGTCGTGTTTGCACGTTTTCACACAGTTGGCGGTACTGGGAAGTTTCACCCCGCAGTCGATAGCAAATGGGCGACAAGGCTTCGCGTTGGCTGCTTGCGTTACTGCCGTCCATCATCTGCTGAACCTGCAGTAAACATCACTCTTGCATTGGTGTCGCCTCCGTCTCCGGTTTCGAGCTGGTTGGGGTCTTTTTCTGCCGACTCTGCTGTCCTTGCTCTAACTGCTGCTGCTGCTGCTGCTGCTTGATGGTCTTCTTCTGTGCTGCACCGAAGGGCGTCTGCTGCCACAGCGCCTCGAACTCGTCGGGCGAGCCGCTCGAACACACGGACTCGTGCTGGCCCTTATCGTCGGGGCCCGCGCGGTTCCACATCGTGCGGAGCGTCTTGCCCTCGACCTGGCGCTCGTGCACGGCTTTGAGGCGACCGGTCGAGTCTTCGTAGCGACGGCGCGTGCTCGTCACACGTCGGCCTTTGTCGTCCACGACGGAGGAGTTGCTGAAGGAGTAGGACGAGAAGGCGCGACGGTGGACATGATCGTTCTCGTTGGTCTGTTTATTCGGGTCATTGTCCCGGGTCGTACTGGTTGGTGCGACCGTCTGCTTGTCCGATGGCTGTGCTCCCTTCTCGCGTTGCTGTGCCGCTGGTTGTTGCTCGCGCGCTAGTACTGGGAGGTCCCGGAAGAAGTCGTCGTCGTCGTGGCTGCTGGGTGCCGCCAGCATCTCGTTGTTCGTGTCGAACGGGAAGCGCGAGTGCCTCATGAGGTCGCTCATGTGCTCGAGCTCCATCATGGACTGTTCCAGCGACGACATGGGGTACCAGAAGCGCGGTCGGACGAGATCCCACGAGCTGAACATGGTCGGTAGAGAGTCTTGGTGAGAGTCTTTGGTTTGGGTGGGCTGAAGTAGCCTTGAGTTCGTTGCTTGCTTTGAGTAGTAGGTGGTAATTTCGGAAATGAGGTTGGAGCCGAAAGTAGCTTTTGCGATCTTCCACTTCAACTTGTTGCGTCTGGTTATGTTCTGGAAGGTTGTCGATTGAGGTCGAACGTGCAGCGAAATATTGTTGTCGAGATACAAATGTTAGGTTATGGGTAAAACCGAAGTTTCTCGAATATTCCCCTATGAAACGAATACTGTATGATATGGTACGATTTGAACAGAATGTTGTAGAATACAGGTCGAACATTGATAAATGCTCCGCCAATTCTAGTGATCCTTGTACATGTACACAGACCCCAATACAGTTTTGTTGCCAGGTTAATGGGCCATGAAGATAAAATGAAACTTCCTAGCAATATTTCACTTGGCTTTGCTCACTGGAAAAAAGCTTCTCACGCATCCCTGCCCAGCCAGACAAATTGAGTTGCGGTAGGTGACCCAATGCCGCTGGACGCCGGGGTTCCCGCAGAGCTGCGCGACGCGCCTCCCGGTCCGCACCACCTTGCCTCTGACGACGTGCGAGCTGGCGTTTGGTCGTCACAGTAGCGACCACGAACAACGCGATCGTTCCAGCGATCAAACCCGCCACTAACCGGAATTGAGACCCGTCAAGTGCCGGGATGCACCAGTTGCTGACGATGTCGCCGTTGCGATTGGGGATTTCGCACGCGGCGATACAGATGCAGCCGCTTTTACCCACGCACATATCGTTCGGTGAAACGAACACTCCAGCCGAATTCGTGCTCTCCCAATTGGCTTTACAG
The DNA here is from genome assembly GCA_030324255.1 of Phytophthora capsici. Taxonomy (NCBI): domain Eukaryota; phylum Oomycota; class Peronosporomycetes; order Peronosporales; family Peronosporaceae; genus Phytophthora; species Phytophthora capsici. The sequence continues at coordinate 2,034,339 of CM059360.1, read as the reverse complement.
GCAGAGCACACCGAGTCGTCTGCTGAGCAGTACGTGAAGTTGCTCATCGGGTATCCCCCCACACTCGACATCATGTACGAGTTGATACACTCTCCGGAAGGGCTGATGGTACACTGCAAATTAGAAAGTATTAGTGCTAATTGTTTAGAATACTAATACGTGGATGTATTATAGTAACTCACGTCTTGGCCAGGGATAGCGACATTCAAACAGTCCGAGCAGGAGCGAGGGCGTGAACAAATGCCACCCGAGTACCAAGTGCACGAATCGCCGCTGTTTGAGCTACCTCTAAGCCCTTCAATATCTTCAGCACCTACCACCACCATTGGTTCAACAAGTGACCAAGCAATTCTTATTCCAGGCGACACAACATCTCGGTCTTCAACAGGACCGAAAATGGAATATATATATACACCGATAACCCCTAGTTTGGATGAGGAATTGTTCACTGATGAGCGAAATCTGGAGTATTTAACAGAATCGAATTCTTCGAGGTCAAACCGCTTTTCCGACAGGATGGTAGTTGGTCAGGTGCACAAGAAGAGCAGACTGTTGCAGATGGGAATGAACGGCGGCTATTGACTTTACGCCACTACAATGCTGCCTTTCATCAGATGAATAACTTCACGTCCGAGAGATCTCCATACGCGAAGCTGGAGCGATTGGCACAAGTTTGCGAAGAGATTGATCGAGCGATCAAGTTGTTCTACGAAGCTCAGCCTGAAGAGCTTCGTCCTGCTTCGGAGCAGTTGAATGTGTACGTGAATTGGAAACGGCACAGCATTGTTATGTGGTTTGAAAACTAAATAGTTGTTTATTACTCTTTACTCATGTATGTAGAACGACGAACGACTTGTGTACGTTGCTGAGCTTCATCCTCGTATCGGCCCCTTCGTCGTGTTTGCACATTTTCACGCAGTTGGCGGTACTGGGAAGTTTCACCCCGCAGTCGATAGCAAATGGGCGACAAGGCTTCGCGTTGGCTGCTTGCGTTACTGCCGTCCATCATCTGCTGCGGTGAACATCACTCTTGCATTGGTGTCGCCTCCGTCTCCGGTTTCGAGCTGGTTGGGGTCTTCTCCTGCTGGCTCTGCTGTCCTTGCTCCAACTGCTTCTGCTGCTGCTTGATGGTCTTCGTCTGTGCTACACCGAAGGGCGTCTGCTGCCACAGCGCCTCGAACTCGTCGGGCGAGCCGCTCGAACACACGGACTCGTGCTGACCCTTATCGTCGGGGCCCGCGCGGTTCCACGTCGTGCGGAGCGTCTTGCCCTCGACCTGGCGCTCGTGCACGGCTTTGAGGCGACCGGTCGAGTCTTCGTAGCGACGGCGCGTGCTCGTCACACGTCGGCCTTTGTCGTCCACGACGGAGGAGTTGCTGAAGGAGTAGGACGAGAAGGCGCGACGGTGGACATGATCGTTCTCGCTGGTCTGTTTATTCGGGTCATTGTCCCGTGTGGTATTGGTTGCTGCGACCGTCTGCTTGTCCGATGGCTGTGCTCCCTTCTCGCGTTGCTGTGCCGCTGGTTGTTGCTCGCGCGCTAGCACTGGGAGGTCCAGGAAGAAGTCGTCGTCGTCGTGTCTGCTGGGTGCCGCCAGCATCTCGTTGCTCGTGTCGAACGGGAAGCGCGAGTGCCTCATGAGGTCGCTCATGTGCTCGAGCTCCATCATGGACTGTTCCAGCGACGACATGGGGTACCAGAAGCGCGGTCGGACGAGATCCCACGAGCTGAACATGGTCGGTAGAGAGTCTTGGTGAGAGTCTTTGGTTTGGGTGGGCTGAAGTAGCCTTGAGTTCGTTGCTTGCTTTGAGTAGTAGGTGGTAATTTCGGAAATGAGGTTGGAGCCGAAAGTAGCTTTTGCGATCTTCCACTTCAACTTGTTGCGTCTGGTTATGTTCTGGAAGGTTGTCGATTGAGGTCGAACGTGCAGCGAAATATTGTTGTCGAGATACAAATGTTAGGTTATGGGTAAAACCGAAGTTTCTCGAATATTCCCCTATGAAACGAATACTGTATGATATGGTACGATTTGAACAGAATGTTGTAGAATACAGGTCGAACATTGATAAATGCTCCGCCAATTCTAGTGATCCTTGTACATGTACACAGACCCCAATACAGTTTTGTTGCCAGGTTAATGGGCCATGAAGATAAAATGAAACTTCCTAGCAATATTTCACTTGGCTTTGCTCACTGGAAAAAAGCTTCTCACGCATCCCTGCCCAGCCAGACAAATTGAGTTGCGGTAGGTGACCCAATGCCGCTGGACGCCGGGGTTCCCGCAGAGCTGCGCGACGCGCCTCCCGGTCCGCACCACCTTGCCTCTGACGACGTGCGAGCTGGCGTTTGGTCGTCACAGTAGCGACCACGAACAACGCGATCGTTCCAGCGATCAAACCCGCCACTAACCGGAATTGAGACCCGTCAAGTGCCGGGATGCACCAGTTGCTGACGATGTCGCCGTTGCGATTGGGGATTTCGCACGCGGCGATACAGATGCAGCCGCTTTTACCCACGCACATATCGTTCGGTGAAACGAACACTCCAGCCGAATTCGTGCTCTCCCAATTGGCTTTACAGGCAGAGCACACCGAGTCGTCTGCTGAGCAGTACGTGAAGTTGCTCATCGGGTATCCCCCCCACACTCGACATCATGTACGAGTTGATACACTCTCCGGAAGGGCTGATGGTACACTGCAAATTAGAAAGTATTAGTGCTAATTGTTTAGAATACAAATACGTGGATGTATTATAGTAATGGCCAACCCCGGGGCCTTTATCATTACATTAGCTCACTCAGCCGCCGCCAGGCGTCCCCGTGGCGCGGTCTCAGCAACAAGGGGCACTCACGCAGTGGACGCGCGACACAAGGTCGGCCCTGCCAATAGGCAGGCTTAGAGGCGCCGGGGTGGAGACCACATCCGCAACCCCATTTGGCAGTCTTTAGGACGTCTCCCGCCTACAACATGTACATGTACACCGAGTACGAGGTTCGGCACTCGGCGTGCTAGCCGGCCTCGCACTCCTCGGTCTTGACGCCACCGCACACTAGCAGCGCCTGACCCCCACGGTCTTAACCCGCGGTCCCCGGCCTCTCTACTGTCTTGCTGCGGAGCAGCCTACACTCGTCGTAGTTCTACGCTGCGTGCTTCGTACATGTCGTCCTAGATCAGCGCACGTGCACAACCCGCGGTTCGTCCGGCGACCAAGTGACTATGTATTCCCTTTTAAGTCTCAGGCTCACACTCTTCCGGCGCAAGTCTTTGACTGAGGGTCGAGCGGCCAACCGCAGCTCGTAGCCCCCATCTACCTTCTACGCGGACCTCTTTACGTTCTCCCTCCTACCTCTAGTCCCGGTGCCCTTGCTACCCTGTTCGGCGTCTCCTGACCGCACGTTTCGCCAACGTCGTCGCCCATCCGGGCCGCATACGTTCCTCCCGCCACCGTCACACGTCGTCCACTTCTGGCGTGACCTCCCATCGCCCAACTGCTTCCCTGTTACCTCCGCCGTCCGGCGACAGCAGCTCACCCGTCGGCGACTGACTGTTGTCCCCACTTTCCAGCACTTCTACCCCATCTGGCTTGAGCGCTCACCATCTGCGGCTACGTCAAGTCAATGATATCGGCAGCCACGCTCTGGTGCACCTGCTCGTCACTAGGCTCCACGGGAAAGTACTCGCTACTACACGCCATCCCCGGCTGTAAGATCGTCCTCGATCTTACCAGCGTCAAGAAGGACCTCGAACTCGCGCGCTGTGAGCCATCGCCTCGCCGTCCTCTGCCCAGGCGCCGTGCTGTATTCCACTTGATGTTCCATCTCGTAACGGCCCGCTCGATTGCGCGTCCGACGCCGCGCGTACTCCACGATGTGACCTGCCGTCTCCACCTGCAACAGCACTGGCATTGGCACGGGTTTCCGCGGCCGGCCACGCCCCCGAAGCATTTCGACTTGTCCTCCCGCCTGCTCCCGGTCGTCGGCGTCGCCGTCATCACCGCCAGCCCTTCGTTGCTTCTCCTCGTCGGCGAACCGCACCGTCCGCTCGGTCTCGTCTCCGCGCTGAGTGGGAAGATCACCTCCTGTGACTCGTCGGCCTTCGCCTACCAGCTCCCTTCTGTCCCGAGGGGGCCGAACTGCTCGATATCCGACGATCTCCAGTTGAAGCATCCGGCGTTCCGCCTGCGGTCTCCTGCTGGTCACGCGCAGCTTGCCGTCTAGCTTCTCGCCCATCCCTCGCTGCGGTGGCTTCTCGCTGCGACTGTTCCTGGCGTCGCCGCTTGCCTGTCCAGTCCTCTTGGTCTGTGGCCTTCCGCTTCTGTCGCGTCACCTTCGGTTGTACCGTTCGCCGGGTGGCCGGTTTTTCTGGCGTGTTCCTTGGCTCCTCATCGTGGCCGTCTATTTCGAACATCTCCACCGTCCTCTCGCCCGGAGCCATATCCTCCACACCTCCTGGGTTATCGTCGCCTGCTTCTCGTCGGGTGGCCCCGTGCAGTCCACTAGCACGGTTCGATGCCCCTGCCGGTCCTACCACTTCCGGCTCACTCCTCGACCCAGCCATCTCCACTTCCACGCTCAGTGTCTCGACCGTCTCTCCTCTCTCGCCAGCTTGGCCTTGCCTTTGTCTCTCGTGCCCGGAATCCGAGCCAGCACCGCCGCCTCCGGCTGCCGTCTCATCGCCGGTAGCCGAGGCCACGGTGCCGTCCCCCTCCTCGGCCAGTTCTTCCAGGACCCTCTCTGCGATCGCGTCCAGGGAGCTGCTCGGGCACTGGCTGCCGCCCAAGAAGCTACTGTGGACGATCAGGCGCTCGCCGTTATCTTCTCGGGCCACTTCCCAGTTGTCATAACCAGCGTCCTGGACCACCTTGGCGGGTCCCACCCACTGGTGAGCCAACTTGGTGATCCCTTTCCCTTTCGGGGGCTTCAGCACCCACACCAAGTCACCTTCCCCGAAATCACGACCCTGCCGTACTCTCTTGTTATAGTACGCCTCTCGCCGTCGCTGATCCTTGGCCAACGCGATCCGCGCCGCCTCATTCACTTTAGCTAAGTTTCGCACCAAGCGTTGGTGGTACTCGGCGAACTTGCCCACCTGGGTCACGCCATTCACTCGTAGTAGTTCGTTAGGCGACCTTAGCCGTCGACCCATCATCAGCTCGTTGGGGCTGTACCCCGTACTCGAGTGGCGCGCTCCGTTGTACGCGTAGGCGGCACACGGCAGCCACGCGTCCCAGTCATCCTGCGCCTCCGACACTAGAATCGCCACCATATCCTTCCATGTTCTATGGAAACGCTCGACGAGACCAAGTAGTGCAGGACGGTACGGCACTGGAGATATCTGTTTCATAGGAGGTTCACGAGTTCCTTGATAACAGCGCTGTTCATCTCCGGGGCACCGTCCATCACGACTTCCCGGGCGGGCCCGTACACTAAGATTAGTTTCTCGACTATGCATCGCGCCAAGTCCTTGGCAGTGTGGTTCGGTACGGCGGCCACCCCAGCATAGCGAGTTGCGTAGTCGACCGCCGCGATGACGTAGCGGTTTCCCTCCTTCGTGATGGGGAGTGGGCCGGCGACGTCGATAGCCCAACGATCCCCGGCATCCCCGACGCCTTGGCTGCGCAGCGGCGGAATCATGTCCTTGGCCTTCGCTTTCCTCGAGCCACAGTCTCGGCACGCCTGCACCTACCTCCGCACATGTACCCTCATGTCCGGCCACCAGTAATGCACTGCGAACTTGGCGTACGTCTGGGGTGTCCGCAAGTGGCACGCGTAAATAGAGTCGTGGTGCTCCCTGAGTACCTTTGCCCGCAGCGCCACCGGCAGGATTATCCGTCGCCGCCCGTCTTCTTCCTGAATGTACGCGATACCGTCGCGAACAACAACGTCCCGGCCCCTTTTTGCGTAGGTTCCTCACCGTCCGGTCACGTTCCTGCTCGACGCGTATCTCCCCGTCCGTCAACTGATCCTCGCCGCCTGTGCTCTCCGTTACTTCACCGCCCGTCGTCACCGCCATTACCGGGGCGCGTGATAGCGCGTCCGCCACCATGTTGCTTTTGCCCGGCCGGTAGACGACCTCAAAGTCATACTCCTGGAGCTGAAGAGCCCACCGATGTAGTCGCCCTGTCAACTCCTTGCTCGTCATGAGCCACTTGAGCGCTATGTGGTCCGTGACGAGCTCGAACTTCCTCCCGTACAGGTAAGGCCGGAACAGCTTCACCGCCCATACGACAGCCGCGCACTCGAGATCCGTTATGCTGTATTTTGCCACTGCTGGCGAGTTCACTCGAGACGTGAACGCGATCGGCTGCTCTCCATTGCCCTGGTCCTGCGACAGCGTCGCTCCTAGGCCGGTCTTCGAAGCGTCCGTTACCAGCCTGAACGGCTTCTGGAAATCCGGATACGCCAACAGAGGCCGCTCGGTCAGCTCCGTTTTTAAGCATTCAAACGCCCGCTGCTGGTCGTCCTGCCACTGCCATTCCACACCCTTGCGTAGCAGCCTTGTCAACGGCGCGGCCTTACTCGCGAAGTCCGGTACGAACCGTCGATAGTAGCCCGCCAGCGCCACGAACCGCTTCACTCCCGCGGCTTCCGTCGGCGCCGGGAACCTTCTCACACTGCCCACCAAGCTCTCCGTAGGTCGCACACCGTCAGCATCCAACTCGTGGCCCAGATACTCGAGCCTCTCCGCCGCAAACGAACACTTGCTGGCTTTGAGCGAAAGACCCGCCTGACTCAAGCGCTCGAGGACTGCCGCGAGCTCCACTACGTGTTGGCCCATTCCTCCCTTAGAGAATACAATCACATCGTCCAAGTACACCAGACATCTTCTCCAAGTTAGCCCACGAAGTACCGCGTTCATCATCCGCTGAAAGGTACCGGGCGCGTTTGCTAAGCCGAACGGCATCCGTATGAACCGGAAGAGTCCCTTCCTCGTGACGAAACCTGTCTTGTCTCGGTCGTCTCGGGCCACGGGGACTTGCCAGTACCCCGCGTGCAGGTCTAAGCTGGAGTACCGTCGTGCACCATGCAGGTGGTCCAATGTGTCGTCTATGCGAGGTAGTGGGTAGATGTCACGCTTGGTGATCGCATTTAACTGCCTATAGTCGATACAAAAGCGCACCGTCCCGTCCTTCTTCCGGACGAGGACGACCGGGAATCCCCACGCCCCACAGCTCTCTTCAACCACGTTGTCCTTCAGCATCTTGTCGACTTGCTCGTCGATGACTGTCTGTTCCGCTTGTGAGTACCACCTCACCCGTGTCTTGATAGGTGCTTCCGTCCCCGTATGGATCTCGTGCGTCACATCCAGCGTCGTCATCGGTGGGCAGCCCTCTCTCGGCTCGGTTAGGGCAGGATAGTTCCGAAGCAGAGTCAACAGCAACTCCCTATCCGTGTCGCTCATCTCGCCCAGGGTCAGGTCGTCCTCGTTACTCAATGGCTTTCCTTTCGCCTTCAGGATCTCGGTCACCCAGTGCCGCACGCGGTCCTCCTCTAGCTCACCGTCTAGGTCCAGAATCCCCAGGTCTCCTGCCGTCGGGGTCCAAGTGCCTAGTGATTCCTTTGACGGCAACTTGGTTGTGCGTCCTTCGATGCTCAGTATCGGTACAGTCACCTTGCCATTTCGCACCACTGTCACCGTCGGTGCAAGTAGTAGATGGGGTTCTGCACGTCGCTCAGGGACAAAGAGGCCCTCGGTACCGTCCGGTGCAGACACCGCCACTTGTACATTGTGCCGAGTGCCTGTCCGGATACGAGCCCGCTTCACCAGCCGAACTCAAACCACTGTCGCCGTCTGCTGCTCGCTACAATAGAAGGGAACCACTCGCTTGCCCCCACCCGAATACCATTTCATCTCTCTGGAGACGAAGTACCTTGCCGAAGCATCCAGTCCTCGCCGACGAGAAACTCGGTCGTCGCGCCCTCGATGATCAGTGCGTCTACCTCCATGATCTGTTCATACTGCGTTCGGAAGCGAAAGCGCCATACACCTAACACCCTTGCCACTGCACCCGTGAATCCTTCCACGTAATCGACTGGGGGTAGCACGTCTTGCCGCTCCCCGTACGCCTGCCACGCCTCGCCAGCGACGCTGTATTGGGCTCCCGTGTCCAGCTTCACCTGCTTCTGCTCGCCACAGATCATGGCCCGTGCTGTAGGTAGTGTATCCGTTGCCTCCGCTTGTACCGCACGCACACCACCGACGCGCATGGGGCGAGTGTCGCCGTCCTCATACCTAACACGTGGCCGCACGTACACGCTGTTGCTACGATACGAGTAGTGCTTAGACCCACGACGACTTCGCGGTGACGGCCTCCTTGCCCGAGCCGCTTCCTGCTGCCGGCACAGGTCATCGTACGCGAAATACGCCTCCTCCGGGAACTGCATCTCGGCCAACCGCGCTTGGATTTCGCGTCGCTCCTTGGCTCTCGCCTTGCGGATTCGTTTCTCGTGTCGTCGCCGAGCTCTCGATTCCTCCAATATTGTTCGCCGCGTAATATCATTGCAGCTGACAGGGCAGGTGCCTATCGTCCTTACCAACAGTGGTGGTCGCGACTCGACCAGCTGAAGCGTAGTTCGCCCCACGCTGGTGGCTACCGAGGCAGGGGCTTCGCCATATCGCTCCTGGCGCTCTCTCCGGGCCCTTACTTTGTCAAGCCGCTTCTGCCGCTTTCGCGCTCGTAGCTCGACCTCCAGTTGCTCATCTTGATTCGCCGCTAGCTGCCGCATCGTTACGCGCATGATTGCAGCCGATGTCTTGTCCCTTCTCCCTAGCTCGGCCGCGATTGCCGCCTGGATGGAGGTAGGCGATCCTGCGTAGTCCCGCCCTTTATCGTCGTCGCCTGGATCGCAAGCGGCTGCGCCACGAGTCGTCAATCTGTTCTCAATAGTTGGGGTTCTCGACGTAGCGGATTTCACGGTGCCGAACGAACCACCACCACTCTCCCGGCTCCCCGGCCTGCGCTCAGTCGCGGCATCCGCCGACAACACCACTTCTCCACACGTCTCCTCCCGTCCCGGTCCTGGCTCTGGCTCCGGTCGTGGAGTATGGCTCGTCGTTCCCGGAGTGCATGGGTCAGTGCTCGCCTGTGGTGTTTGCCGCTGCTCGCGATCCCCAGGCGTTACCGCGTCTCTCTCCACCTCGTGGTCGTCCGCATGTCGCTCGCTCCCTTGAGGCGCTGGCTCGTGGTTCACTGCATCTAACTCGGCGCGGCCCCGCTCATGCCGCTGGCGAGTTGTATCCGAGCCGCCTTTCCCCCGAGTGGCGCCGCCATCCCCAGTCTTGAGTACGCCTAGCCGCCTGGAACGCAGCTTCTTCCGCGCCCTCCTCTTGGATCTTGGCCCTCTCGTCTCCTTATCCCGCTCAGGTATTGCGAGTCGTAAGTTCGGGTCACTCACGCTCGCGATACATTCCCCTGCTGAGCGCTGACGTCTGGCCGGGTGGCCTGCTGAGTAGCCGGGGTGGTCGTGCTCTGATCCGCCGTCTCTCTTGCAATCCCTCGCGAAGTGGCCCTCGTGGTTGCAGTAATAGCACCGACTTCCTGCTCTGGGGACGAAGGTTGCCCTGGGTGCCATCTGCTGGAGCCGCTGCTGGTTCCGCTGTAACCTCCCCTCGCGCGTCGCGAAGGCACTCTCTTCTTGCCGAGGCCCATACGTGCTTGTCGCCCGCTGTCCTTCCACTTTCAGTGTCTTTGCCTTCGTTCGAGCGGTCTGCTCACAGCCCAGGGCCCGCTTACTTCCTGTTGTGGGTTGCGGCTTCGTGTTACTGGCTGCTGAGTGGCTGTTTTTCGGTGTCAGCTGGAATCCTGGTGGAATCGCCCGCCACCATTCCGTAGAGCCGGTTCTCCCGTCGGTTACCGGCCTACCGCTCGTGTCGTACCGTGGAGCTTGCTCGGCAGATCCCCAAGCTGCTCCGTACCCACTGACTACATTCCCGAAGTTATCTGCTGCCGCCAATTGCTCTGTTCCACCGGCTGCCGTTGGCGCTGCCAAGGGCCCGCGCCCGTGGGCCGCCTCGCGTTCGTCCCAGCGTCCCATGGCGACGTCTAGCCCGACACCATAACCCTCACCATACTCTCCCACGTGTGGCACGGCTAAGTTCACTGCTTCGACCAAGGTTTGCGGACGATGACCTCGTACGTGCGTTGCCCCGTCACTACTGCTCATGCCCTTCAAGAAGGCATTCACCAGCCAGTCCTCGCCAATGTCGCCCCGTTCTCCTATCTCTCGCAAGATCTGGGCGTATTCGACTAGCTTTTCACCCCGCATCTGTCGTCTCGCGTTGAGGAGGTCCACCACCTCTGGCGTGGTGTGGTGAGCCATGTACTTCGCCCGTAACATGTCCGAGAGAGTGCCGATTGTCTCTTGTTCTGGTGGAACGCTCTCCATCACGGTCGCGAACCAGCGTTGGGCCTCCCCCGCCAGATGCGATGCTACTTCATGGTACAGCTGCCGTTCTCGCCACTCAACGCCCAGTATGGCTGCCTGCCTTCGGACTTCCTGTCTCACCGTCTTCAGCCACATAGTGACCGGCATATTGCCTTCCGTGCCACGGAACTTGGTTAGTTTCAAGGCTTTCACCTTCTCCTGGACGATGACGGCTGATGTGGGCGTTTATCTCTCGCCGCCCGCCGCCGCCGTTGTTGGTGCAGACGGTGTCGCCCCACTACTTGGAGCTCCCCGTGTTCCCGTCCTTGGTCCGGCCGTGGTGACAATCGTGCCTGTCGTCCCGACTGCTGCCAGTACGGCTGGATTCCCGCTCGTCCCGTAGCTCGCGTTCGTACTGCTTCCCGCGCTGGAACTCAGCCGCGCTGGGCCTCGGGTACCCGCACTATTCCCCGTGGGCACGCTCGTCGCGCCTTGGCTCCCAGTTCCGCTAGTCGTTTGACTGGCGCCGGTACTGTTCGGTCCACTCGCTGGTACCGCCATCACATTTCCAAGCGCTCTCCGAACCTGCTCTACATCCAGCGTCACGATTCCTCCGTCCGCTGTCGTCAGTGTGATCGCCGTCGCCCTGGTTGGAGTCGTCGACGTCGACGGTGCGGGTGCGGCCGCAGTCGCCGTTGCCGCTGTCGGTGCCGTCGGTTTCTCTGGTGGGTCAGCTGCCGATCTATCCTGCGAGGCAGCTCGTCGCTGCGCACGCTCCTCTCGTTGCGAAGTAGTTCCCCTAGTTGCCATCCCTGTCAAATATACTTATCGTTAGCCACTTCGTCATTGTAATTCATCTCCTTTAGCTGCGGTAGATCGCCCTCAGACACCAGGCCCGCTAGAACAATCGTCCATGTCCCAGCACGGAAGGCGCCTGTCATGACCACCATATAGTAATGGCCAACCCCGGGGCCTTTATCATTACGTTAGCTCACTCAGCCGCCGCCAGGCGTCCCCGTGGCGCGGTCTCAGCAACAAGGGGCACTCACGCAGTGGACGCGCGACACAAGGTCGGCCCTGCCAATAGGCAGGCGTAGAGGCGCCGGGGTGGAGACCACATCCGCAACCCCATTTGGCAGTCTTTAGGACGTCTCCCGCCTACAACATGTATATGTACACCGAGTACGAGGTTCGGCACTCGGCGTGCTAGCCGGCCTCGCACTCCTCGGTCTTGACGCCACCGCACACTAGCAGCGCCTGACCCCCACGGTCTTAACCCGCGGTCCCCGGCCTCTCTACTGTCTTGCTGCGGAGCAGCCTACACTCGTCGTAGTTCTACGCTGCGTGCTTCGTACATGTCGTCCTAGATCAGCGCACGTGCACAACCCGCGGTTCGTCCGGCGACCAAGTGACTATGTATTCCCTTTTAAGTCTCAGGCTCACACTCTTCCGGCGCAAGTCTTTGACTGAGGGTCGAGCGGCCAACCGCAGCTCGTAGCCCCCATCTACCTTCTACGCGGACCTCTTTACGTTCTCCCTCCTACCTCTAGTCCCGGTGCCCTTGCTACCCTGTTCGACGTCTCCTGACCGCACGCTTCGCCAACGTCGTCGCCCATCCGGGCCGCATACGTTCCTCCCGCCACCGTCACACGTCGTCCACTTCTGGCGTGACCTCCCATCGCCCAACTGCTTCCCTGTTACCTCCGCCGTCCGGTGACAGCAGCTCACCCGTCGGCGACTGACTGTTGTCCCCACTTTCCAGCACTTCTACCCCATCTGGCTTGAGCGCTCACCATCTGCGGCTACGTCAAGTCAATGATATCGGCAGCCACGCTCTGGTGCACCTGCTCGTCACTAGGCTCCACGGGAAAGTACTCGCTACTACAGTATTATAGTAACTCACGTCTTGGCCAGGGATAGCGACATTCAAACAGTCCGAGCAGGAGCGAGGGTGTGAACAAATGCCATCCGATTACCAAGTGCACGAATCGCCGCTGTTTGAGCTACCTCTAAGCCCTTCAATATCTTCAGCACCTACCACCACCATTGGTTCAACAAGTGACCAAGCAATTCTTATTCCAGGCGACACAACATCTCGGTCTTCAACAGGACCGAAAATGGAATATATATATATACACCGATAACCCCTAGTTTGGATGAGGAATTGTTCACTGACGAGCGAAATCTGGAGTATTTAACAGAATCGAGTTCTTCGAGGTCAAACCGCTGTTCCGACAGGATGGCAGTTGGTCTGGTGCACAAGAAGAGCAGGCTGTTGCAGATGGGAATGAACGGCGGCTATTGACTTAACGCCACTACAATGCTGCCTTTCATCACATGAATAACTTCACGTCCGAGAGATCTCCATACGCGAAGCTGGAGCGATTGGCACAAGTTTGCGAAGAGATTGATCGAGCGATCAAGTTGTTCTACGAAGCTCAGCCTGAAGAGCTTCGTCCTGCTCCGGAGCAGTTGAATGTGTACGTGAATTGGAAACGGCACAGCATTGTTATGTGGTTTGAAAACTAAATAGTTGTTTATTACTCTTTACTCAAGTATGTAGAACGACGAACGACTTGTGTACGTTGCTGAGCTTCATCCTCGTATCGGCCCCTTCGTCGTGTTTGCACATTTTCACGCAGTTGGCGGTACTGGGAAGTTTCACCCCGCAGTCGATAGCAAATGGGCGACAAGGCTTCGCGTTGGCTGCTTGCGTTACTGCCGTCCATCATCTGCTGCGGTGAACATCACTCTTGCATTGGTGTCGCCTCCGTCTCCGGTTTCGAGCTGGTTGGGGTCTTCTCCTGCTGGCTCTGCTGTCCTTGCTCCAACTGCTTCTGCTGCTGCTTGATGGTCTTCGTCTGTGCTACACCGAAGGGCGTCTGCTGCCACAGCGCCTCGAACTCGTCGGGCGAGATGCTCGAACACACGGACTCGTGCTGACCCTTATCGTCGGGGCCCGCGCGGTTCCACGTCGTGCGGAGCGTCTTGCCCTCGACCTGGCGCTCGTGCACGGCTTTGAGGCGACCGGTCGAGTCTTCGTAGCGACGGCGCGTGCTCGTCACACGTCGGCCTTTGTCGTCCACGACGGAGGAGTTGCTGAAGGAGTAGGACGAGAAGGCGCGACGGTGGACATGATCGTTCTCGCTGGTCTGTTTATTCGGGTCATTGTCCCGTGTGGTATTGGTTGCTGCGACCGTCTGCTTGTCCGATGGCTGTGCTCCCTTCTCGCGTTGCTGTGCCGCTGGTTGTTGCTCGCGCGCCAGCACTGGGAGGTCCAGGAAGAAGTCGTCGTCGTCGTGGCTGCTGGGTGCCGCCAGCATCTCGTTACTCGTGTCGAACGGGAAGCGCGAGTGCCTCATGAGGTCGCTCATGTGCTCGAGCTCCATCATGGACTGTTCCAGCGACGACATGGGGTACCAGAAGCGCGGTCGGACGAGATCCCACGAGCTGAACATGGTCGGTAGAGAGTCTTGGTGAGAGTCTTTGGTTTGGGTGGGCTGAAGTAGCCTTGAGTTCGTTGCTTGCTTTGAGTAGTAGGTGGTAATTTCGGAAACGAGGTTGGAGCCGAAATTAGCTTTTGCGATCTTCCACGTCAACTTGTTGCGTCTGGTTATGTTCTGGAAGGTTGTCGATTGAGGTCGAACGTGCAGCGAAATATTGTTGTCGAGATACAAATGTTAGGTTATGGGTAAAAACGAAGTTTCTCGAATATTCCCGTCACTTTTATATGAAACGAAATACTGTATGATATGGTACGATTTGAACAGAGTGTTGTAGAATAAAGATCGAACATTGATAAATGCTCCGCCAATTCTAGTGATCCTTGTACATGTACACAGACCCCAATACCGTTTTGTTGCCAGGTTAATGGGCCATGAAGATAACATGAAACTTCCTAGCAATATTTCACTTCTAAATGCCAAAAACGAAGCTAAATCACCTATTTTGTGACAAAATTATGAATTTGGCTTCCAATATATGTAGCTCTAAGCCCTTCTATATCTTCAGCACCTACCACCACCATTGGTTCAACAAATGACCAAGCAATTCTGATCCCAGGCGACACAACATCTCGATCTGCAACAGGACCGAAAATGGAATATGTAGCCCCATATACACCAATAACCCCTAGTTTGGATGAGGAATTGTTCACTGACGAGCGAAATCTGGAGTATTTAACAGAATCGAGTTCTTCGAGGTCAAACCGCTGTTCCGACAGGATGGCAGTTGGTCTGGTGCACAAGAAGAGCAGGCTGTTGCAGATGGGAATGTGCGGCGGCTATTGACTTTACGCCACTACAATGCTGCCTTTCATCACATGAATAACTTCACGTCCGAGAGATCTCCATACGCGAAGCTGGAGCGATTGGCACAAGTTTGCGAAGAGATTGATCGAGCGATCAAGTTGTTCTACGAAGCTCAGCCTGAAGAGCTTCGTCCTGCTCCGGAGCAGTTGAATGTGTACGTGAATTGGAAACGGCACAGCATTGTTATGTGGTTTGAAAACTAAATAGTTGTTTATTACTCTTTACTCATGTATGTAGAACGACGAACGACTTGTGTACGTTGCTGAGCTTCATCCTCGCATCGGCTCCTTCGTCGTGTTTTGCACATTTTACGCAGTTGGCGGTACTGGGAAGTTTCACCCCGCCGTCGATAGCAAATGGGCGACAAGGCTTCGCGTTGGCTGCTTGCGTTACTGCCGTCCATCATCTGCTGCGGTGAACATCACTCTTGCATTGGTGTCGCCTCCGTCTCCGGTTTCGAGCTGGTTGGGGTCTTCTCCTGCTGGCTCTGCTGTCCTTGCTCCAACTGCTTCTGCTGCTGCTTGATGGTCTTCGTCTGTGCTACACCGAAGGGCGTCTGCTGCCACAGCGCCTCGAACTCGTCGGGCGAGCCGCTCGAACACACGGACTCGTGCTGGCCCTTATCTGTTGAAAAGTCCCACTTGTATCCGGCGTCAGGATACAAGGAGGGGACGCTGGACCGCTGAAGGCCAAGGATGACGTGCTAAGGTATGGATAGCTAAAGGTAGCGAGGGCCCTCCCTAATCTCACTCTTTATTCTACTTCGTTCTGCGCAACCGCCTTTTAACAGGTTTTGAAGCACAAATGCCAGCCCGGCCACAAGCCACTCCTGCGCAGAACCAGGGCGGGGCGTTCCGATACCCGGACGCCCGCCAGAAGAAGCTCGCGATTCGCCCGTTCGACGGCAAGGAGCTGTACGTCGGGCTGGGTTCTGGTTTCCTGGACTGGGGCAGAAGGTTCGAGCGGCAGGTGGCGCTCGGGCAGTCGGCGTGCGGCTTCGCGTGGTCAGAGGACGTGAAGGTAGACCTTCTCGGCCACTACCTGTCGGGTACGGCCGAGAGGTACTACAACAAGCAAGTGGACACGTGGTGGAACCAGTTGCCCACGTTGCAGTACGTCATGGAGCGGATGTTGGACGCTTTCAAGACGAACATCACGCCCGCCCAAGCCATGAAGTTGTTCACGGCGCCCAAGGACACCAAGAGATCGTGGCCCGAGCACTACATGTACCTCGTGGCCATCTCCGAGGCCACGGGGAGCGGTGCCGACTACTTGGTCCTGAACAACATCGTCCAGTACGCCTCCGCGGAGCTTCGCACGGTGTTGATGGCCAAGGTGGACCAGTCGCATACGGACTTCCTGCAGCACGCCGAGGAGCTCGCCCACTTCGCGCAGTCGTGGGAGACCGACGCGGCCAAGCAGAAGTCGCTGGGCCGCGAGACGGTCAACGTGGTGAAGGACCACAACAGTCAGCGCAAGGAAACTCGGAGCTGCCACGAGTGCGGCCGCGTGGGACACCTGCGTGCCGCGTGCCCAGACCTGAAGAAGCCCGGGCACCTCTCGCTGGCCATCAACGAGCACAGCGGTGACACCAGCGACCTGTGGATCCTGGACAGCGGGTCCAGCCGCCACCTAAGGAACGACGACTCGTTCCTCGAAGACGTGGAGGAGTGCAGCGACGAGTGTGTGCAGCCTAACGGCGAGCCGTTGCACATCACCAAGCGCGGCAAGGTGATGCTGCGTGTCAAGGCGTGCGGCGAGGAGCAAATGGTGGAGTTGAACAACGTCTACTTTGCCAAGGAAGTGGTGCACAACCTGATCTCCTACGGGATGATCGACAAGCGAGGCTTCGAGCTGTCCCAACGTGACGGACGACGCGTCGTGGCGGCCAAGGACGGCGGACGCGTGGCTTTTGACGTCGAGGTGTGGAACAACGTGTTGGTCGTGCCCGCCGTGGTGGAGCCGAGGCACGAGCTGCCTTCAGACGTGATCATGGCTGCGTTGAGCCAAGAGCTCACGGAGTCTGCGGAGGTGTCGGTGGACGTGCAGCAGGGCACACTGCTGGACTTCCACAAGCGCCTGGCCCATCTCAACTACGACGCGGTGGAGCTGCTCGCCAAGGACCCGAGCTCGGGCATCCACTTGACGGACCACAAGCGCGTCAATTGCCTCACGTGCGCCGAAGGCAAGCAGACGAAGAACCGGCGGTCCAAGAAGGACACCGGCGCGCACTCGCCCATTGGTAGGGTGGGTGGAGTCATCTGCTCCGACTTGAAGGGGCCGATGACGCCCAAGGATCGGTTGGGCAACCGGTACATGATTAACTTTATCGACTTCAAGTCCAACTACTGCCGTGTGTTCCTGGCGCGCACCAAGGACGCTGCGGCCAAGCTCTTCGAGCACTTCCTCGTCTACTTCGAGAAGGAGTTCAACTGCAAGATCCACGTTCTCCGCACCGACTCCGGCGGCGAGTACGAGAACGTGGATTTGTTCTGCAAGCGCACGGGCGTGGCCAGGCAGCGCAGCGAGGCGCGCAACCAGTCAAGCAATGGCAAGGCGGAGCGCATGCACCGCACCGTCATGAACATGGCGCGGTGCATGATCTTCGCCTGCGGACTCGCGCTGAGGTTCTGGGGCGACGCGGTTCAGTACGCCGCGTACATCCTGAACCGCGCCCCGACCAACGCCAACCCAGGGCGCGCGTCGCCGCCGAAGGTCCTGACGGGCAAGACACCGCCACTCGGCGAGATCGTGGTGTTCGGGTCGCCGTGCACCGTGTACCGGGACCCGCGCAAGAAGAACTTCGCGCAGCGCGCGCAGCCGGCCATGACCGTCGGCATCGGCGAGGAGATCAAGGGCTACAGGGTCTACCTGCCCACGGACCGCGTGGTGATCACGACGCAGCATGTCAGGAACATCGAGACGCTCGACAAGGAGCAGATCCTGCAGGTGCAGCGGTTGTACCTCCAGGCTGGCGAGACGCTCGAGGGCGACGAGCCGGCGGCTGCGGCCACAAACTCCAAGGGCAAGAGGAAGAGCAAGTCGACCAAGAACAAGAAGTCCTGGTCGCGCGAGCGTCACGTGACGCGCTCCATGACCAAGAACGCCGGAGACGCGGTGAGCGAGACCGCGCAGTCGCAGAAGGCGACGCTCAACGTCGCGAACAGCATGGTCGAGTACGACCCCAAGTCGTACCAGGAGGCCATGCGCAGCAAGCACAAGGACAAGTGGCTTGCTGCGATGGCCGACGAGCTACACGCGCTCAAGGACAACGGGGTGTGGCGCGTCGTGCGGAAGCCCGAGGGCTGCCACGCGCTCAACACCAAGTGGGTCTACAAGACTAAAGTCGACGCGGAGGGGGCCATCGAGCGGCTCAAGGCGCGGTTGGTCGCGTGCGGAAACGAGCAGAAGCTGGGCGTTGACTACAGCGTCACGTTCTCAGCGGTCATCGAGATGACCAGCGTCAAGCTCATCCTCGCGCTCGCGCGCAAGTGGCACGTTCCGGCCAGGCACGGCGACGTCCCGAACGCCTACGTGAAGGCCAACAAGGAGGCCGAGCACGACATCTACCTCCGAATCCCGCACGGGATGACGATCCCAGAGGATGTACGCCGCCGGCTCGGCGTTTTCGGCGACGGTGAGCTGGTGCTGGAGCTGGAGAAGGCCCTATACGGGCTAAGCAAGCCGGGCGCCTGTGGAACCAGCTCCTGCATCAGACGCTGATCAAGTTGGGGTTCCGGCAGAGCCTCACGGACCCGTGCGTGTACTTCAGGAGCCGTGAAGGCGCCGTGCTGGTCGTCGGCGTGTACGTCGACGACCTGTTGGTCACGGGCATGCAGCAGCGCGCCGTCGACGCGTTCTTCGGCGAGCTCACGGAGCTGTCCATCAAGGACCTTGGCCCAGCGAGCCGCTTCCTCGGAATGAGGGTCGTGTACGACGACGTGGACGGGTACCACCTCGACCAGGAACTGGCGATCGACGAGATGCTGCGCGAGCACGGCATGGCCTCGATGCACGGAGTGCGCACGCCCATCGGCACCGAGTCCTACGAGGTCGACGAGTCAACGGACGAGGTGCTGCCCACGACTGGAGGAGACGCTGACATCACGGTGCGCAAGTTCCAGTCGCTCGTGGGGAGCTTGATGTGGGTGGTGCGGTGCACGCGGCCCGACATCGCCTTCGCTGTTCACAAGGCCTCGCGGCGCACCCACAGCCCCACGATGTCCGACTGGAAGTTGGCGAAGCGCGTGGCGCGCTATCTCTCTGGTACCAAGGCCCTGCGGCTGCAGATGAAGGGCAAGGGCGCTGCGGGCGAGCCGTTGGTCGTGACCGCCTACAGTGACGCAGACTTCGCCGCCGACAAGGCGGACAGGAAGTCCGTGACCGGCGGTCTGCTCACTATTGACGGCATGGGCATCGCGTGGGTCTGCCGCAAACAGACCGGGGTGAGCCTCTCCACCATGGAGGCCGAGTACACCGCGGCCTCGGTGATGGCGACCGAGCTTCTCGGCGTGCGCGAGCTCATCGGCGAGCTAGGGATCTCGTACCGCGCGCCGATGTCGCTGCGCGTGGACAACCAAGCAGCGGTCAAGCAGCTAGATGGCGAGGGGGCGTCAAGCAAGGCGAAGCACATCGACGTGCGCATTAAGTTCGTCGGTGCGTTCACGAAGGGCGGTGTGCTCAAGCCCGAGTACCTGGAAGGGCATAAGATGCCGGCCGACATCTTCACCAAGGCCCTGGAAGCGCCACGGCTGGCCGACTTGAGGGCGATTGTCGGGCTCCACTGAGCGCGCGTGACGGCCTATCGGGACCAGCGTGGAGGAGTGTTGAAAAGTCCCACTTGTATCCGGCGTCAGGATACAAGGAGGGAACGCTGGACCGCTGAAGGCCAAGGATGACGTGCTAAGGTATGGATAGCTAAAGGTAGCGAGGGCCCTCCCTAATCTCACTCTTTATTCTACTTCGTTCTGCGCAACCGCCTTTTAACATTATCGTCGGGGCCCGCGCGGTTCCACGTCGTGCGGAGCGTCTTGCCCTCGACCTGGCGCTCGTACACGGCTTTGAGGCGACCGGTCGAGTCTTCGTAGCGACGGCGCGTGCTCGTCACACGTCGGCCTTTGTCGTCCACGACGGAGGAGTTGCTGAAGGAGTAGGACGAGAAGGCGCGACGGTGGACATGATCGTTCTCGTTGGTCTGTTTATTCGGGTCATTGTCCCGGGTGATATTGGTTGCTGCGACCGTCTGCTTGTCCGATGGCTGTGCTCCCTTCTCGCGTTGCTGTGCCGCTGGTTGTTGCTCGCGCGCCAGCACTGGGAGGTCCCGGAAGAAGTCGTCGTCGTCGTGGCTGCTGGGTGCCGCCAGCATCTCGTTACTCGTGTCGAACGGGAAGCGCGAGTGCCTCATGAGGTCGCTCATGTGCTCGAGCTCCATCATGGACTGTTCCAGCGACGACATGGGGTACCAGAAGCGCGGTCGGACGAGATCCCACGAGCTGAACATGGTCGGTAGAGAGTCTTGGTGAGAGTCTTTGGTTTGGGTGGGCTGAAGTAGCCTTGAGTTCGTTGCTTGCTTTGAGTAGTAGGTGGTAATTTCGGAAACGAGGTTGGAGCCGAAATTAGCTTTTGCGATCTTCCACTTCAACTTGTTGCGTCTGGTTATGTTCTGGAAGGTTGTCGATTGAGGTCGAACGTGCAGCGAAATATTGTTGTCGAGATACAAATGTTAGGTTATGGGTAAAAACGAAGTTTCTCGAATATTCCCGTCACTTTTATATGAAACGAAATACTGTATGATATGGTACGATTTGAACAGAGTGTTGTAGAATAAAGATCGAACATTGATAAATGCTCCGCCAATTCTAGTGATCCTTGTACATGTACACAGACCCCAATACCGTTTTGTTGCCAGGTTAATGGGCCATGAAGATAACATGAAACTTCCTAGCAATATTTCACTTATAAATGCCAAAAACGAAGCTAAATCACCTATTTTGTGACAAAATTATGAATTTGGCTTCAACTATACTTCAATATCTTCAGCACCTACCACCCCCATTGGTTCAACAACTGACCAAGCAATTCTTATCCCAGGCGACACAACATCTCGATCTGCAACAGGACCGAGAATGGAATATGTAGCCCCATACACACCAATAACCCCTAGTTTGGATGAGGAATTGTTCACTGACGAGCGAAATCTGGAGTATTTAACAGAATCGAGTTCTTCGAGGTCAAACCGCTGTTCCGACAGGATGGCAGTTGGTCTGGTGCACAAGAAGAGCAGGCTGTTGCAGATGGGAATGTGCGGCGGCTATTGACTTTACGCCACTACAATGCTGCCTTTCATCACATGAATAACTTCACGTCCGAGAGATCTCCATACGCGAAGCTGGAGCGATTGGCACAAGTTTGCGAAGAGATTGATCGAGCGATCAAGTTGTTCTACGAAGCTCAGCCTGAAGAGCTTCGTCCTGCTCCGGAGCAGTTGAATGTGTACGTGAATTGGAAACGGCACAGCATTGTTATGTGGTTTGAAAACTAAATAGTTGTTTATTACTCTTTACTCATGTATGTAGAACGACGAACGACTTGTGTACGTTGCTGAGCTTCATCCTCGCATCGGCTCCTTCGTCGTGTTTTGCACATTTTCACGCAGTTGGCGGTACTGGGAAGTTTCACCCCGCAGTCGATAGCAAATGGGCGACAAGGCTTCGCGTTGGCTGCTTGCGTTACTGCCGTCCATCATCTGCTGCGGTGAACATCACTCTTGCATTGGTGTCGCCTCCGTCTCCGGTTTCGAGCTGGTTGGGGTCTTCTCCTGCTGGCTCTGCTGTCCTTGCTCCAACTGCTTCTGCTGCTGCTTGATGGTCTTCGTCTGTGCTACACCGAAGGGCGTCTGCTGCCACAGCGCCTCGAACTCGTCGGGCGAGCCGCTCGAACACACGGACTCGTGCTGGCCCTTATCGTCGGGGCCCGCGCGGTTCCACGTCGTGCGGAGCGTCTTGCCCTCGACCTGGCGCTCGTACACGGCTTTGAGGCGACCGGTCGAGTCTTCGTAGCGACGGCGCGTGCTCGTCACACGTCGGCCTTTGTCGTCCACGACGGAGGAGTTGCTGAAGGAGTAGGACGAGAAGGCGCGACGGTGGACATGATCGTTCTCGTTGGTCTGTTTATTCGGGTCATTGTCCCGGGTGATATTGGTTGCTGCGACCGTCTGCTTGTCCGATGGCTGTGCTCCCTTCTCGCGTTGCTGTGCCGCTGGTTGTTGCTCGCGCGCCAGCACTGGGAGGTCCCGGAAGAAGTCGTCGTCGTCGTGGCTGCTGGGTGCCGCCAGCATCTCGTTACTCGTGTCGAACGGGAAGCGCGAGTGCCTCATGAGGTCGCTCATGTGCTCGAGCTCCATCATGGACTGTTCCAGCGACGACATGGGGTACCAGAAGCGCGGTCGGACGAGATCCCACGAGCTGAACATGGTCGGTAGAGAGTCTTGGTGAGAGTCTTTGGTTTGGGTGGGCTGAAGTAGCCTTGAGTTCGTTGCTTGCTTTGAGTAGTAGGTGGTAATTTCGGAAACGAGGTTGGAGCCGAAATTAGCTTTTGCGATCTTCCACTTCAACTTGTTGCGTCTGGTTATGTTCTGGAAGGTTGTCGATTGAGGTCGAACGTGCAGCGAAATATTGTTGTCGAGATACAAATGTTAGGTTATGGGTAAAAACGAAGTTTCTCGAATATTCCCGTCACTTTTATATGAAACGAAATACTGTATGATATGGTACGATTTGAACAGAGTGTTGTAGAATAAAGATCGAACATTGATAAATGCTCCGCCAATTCTAGTGATCCTTGTACATGTACACAGACCCCAATACCGTTTTGTTGCCAGGTTAATGGGCCATGAAGATAACATGAAACTTCCTAGCAATATTTCACTTATAAATGCCAAAAACGAAGCTAAATCACCTATTTTGTGACAAAATTATGAATTTGGCTTCAACTATACTTCAATATCTTCAGCACCTACCACCCCCATTGGTTCAACAACTGACCAAGCAATTCTTATCCCAGGCGACACAACATCTCGATCTGCAACAGGACCGAGAATGGAATATGTAGCCCCATACACACCAATAACCCCTAGTTTGGATGAGGAATTGTTCACTGACGAGCGAAATCTGGAGTATTTAACAGAATCGAGTTCTTCGAGGTCAAACCGCTGTTCCGACAGGATGGCAGTTGGTCTGGTGCACAAGAAGAGCAGGCTGTTGCAGATGGGAATGTGCGGCGGCTATTGACTTTACGCCACTACAATGCTGCCTTTCATCACATGAATAACTTCACGTCCGAGAGATCTCCATACGCGAAGCTGGAGCGATTGGCACAAGTTTGCGAAGAGATTGATCGAGCGATCAAGTTGTTCTACGAAGCTCAGCCTGAAGAGCTTCGTCCTGCTCCGGAGCAGTTGAATGTGTACGTGAATTGGAAACGGCACAGCATTGTTATGTGGTTTGAAAACTAAATAGTTGTTTATTACTCTTTACTCATGTATGTAGAACGACGAACGACTTGTGTACGTTGCTGAGCTTCATCCTCGCATCGGCTCCTTCGTCGTGTTTTGCACATTTTCACGCAGTTGGCGGTACTGGGAAGTTTCACCCCGCAGTCGATAGCAAATGGGCGACAAGGCTTCGCGTTGGCTGCTTGCGTTACTGCCGTCCATCATCTGCTGCGGTGAACATCACTCTTGCATTGGTGTCGCCTCCGTCTCCGGTTTCGAGCTGGTTGGGGTCTTCTCCTGCTGGCTCTGCTGTCCTTGCTCCAACTGCTTCTGCTGCTGCTTGATGGTCTTCGTCTGTGCTACACCGAAGGGCGTCTGCTGCCACAGCGCCTCGAACTCGTCGGGCGAGCCGCTCGAACACACGTACTCATACTGGCCCTTATCTGTTGAAAAGTCCCACTTGTATCCGGCGTCAGGATACAAGGAGGGGACGCTGGACCGCTGAAGGCCAAGGATGACGTGCTAAGGTATGGATAGCTAAAGGTAGCGAGGGCCCTCCCTAATCTCACTCTTTATTCTACTTCGTTCTGCGCAACCGCCTTTTAACAGGTTTTGAAGCACAAATGCCAGCCCAGCCACAAGCTCCTCCTGCGCAGAACCAGGGCGGGGCGTTCCGATACCCGGACGCCCGCCAGAAGAAGCTCGCGATTCGCCCGTTCGACGGCAAGGAGCTGTACGTCGGGCTGGGTTCTGGTTTCCTGGACTGGGGCAGAAGGTTCGAGCGGCAGGTGGCGCTCGGGCAGTCGGCGTGCGGCTTCGCGTGGTCAGAGGACGTGAAGGTAGACCTTCTCGGCCACTACCTGTCGGGTACGGCCGAGAGGTACTACAACAAGCAAGTGGACACGTGGTGGAACCAGTTGCCCACGTTGCAGTACGTCATGGAGCGGATGTTGGACGCTTTCAAGACGAACATCACGCCCGCCCAAGCCATGAAGTTGTTCACGGCGCCCAAGGACACCAAGAGATCGTGGCCCGAGCACTGCATGTACCTCGTGGCCATCTCCGAGGCCACGGGGAGCGGTGCCGACTACTTGGTCCTGAACAACATCGTCCAGTACGCCTCCGCGGAGCTTCGCACGGTGTTGATGGCCAAGGTGGACCAGTCGCATACGGACTTCCTGCAGCACGCCGAGGAGCTCGCCCACTTCGCGCAGTCGTGGGAGACCGACGCGGCCAAGCAGAAGTCGCTGGGCCGCGAGACGGTCAACGTGGTGAAGGACCACAACAGTCAGCGCAAGGAAACTCGGAGCTGCCACGAGTGCGGCCGCGTGGGACACCTGCGTGCCGCGTGCCCAGACCTGAAGAAGCCCGGGCACCTCTCGCTGGCCATCAACGAGCACAGCGGCGACACCAGCGACCTGTGGATCCTGGACAGCGGGTCCAGCCGCCACCTAAGGAACGACGACTCGTTCCTCGAAGACGTGGAGGAGTGCAGCGACGAGTGTGTGCAGCCTAACGGCGAGCCGTTGCACATCACCAAGCGCGGCAAGGTGATGCTGCGTGTCAAGGCGTGCGGCGAGGAGCAAATGGTGGAGTTGAACAACGTCTACTTTGCCAAGGAAGTGGTGCACAACCTGATCTCCTACGGGATGATCGACAAGCGAGGCTTCGAGCTGTCCCAACGTGACGGACGACGCGTCGTGGCGGCCAAGGACGGCGGACGCGTGGCTTTTGACGTCGAGGTGTGGAACAACGTGTTGGTCGTGCCCGCCGTGGTGGAGCCGAGGCACGAGCTGCCTTCAGACGTGATCATGGCTGCGTTGAGCCAAGAGCTCACGGAGTCTGCGGAGGTGTCGGTGGACGTGCAGCAGGCACACTGCTGGACTTCCACAAGCGCCTGGCCCATCTCAACTACGACGCGGTGGAGCTGCTCGCCAAGGACCCGAGCTCGGGCATCCACTTGACGGACCACAAGCGCGTCAATTGCCTCACGTGCGTCGAAGGCAAGCAGACGAAGAACCGGCGGTCCAAGAAGGACACCGGCGCGCACTCGCCCATTGGCAGGGTGGGTGGAGTCATCTGCTCCGACTTGAAGGGGCCGATGACGCCCAAGGATCGGTTGGGCAACCGGTACATGATTAACTTTATCGACTTCAAGTCCAACTACTGCCGTGTGTTCCTGGCGCGCACCAAGGACGTTGCGGCCAAGCTCTTCGAGCACTTCCTCGTCTACTTCGAGAAGGAGTTCAACTGCAAGATCCACGTTCTCCGCACCGACTCCGGGGGCGAGTACGAGAACGTGGATTTGTTCTGCAAGCGCACGGGCGTGGCCAGGCAGCGCAGCGAGGCGCGCAACCAGTCAAGCAATGGCAAGGCGGAGCGCATGCACCGCACCGTCATGAACATGGCGCGGTGCATGATCTTCGCCTGCGGACTCGCGCTGAGGTTCTGGGGCGACGCGGTTCAGTACGCCGCGTACATCCTGAACCGCGCCCCGACCAACGCCAACCCAGGGCGCGCGTCGCCGCTGAAGGTCCTGACGGGCAAGACACCGCCACTCGGCGAGATCGTGGTGTTCGGGTCGCCGTGCACCGTGTACCGGGACCCGCGCAAGAAGAACTTCGCGCAGCGCGCGCAGCCGGCCATGACCGTCGGCATCGGCGAGGAGATCAAGGGCTACAGGGTCTACCTGCCCACGGACCGCGTGGTGATCACGACGCAGCATGTCAGGAACATCGAGACGCTCGACAAGGAGCAGATCCTGCAGGTGCAGCGGTTGTACCTCCAGGCTGGCGAGACGCTCGAGGGCGACGAGCCGGCGGCTGCGGCCACAAACTCCAAGGGCAAGAGGAAGAGCAAGTCGACCAAGAACAAGAAGTCCTGGTCGCGCGAGCGTCACGTGACGCGCTCCATGACCAAGAACGCCGGAGACGCGGTGAGCGAGACCGCGCAGTCGCAGAAGGCGACGCTCAACGTCGCGAACAGCATGGTCGAGTACGACCCCAAGTCGTACCAGGAGGCCATGCGCAGCAAGCACAAGGACAAGTGGCTTGCTGCGATGGCCGACGAGCTACACGCGCTCAAGGACAACGGGGTGTGGCGCGTCGTGCGGAAGCCCGAGGGCTGCCACGCGCTCAACACCAAGTGGGTCTACAAGACTAAAGTCGACGCGGAGGGGGCCATCGAGCGGCTCAAGGCGCGGTTGGTCGCGTGCGGAAACGAGCAGAAGCTGGGCGTTGACTACAGCGTCACGTTCTCAGCGGTCATCGAGATGACCAGCGTCAAGCTCATCCTCGCGCTCGCGCGCAAGTGGCACGTTCCGGCCAGGCACGGCGACGTCCCGAACGCCTACGTGAAGGCCAACAAGGAGGCCGAGCACGACATCTACCTCCGAATCCCGCACGGGATGACGATCCCAGAGGATGTACGCCGCCGGCTCGGCGTTTTCGACGACGGTGAGCTGGTGCTGGAGCTGGAGAAGGCCCTATACGGGCTAAGCAAGCCGGGCGCCTGTGGAACCAGCTCCTGCATCAGACGCTGATCAAGTTGGGGTTCCGGCAGAGCCTCACGGACCCGTGCGTGTACTTCAGGAGCCGTGAAGGCGCCGTGCTGGTCGTCGGCGTGTACGTCGACGACCTGTTGGTCACGGGCATGCAGCAGCGCGCCGTCGACGCGTTCTTCGGCGAGCTCACGGAGCTGTCCATCAAGGACCTTGGCCCAGCGAGCCGCTTCCTCGGAATGAGGGTCGTGTACGACGACGTGGACGGGTACCACCTCGACCAGGAACTGGCGATCGACGAGATGCTGCGCGAGCACGGCATGGCCTCGATGCACGGAGTGCGCACGCCCATCGGCACCGAGTCCTACGAGGTCGACGAGTCAACGGACGAGGTGCTGCCCACGACTGGAGGAGACGCTGACATCACGGTGCGCAAGTTCCAGTCGCTCGTGGGGAGCTTGATGTGGGTGGTGCGGTGCACGCGGCCCGACATCGCCTTCGCTGTTCACAAGGCCTCGCGGCGCACCCACAGCCCCACGATGTCCGACTGGAAGTTGGCGAAGCGCGTGGCGCGCTATCTCTCTGGTACCAAGGCCCTGCGGCTGCAGATGAAGGGCAAGGGCGCTGCGGGCGAGCCGTTGGTCGTGACCGCCTACAGTGACGCAGACTTCGCCGCCGACAAGGCGGACAGGAAGTCCGTGACCGGCGGTCTGCTCACTATTGACGGCATGGGCATCGCGTGGGTCTGCCGCAAACAGACCGGGGTGAGCCTCTCCACCATGGAGGCCGAGTACACCGCGGCCTCGGTGATGGCGACCGAGCTTCTCGGCGTGCGCGAGCTCATCGGCGAGCTAGGGATCTCGTACCGCGCGCCGATGTCGCTGCGCGTGGACAACCAAGCAGCGGTCAAGCAGCTAGATGGCGAGGGGGCGTCAAGCAAGGCGAAGCACATCGACGTGCGCATTAAGTTCGTCGGTGCGTTCACGAAGGGCGGTGTGCTCAAGCCGAGTACCTGGAAGGGCATAAGATGCCGGCCGACATCTTCACCAAGGCCCTGGAAGCGCCACGGCTGGCCGACTTGAGGGCGATTGTCGGGCTCCACTGAGCGCGCGTGACGGCCTATCGGGACCAGCGTGGAGGAGTGTTGAAAAGTCCCACTTGTATCCGGCGTCAGGATACAAGGAGGGAACGCTGGACCGCTGAAGGCCAAGGATGACGTGCTAAGGTATGGATAGCTAAAGGTAGCGAGGGCCCTCCCTAATCTCACTCTTTATTCTACTTCGTTCTGCGCAACCGCCTTTTAACATTATCGTCGGGGCCCGCGCGGTTCCACGTCGTGCGGAGCGTCTTGCCCTCGACCTGGCGCTCGTACACGGCTTTGAGGCGACCGGTCGAGTCTTCGTAGCGACGGCGCGTGCTCGTCACACGTCGGCCTTTGTCGTCCACGACGGAGGAGTTGCTGAAGGAGTAGGACGAGAAGGCGCGACGGTGGACATGATCGTTCTCGTTGGTCTGTTTATTCGGGTCATTGTCCCGGGTGATATTGGTTGCTGCGACCGTCTGCTTGTCCGATGGCTGTGCTCCCTTCTCGCGTTGCTGTGCCGCTGGTTGTTGCTCGCGCGCCAGCACTGGGAGGTCCCGGAAGAAGTCGTCGTCGTCGTGGCTGCTGGGTGCCGCCAGCATCTCGTTACTCGTGTCGAACGGGAAGCGCGAGTGCCTCATGAGGTCGCTCATGTGCTCGAGCTCCATCATGGACTGTTCCAGCGACGACATGGGGTACCAGAAGCGCGGTCGGACGAGATCCCACGAGCTGAACATGGTCGGTAGAGGGTCTTGGTGAGAGTCTTTGGCTTGGGTGGGCTGAAGTAGCCTTGAGTTCGTTGCTTGCTTTGAGTAGTAGGTGGTAGTTTCGGAAATGAGGTTGAAGCCGAAAGTAGCTTTTGCGATCTTCCACTTCAACTTGTTGCGTCTGGTTATGTTCTGGAAGGTTGTCGATTGAGGTCGAACGTGCAGCGAAATATTGTTGTCGAGATACAAATGTTAGGTTATGGGTAAAAACGAAGTTTCTCGAATATTCCCGTCACTTTTATATGAAACGAAATACTGTATGATATGGTACGATTTGAACAGAGTGTTGTAGAATAAAGATCGAACATTGATAAATGCTCCGCCAATTCTAGTGATCCTTGTACATGTACACAGACCCCAATACCGTTTTGTTGCCAGGTTAATGGGCCATGAAGATAACATGAAACTTCCTAGCAATATTTCACTTCTAAATGCCAAAAACGAAGCTAAATCACCTATTTTGTGACAAAATTATGAATTTGGCTTCAACTATACTTCAATATCTTCAGCACCTACCACCCCCATTGGTTCAACAACTGACCAAGCAATTCTTATCCCAGGCGACACAACATCTCGATCTGCAACAGGACCGAGAATGGAATATGTAGCCCCATACACACCAATAACCCCTAGTTTGGATGAGGAATTGTTCACTGACGAGCGAAATCTGGAGTATTTAACAGAATCGAGTTCTTCGAGGTCAAACCGCTGTTCCGACAGGATGGCAGTTGGTCTGGTGCACAAGAAGAGCAGGCTGTTGCAGATGGGAATGTGCGGCGGCTATTGACTTTACGCCACTACAATGCTGCCTTTCATCACATGAATAACTTCACGTCCGAGAGATCTCCATACGCGAAGCTGGAGCGATTGGCACAAGTTTGCGAAGAGATTGATCGAGCGATCAAGTTGTTCTACGAAGCTCAGCCTGAAGAGCTTCGTCCTGCTCCGGAGCAGTTGAATGTGTACGTGAATTGGAAACGGCACAGCATTGTTATGTGGTTTGAAAACTAAATAGTTGTTTATTACTCTTTACTCATGTATGTAGAACGACGAACGACTTGTGTACGTTGCTGAGCTTCATCCTCGCATCGGCTCCTTCGTCGTGTTTTGCACATTTTCACGCAGTTGGCGGTACTGGGAAGTTTCACCCCGCCGTCGATAGCAAATGGGCGACAAGGCTTCGCGTTGGCTGCTTGCGTTACTGCCGTCCATCATCTGCTGCGGTGAACATCACTCTTGCATTGGTGTCGCCTCCGTCTCCGGTTTCGAGCTGGTTGGGGTCTTCTCCTGCTGGCTCTGCTGTCCTTGCTCCAACTGCTTCTGCTGCTGCTTGATGGTCTTCGTCTGTGCTACACCGAAGGGCGTCTGCTGCCACAGCGCCTCGAACTCGTCGGGCGAGCCGCTCGAACACACGGACTCGTGCTGGCCCTTATCGTCGGGGCCCGCGCGGTTCCACGTCGTGCGGAGCGTCTTGCCCTCGACCTGGCGCTCGTGCACGGCTTTGAGGCGACCGGTCGAGTCTTCGTAGCGACGGCGTGTGCTCGTCACACGTCGGCCTTTGTCGTCCACGACGGAGGAGTTGCTGAAGGCGTAGGACGAGAAGGCGCGACGGTGGACATGATCGTTCTCGTTGGTCTGTTTATTCGGGTCATTGTCCCGGGTGGTATTGGTTGCTGCGACCGTCTGCTTGTCCGATGGCTGTGCTCCCTTCTCGCGTTGCTGTGCCGCTGGTTGTTGCTCGCGCGCTAGCACTGGGAGGTCCCGGAAGAAGTCGTCGTCGTCGTGGCTGCTGGGTGCCGCCAGCATCTCGTTACTCGTGTCGAACGGGAAGCGCGAGTGCCTCATGAGGTCGCTCATGTGCTCGAGCTCCATCATGGACTGTTCCAGCGACGACATGGGGTACCAGAAGCGCGGTCGGACGAGATCCCACGAGCTGAACATGGTCGGTAGAGAGTCTTGGTGAGAGTCTTTGGCTTGGGTGGGCTGAAGTAGCCTTGAGTTCGTTGCTTGCTTTGAGTAGTAGGTGGTAATTTCGGAAACGAGGTTGGAGCCGAAATTAGCTTTTGCGATCTTCCACTTCAACTTGTTGCGTCTGGTTATGTTCTGGAAGGTTGTCGATTGAGGTCGAACGTGCAGCGAAATATTGTTGTCGAGATACAAATGTTAGGTTATGGGTAAAAACGAAGTTTCTCGAATATTCCCGTCACTTTTATATGAAACGAAATACTGTATGATATGGTACGATTTGAACAGAGTGTTGTAGAATAAAGATCGAACATTGATAAATGCTCCGCCAATTCTAGTGATCCTTGTACATGTACACAGACCCCAATACCGTTTTGTTGCCAGGTTAATGGGCCATGAAGATAACATGAAACTTCCTAGCAATATTTCACTTCTAAATGCCAAAAACGAAGCTAAATCACCTATTTTGTGACAAAATTATGAATTTGGCTTCAACTATACTTCAATATCTTCAGCACCTACCACCCCCATTGGTTCAACAACTGACCAAGCAATTCTTATCCCAGGCGACACAACATCTCGATCTGCAACAGGACCGAGAATGGAATATGTAGCCCCATACACACCAATAACCCCTAGTTTGGATGAGGAATTGTTCACTGACGAGCGAAATCTGGAGTATTTAACAGAATCGAGTTCTTCGAGGTCAAACCGCTGTTCCGACAGGATGGCAGTTGGTCTGGTGCACAAGAAGAGCAGGCTGTTGCAGGTGGGAATGAACGGCGGCTATTGACTTTACGCCACTACAATGCTGCCTTTCATCACATGAATAACTTCACGTCCGAGAGATCTCCATACGCGAAGCTGGAGCGATTGGCACAAGTTTGCGAAGAGATTGATCGAGCGATCAAGTTGTTCTACGAAGCTCAGCCTGAAGAGCTTCGTCCTGCTCCGGAGCAGTTGAATGTGTACGTGAATTGGAAACGGCACAGCATTGTTATGTGGTTTGAAAACTAAATAGTTGTTTATTACTCTTTACTCAAGTATGTAGAACGACGAACGACTTGTGTACGTTGCTGAGCTTCATCCTCGTATCGGCCCCTTCGTCGTGTTTGCACATTTTACGCAGTTGGCGGTACTGGGAAGTTTCACCCCGCCGTCGATAGCAAATGGGCGACAAGGCTTCGCGTTGGCTGCTTGCGTTACTGCCGTCCATCATCTGCTGCGGTTAGCATCACTCTTGCATTGGTGTCGCCTCCGTCTCCGGTTTCGAGCTGGTTGGGGTCTTCTCCTGCTGGCTCTGCTGTCCTTGCTCCAACTGCTTCTGCTGCTGCTTGATGGTCTTCGTCTGTGCTACACCGAAGGGCGTCTGCTGCCACAGCGTCTCGAACTCGTCGGGCGAGCCGCTCGAACACACGGACTCGTGCTGGCCCTTATCGTCTAGGCCCGCGCGGTTCCACGTCGTGCGGAGCGTCTTGCCCTCGACCTGGCGCTCGTGCACGGCTTTGAGGCGACCGGTCGAGTCTTCGTAGCGACGGCGCGTGCTCGTCACACGTCGGCCTTTGTCATCCACGACGGAGGAGTTGCTGAAGGCGTAGGACGAGAAGGCGCGACGGTGGACATGATCGTTCTCGTTGGTCTGTTTATTCGGGTCATTGTCCCGGGTGGTATTGGTTGCTGCGACCGTCTGCTTGTCCGATGGCTGTGCTCCCTTCTCGCGTTGCTGTGCCGCTGGTTGTTGCTCGCGCGCTAGCACTGGGAGGTCCCGGAAGAAGTCGTCGTCGTCGTGGCTGCTGGATGCCGCCAGCATCTCGTTACTCGTGTCGAACGGGAAGCGCGAGTGCCTCATGAGGTCGCTCATGTGCTCGAGCTCCATCATGGACTGTTCCAGCGACGACATGGGGTACCAGAAGCGCGGTCGGACGAGATCCCACGAGCTGAACATGGTCGGTAGAGAGTCTTGGTGAGAGTCTTTGGTTTGGGTGGGCTGAAGTAGCCTTGAGTTCGTTGCTTGCTTTGAGTAGTAGGTGGTAATTTCGGAAATGAGGCTGGAGCCGAAAGTAGCTTTTGCGATCTTCCACTTCAACTTGTTGCGTCTGGTTATGTTCTGGAAGGTTGTCAATTGAGGTCGAACGTGCAGCGAAATATTGTTGTCGAGATACAAATGTTCGGTTTTGGGTTTATCGGAGATGCCGGGGCCGCCAGGCCCCGGCATCTCCGCTCCGAGTGGTTACTCCTCCGACCTCCGCTCCGCTCCTCCAAAAATATAATCTTTCAGATTTAAAAGTCATTGAAAGCTGAAAACAAGCACGAGAACTGGAAGGACGGAGGCATCGGCTGCATCATGGCCTCAGAAGATCGAAGGCGTCTCATCCAAGAAGCAATTTCCCGCTGTGCTTTCCCTCCAAGTATAGTGTACCCTGAAGCATCCAACTGGAGTAACGATATGACGCCTTTATCTAAGCTGTTCGGACGTCCTTTAGTCTTGTGGGCTCCTGAATGCCTCAACGGAGGCAAGGCAGAGTGTGTTTCCCCTAAGTGTATGTGTACTCCTCGTGTGAAGGAGTACGTGCAACGTACAGTCGAAGCTGTGGATTGCAAGTGTGAACTATTGTACACCCGTTATGAGTGCACTTCCACTGGTACCTGCTTTACTACGGCATCGCCAAGCTATTTGAATAGGCGCGTGGATACTATTGTTCATTTTCCTTTCGTTCTCTCGGCGAAAAGCGGACTATCTAAGGAGTTCATGGAAATTGTACACGATGGGGTGATGTCACCCAATGGACTATCAAGTGCGTTAACATGCGTTCGACGTAGACGACAAACTCGTTACTACAAACTGTATACTCTTTTTGCCGATCGAATTCGACGGATTCGAAACGGCAACACCGAGTATGTAGCTCCGACGCCACCTACCTGCAGCCAGTATTGCTCTGATAACGCACCACCGACGTCAAACACTTTGACTGCACAGTGGCTGGAGTGGACATCGATTTACAGTTCTTTGTGTGAGCTACTTATGCAACGCTTGACGGTTCGCCGAGCCCTACGTATCGACCATTCAGTAAAATTCTGTAAGCAACTGAAGCACTGGACTGGTAGTGGCCAACGAGAAGGTATTGCGGATGGTAAGATGCTTCTCCTTGCTCAAAACGAGATTGGACAAATAATTGGTAGACGCCTGACCCGAAGTGAGAATAACGAAGAGACTGAAGAGCTTCTGCGGTCTGTGGCACATTCATTTCAGCCGAATACGCCAAATGGTGATCTATTTGTCGTATCGGACGACGCTAGTAGTGTCCGTAACATGGTGCATAGAGTGCTGAAACAGTCGAGTCACCGTCACAAATACCAACATTGACCTCGAATTCGACTGCATTAAGTGGCGATGCTACCAAACGGCACCGAAATCCTGGAAATTCCCCCCTCAGTTCACAAATATATCTACACCATCCAGCTTTGGCAAGTGCTGAATCAATTTGCAGTGGTACCAGTACAGATATTCAACTATCCCCAGTTTTTAATCACGTAGAATTGCTCAAGGCTACATCCTCGGGAGCAAAAGCAGCTTCTGCTACTTCTCAGACGAAGGCGATTTGTGAATCTACCACCGAAAAGTCATCTATGAGCGATACCCCTCGTGGTTCCCAAATTGCAACTCGTAAACATACCAAAATCACTCCCGAAGACATTATTTTCTTCCGAAATCTGGCTTCAACCATGCCACGAGCACCAGACAAGTGGACCGAGATGCTACATTTGTTTCGCGAGAAGTATCCTGACAGTGATATAAATGCTAACTCATTGAGGTGCCGTCTGAAAGTAAAAAAGAACCGGTCTCGAAAGCGTGTTCGTGCTGAAGGTGACAATTCTACCAGTAGCCTCGTTCCGGTTGCAGTTGCTTTACCCAAGCCAACCAAGGCGACAGCTTGTGAAAGCTGTCGGAAAAAGAGGAAGCGATGTGGTGATGCAACTCAAAACGACAAGTGTGAGCGCTTACAGAAGACGACTAGCTCTAATATTCAGTCCTTCTTTCGGTCATAAGCTTAAGCTTGGTTAAATACTTGAAAAGCATTCAATGGACGATAGTACTGTACATTCACATTGACTTAAGTTTTGTATTGAAGCTTTGAGTTGCTTTTTTGGATTTGAGCGGGGAGTCGAAACGTTTTATCGGACCTAAAACGGTGACGAGCGGTCACAAACGGTGGCAAGCGGTCGCAACGGTGTCGGGAGATCCCGGGGCATTTACGACAAACCCCGGTTTTGGGTAAAAACGAAAGTTCTGGAATATTCCCCTCATTATGTATATGAAACGAATACAGTATGATATGATACGATTTGAACAGAATGTTGTAGAATAAAGATCGAACATTGATAAATGCCTCGTCAATTCTAGAGATCCTTGTACATGTGCACAGACCCCAATACAGTTTTGTTGCCAGGTTAATTGACCATGAAGATAAAATGAAACTTCCTAGCAATAGTTCACTTCTAAATGTCAAAAACGAAGCTAAATCACCTATTTTGTGACAAATTATGGATTTGGCTTCCAATACATACAATGTATACCTCTAAGCCCTTCAATATCTTCAGCACCTACCACCACCATTGGTTCAACAACTGACCAAGCAATTCTTATCCCAGGCGACAACATCTCGATCTGCAACAGAACCGAAAATGGAATATGTAGCCCCAACCCCTAGTTTGGATGAGGAATCGTTCACCGACGAGCGAAATCTGGAGTATTTAACAGAATCGAGTTCTTCGAGGTCAAACCGCTGTTCCGACAGGATGGCGGGTGGTCTGGTGCGCAAGAAGAGCAGGCTGTTGCAGATGGGAATGAACGGCGGCTATTGACTTTACGCCACTACAATGCTGCCATTCATCACATGAATAACGTCACGTCCGAGAGATCTCCATACGCGAAGCTGGAGCGATTGGCACAAGTTTGCGAAGAGATTGATCGAGCGATCAAGTTGTTCTACGAAGCTCAGCCTGAAGAGCTTCGTCCTACTCCGGAGCAGTTGAATGTGTACGTGAATTGGAAACGGCACAGCATTGTTATGTGGATTGAAAACTAAATAGTTGTTTATTACTCTTTACTCATGTATGTAGAACGACGAACGACTTGTGTACGTTGCTGAGCTTCATCCTCACATCGGCTCCTTCGTCGTGTTTGCACATTTTCACGCAGTTGGCGGTACTGGGAAGTATCACCCCGCAGTCGATAGCAAATGGGCGACAAGGCTGCGCGTTGACTGCTTGCGTTACTGCCGTCCATCATCTGCTGCGGTGAACATCACTCTTGCATTGGTGTCGCCTCCGTCTCCGGTTTCGAGCTGGTTGGGGTCTTATCCTGCTGACCCTGCTGTCCTTGCTCCAACTGTTGCTGCTGCTGCTGCTGCTTGATGGTCTTCTTCTGTGCTGCACCGAAGGGCGTCTGCTGCCACAGCGCCTCGAACTCGTCGGGCGAGCCGCTCGAACACACGGACTCGTGCTGGCCCTTATCGTCTAGGCCCGCGCGGTTCCACGTCGTGCGGAGCGTCTTGCCCTCGACCTGGCGCTCGTGCACGGCTTTGAGGCGACCGGTCGAGTCTTCGTAGCGACGGCGCGTGCTCGTCACACGTCGGCCTTTGTCGTCCACGACGGAGGAGTTGCTGAAGGCGTAGGACGAGAAGGCGCGACGGTGGACATGATCGTTCTCGTTGGTCTGTTTATTCGGGTCATTGTCCCGGGTGGTATTGGTTGCTGCGACCGTCTGCTTGTCCGATGGCTGTGCTCCCTTCTCGCGTTGCTGTGCCGCTGGTTGTTGCTCGCGCGCCAGCACTGGGAGGTCCCGGAAGAAGTCGTCGTCGTCGTGGCTGCTGGGTGCCGCCAGCATCTCGTTGCTCGTGTCGAACGGGAAGCGCGAGTGCCTCATGAGGTCGCTCATGTGCTCGAGCTCCATCATGGACTGTTCCAGCGACGACATGGGGTACCAGAAGCGCGGTCGGACGAGATCCCACGAGCTGAACATGGTCGGTAGAGAGTCTTGGTGAGAGTCTTTGGTTTGGGTGGGCTGAAGTAGCCTTGAGTTCGTTGCTTGCTTTGAGTAGTAGGTGGTAATTTCGGAAATGAGGCTGGAGCCGAAAGTAGCTTTTGCGATCTTCCACTTCAACTTGTTGCGTCTGGTTATGTTCTGGAAGGTTGTCGATTGAGGTCGAACGTGCAGCGAAATATTGTTGTCGAGATACAAATGTTCGGTTTTGGGTAAAAACGAAGTTTCTCGAATATTCCCCTCATTATGTATATGAAACGAATACAGTATGATATGATACGTTTTGACCAGAATAGAACGTTGACTCAATTCTAGTGATCCTAATACAGTTTTTTTTCTTAGAAGAAAACCAAGTAAATAGGTCATGAAGATAACATGAAGCTTCCAAGGAATATTTCACTTCTAGATGTAGAAAACGAAGCTTAATCACTTATGTTGGATCTGGAGGAAGAGCTGATAGACTTGACGAGCAATGAACTGGCCTACACGCCATCCAGCAGCGTTTCTTCGCCTCCAAACAGACCTCTACGCCCTTTCAGTATCTCCTGCGCCCACCACGCATTGGTGTAGCAAGCGACCGCATAATTATTATCTCAACATATCGGTCATCAATAGGACGGAAAACGGAATAACCCATACACATTAATAACCCCTAACTTGGATGAGGAGTTGTTCACTGACGAACAACTGCAGTATTTAGCAGGCTCGATTTATTCGAGGTGAAGTCGCTGTTCCGATTGGGTGGCGGTTGGTCTGGTGCGCACGAAAACCAGGTTGTTGCAAGTCCCGCGTATTACGGAGAGCGTGGAGTGGTTCAAGACGAAGACGCTTGGAACTGGAGGCATCACCTTGGGTGGTAAATCACAGGTGCCGGTTGAAGCGATTGGTACCGTGGAACCCCAGATCACCGATTCGAAGGGCCAAGCCGGTCGCTTACCTTGCATGTTGTCCTACTGGCCCCGAAGCTGAAGTATAACCTGCTATCCGTTGCTGCTGCTGTTGACGTAGATTTTCGTTTTAGTTTTCAACGTACCATGTGTACTGTCCAAACCAACCACCGTTTCCATATCAAGGCGATGAAATCCGCGACGTCAAAACTTTACCAGTTCCAGGCTACTCCGGTCCAGCAGGCCGAATTTCACATGGCCATATTAGGTAAGCCAACTCGGCTCATGCTCTTACACAAACGTCTTGGCTATCCTAACATTCGTGTACTGCA
The DNA here is from genome assembly GCA_030324255.1 of Phytophthora capsici. Lineage (NCBI taxonomy): Eukaryota > Oomycota > Peronosporomycetes > Peronosporales > Peronosporaceae > Phytophthora > Phytophthora capsici. The sequence continues at coordinate 1,996,601 of CM059360.1, read as the reverse complement.
GGCACTCTGCAGCGGAGCTGCCGTATCTTAGCGTCAGAGGAAGACGGTTAACTCAACGAGTTATGGATACACACACCTTATTAAGGGTTAATAGACCTTTATTACCAAAGGCACCTACTAACTACGACCTTAATAAAAGGACTTTCCACTTAGTGTTCCAAACTAGCCGAGTGCCACCCACTTTGCGGGTGGTAATGCATGTTGGGTTGGAACCCGTGGGGCTCACTGTTCCAGTTCGCCACACTACTCATCACCGGCGCCACACCTCCGGCGCGCGCCGTTGGCCGAGGCGCTTCCTCGCTTCGCTCGTCAGCGAAGGGTTTTAGCCCATCAAATCGCGTATAGCTATCACCGTTATGATGGGCTATATGTGTAATTTTACTATTCCTGTGGGCAGTCACAACAATAGTTCAATGTTATGTGATAGGTGGTACTGCATGTATAAGTGTGGTGTAGCCAAGGCAACTATGCAGGTTTATGCGCTAAAAGGTTGAACGGACGGACAGACAGATACCGTGTGTTTAGACTAGCCGAGTGCCGCCCGCTTTGCGGGCGGTTTGGGCACGTTTGATCCCAACCCGTAGAGCTCGCTGTTCCAGCTCGCCCCACTACTACGCAAATCCCGCCTTCGCTTCGCTCGGCAGGGGTTGGAGCCTTGCTACATGAATGGTCCGAATCTGTGGTCGCTGTTTCAGCTCCTCCCCCACTACTCCATAGCCCCCACCTCCGCTTCGCTCAGTGGGGATAAATACTTACTTTATCAAAGACCAATTCATATGCACAGCGAACATGTATTTTTTTGTTATGAAAAATGTAGTGTCTCGCTTACATCTCGAATATCTGTCGGTAGACAATATTCTGCGTATACGCGCCGTCGTCTTCCACGTGCTCAGGATACTCGACCATCACCTTGAGCCTCGACCGCGCCGTCACTCTCGACAGCGCCACATACAGCTGTCCGTGGGAAAAGCAAGGGCTTGACAGATACAACCCCAAATTCTGCACCGTTTGACCTTGGGCCTTGTTGATCGTCATGGCAAACACTGGTTGTACTGGAAACTGCTTACGGCGTAGACGGAAGGGGAACTCACGCGTGTCCCCGCCACTGAGGAACACAATCCGCGGAATGAAAACATCCTGGCCATGGCGCTCACCTGTCATGATAGTCGCGTGGATCACATGTGGTTTCAGCTCAACAACACGAAGGCGCGTTCCATTGCGCAGTCCTAGGTTGGGGTTTAAGTTCCGCATCATCATGATCGGCGCACCCTTCTTCATAGTTAACTTGTGTGGTGGGATACCGTTCATGTTCACTGAATGCAGGAGCTCTGGCTCGAAGTAATCTGCGCCACCGTCGTTATCCACAGAATCATTGGACAGGTACTCTTGGGCCTCTCCTTCCAGCTTCTGCGAGACAGCCTCGTTGATGCGATGGACCATCATGTTCGTCGTCGTCAAAATCGTGCGGCTGTCAAAGTACTCGTCCGTGGCGATCTATGGGTCGATTTCCCAGTACCTCCCGGACCGTCCACAAATAACAACTTAGTGCCCACCGAAGATCCATCGACGGCTGCCATGACTTTCGCGAAAATAGCTTGTTGGCCACCATTGAGTTCATCTTCATGCTCCGCAATGGCCTGGAGCATGTGATAGTCATACGCCATACTCTCGCGTTCAATGAGACTGTTATCGGCCTGTAGTGCTTCCCGAAGAAGTAGATCCGGGAACTGGTCAAGTTGCGGCAGATCAAACTCAGCTACCGCTTTTCCGCTTGCTTGAAGCAACTCGTTCAGACGCTTGAGTGTGTCAAACATCGCCAACTTGTCCTTCGCCTGGCCTTCCATGGCGCGGAACCGGCGGCTGAAGTCATCGGACAGTGCTTCGTAGAACTGATCCCATAGCTGACGCACCTGCGCAACCTGAGAGTGCACCAAAAGCGTAGCAAAACGCTGACGCAACTGATAAGCCATCTCGAATGTCGCGGCTTCCTCCATACAGACTGCCCACTCTTCATCGTTCTCGAGATATCCCAAGCGTACTACCGCGTCCTTGTACGACCCGCAGACGACGCCTTCCACAGTTCGAAGGTCCACAAAGGAAGTAGGTCCTTTGCGGTGACATAGCAACACTCGCAAGTAGAATCACTCTACATCTCTTGGAGACACGTGTACCATGCGTCCTAGTGCTAGCTTGGTACTTTTTGCGACGGACCCAAATCTTGTGTTTGTAAAAGCGGAAGTACTTTGGGATATCCTGGTACACAATTGTCTTGGCTACCTGGTCCTCGGGGGCTTCACTCGCGCATATCTCGAAGAAGGCGGTAAGTTTAGTGCGCTCATTACGGTCAATGACGCGTTCCGGGTCGTCAGCCTCCCGGAAAATCACCATCTGCTCGCCTTCGAGGTGCACCGTTAGCAGAAAGACCGCGTGGGTCTTTCCCTGAACGACGTGCCTGAGGAGACGCATGCACGCCTCAACCGGAGAGATGTACCGCGCGGTTAAGTATCGAATGATCTCGTTGGGCTCCCGTCTGTTAACAGTAGCCTCGCCTGACACAGCCTCCACTGTAATCACTGCCCTGTTGGACCCCTTATAGACGTACTTGTACCGGTACTTCGCCACCGAGAGCGCCGTGCATATTTCAATGTTGATGTGGCAATTGTACTTCTGTGAAAAGTAAGGATTGTACGGTACCACCCATTGATTCACCGTTGCGTTGTCCTACTCTTTCCCTTTGAAGATAAGCACTCCTTCCGGTCGACGTCGGCGCCTGTACTGCGGAAATCCGTCATCATTGGCCCGCGTCGTTTCCGCCAACGGTTTCGGGTAACCCTTTGTACACTTGCCGTCATTCATACATACGCATGGCGGGTTTGCTGCGCCACAGGGCCCATGCATCATGGACGTCATGACAGTTTCAAACAGACCCGGGTTAGTCTCAGGATCCGGTATTTCCGCCGACACCATTTTGTCAATAATCTGTCTCGTGCGGGGTTTGTCCTCGTCAGCCAAGATGAATAAGATGTGAGCATGCGGAAGGCCACGTTTCTGAAACTCCACAACGTAAATCCGTGCGGCAACCTTTCCAAGTACGCCCTCGTCCAAGTCTTTTAAATGAGCAGCCAGCTTCTGCTGCCAACCCTCGCGACAATGCTTGAGCATTCTGGTTTGGATCAGTAATCTTCTCCTTGATCTCTTCCCACGTAGGATTACAAGTCATCGTATCGAAGATGCTGGGCTTGCCGTATTCCCTAACGATAGCCATGGAATCTAGGTACGATAGGTACATCTGGCGTGGACTTCCCGAATGCGAAGACGGCAGGATGACCTTCTTACCGACCTGATTGAGGAAGTGCTTGTTCCTTGCACGATCTGGATGAACCAGCTCTCCAGTGCCACGATCATATTCCGCCAGGAGCTCTTCGCCATTGCCTAAAATAGTCCTGGCCTCCTCCATTGATTCATGTAGATACGCGTCTCGTAGACCATTGTATTGGTAAGCGCGAATCTCCTTCTGGTGAGTTGCAATCCAGCGAAGTTCTTCTTGTTCGCACTTGGCTCTCTGGTCGACACAATACTGCTGAAAGAGACGCCCTCCTTGATGAAGGGCTGCTTGGTCGCCCTCCTTTTGGAATAGCCGATACGCCACGTGCTCACGCAACGCCATCTCCCGTTTGTGCCTGCGCACGACATCGCCTTCGTATGTATCCGTGTATGGCCACCCCAGTTCTCCATATGGAAGAAGTAACGGATACTGAATGGGATCGTAGATAGCACGCGTCGTTGAGACGCATGAGGCTTCTGTCCTTTGTGTACTCCAAGAGGTCTCGAGGCTCGCGAGGTTGCCGTCTTCAATCATCGTGGCCGCCACTTCAGAAACCGCCGGGAGGTTTTCCGTTCCAGGTCTGGACGGGTTGTTTTTCAGGCGGAACACCAAGCCGATCGGTTGCTGCATATCGTTTTGGCCCATCCTCTCGCCAAACGTGAGGAACTGCTGGGCAAACGGGTTGTGCCTTTCCATCATCTGTTCAATGTCTAACACAGCCACAGGATCCAGATCAGCGAATATTCCCCTACGTCTTTCTGCGCGGCGTTGCATATCTGGATCAACGATATAGATCTGCGCAAACTTTGTTTCCGTCCTCGGGCCGGTTTGGCGATCTATGTATGGCAGCAACGACCCCAGGTAGTGGCCCATAGCGCCTTGGATCCGGTAGGTGTACACGCCGCGTTCTCCCGCCACGCTGTTGTCCTGGTTAACTTGCTGAAATCTTCCTGTGGACGGGCTTGATGCACCGATAGACGTAAAGACACATGCCTGGTTGTACGCCCGTACGTGCTTTCGAAACTCAGGATAGCCGTAAAGCTGAAGAAGTTTTGCTGGAGCTGGAGCCAGAGGTGGTAGTTTGACTTTCCCCTCGAGACAACAGCCCACCTTACTTTCACCGGGCCACTTCCACGCGTTGCAGTGCGCGCACACTGTAGTGGCAGGGAGTCGGTGGCGTCTGGTCTCTTCATCAACATCCGGACCCGTGACCATTGACGGGCGGAAGTCTTCGTGGTTCGCAAGTGCGTCACGGTGGCGGGTAGTACGGCGGCGTTCACGAACACGCTCGCGCTCCTCTTCGCGTTCTTCCTCCGTTTGCAGCGCCCTTCTAACTTCGTGTTGCACTCGGTCGCGTTCTCGTTGTGCATCACGTACATCATTTGACTGCTGCTCCCTTGCGTGAGCATGGCGTTCACGATCTACGTCCCTTTCTACGTGACGCTCGTCATTAGTCTGCTGAGAGCGTCGTGTAGCCTGAGCTTCAGCATTTGCTTCACGCTCCTCTTTGCGTTCGTCCTCGGTTTGTTGTGAACGGCGAAGGGCTCGGGCTTCTGTGTTTCGTTGTCGTTCGTCGTCTCGTTCCTCCTGGGAAAGTTGGGAGCGCCGTGTTGCTTGCCGTTCACTGTCAATATCAAGACAATCATGGTCCTGTAGGGACCTTCGGGTTTGTTGCGCAATTCGATTCCTTTCACGATCAGCTTCCAATTCTTCAGCTCTTCTCTGAGCTCGGCGTAATCGATGTCGCTCTGCATCCCTCTGCCGAGTGCGTTCGCGTTGGGAAGAGCTCATATTTGCTCGGCGAGCCCGGGCTCTCTCTGCATCACTCATCCTCACTGCCGCAGCACTGGAGGTATTCATGGTTGGAGCCGCCACCAAGCCGACAGGTGCTGTCGGTACTCCAGAAATCACGGTGGAATCATCGCAACCGAAACGTTATTCAGCCGTTCACGGTGCAAACGCTGTCGTTCCGTGTCGCTCAGGTTGGTATGCTGCATGGAAACAACTCTGTCTGCCTCAACTGTACCTTGTTCAGTTTCGCGTGCAAGTAGGGCTCTCAATTCTTTGTTGAGCTTGCACTTTCGACTCGAAAGTCGGCTCAGTCGACGCTTCTTACTTGCATGGTCTTCTGGCCCTTCGGGGACACCATTCACCCGTTCGTTTTCGCTGATGTCCGCTTCAATCTCCTCGCGGGTTCTTATTCGTTTGACATGCCTGCGAACACGAAACAGAGTAACGTGACGCGTTAGACTTAACGTCTAAGTACACTGTATGAATCAGTAGTTGTGTGTTTTGGGTCTTCGACTACTCGGGTGATGCCAGCTCCCATCGAAATTAACACCGATCACTTTCCCACAATCAACAGACTTTACAGTCTGGTGCGGTATTCGTTGCAAAATGTGCAGTCGGTAAGTCAGGGTTAGAGCGCCCGAGTAGTACTCTGTTCTTGGTGCGATATCCTTGCCCCGCCCAGGTTCAACCGACCCTGATTGGTTGTGGCACGGCTCAACTGGCTGGCCGCAGCTTGTATTGTGGCCAATAGGCAGGCGCTATTGTGCTCTCGCGCAGAGTGGGCGGTAAGTCGAAACCCCTTAGCACAGCACGTCCCGGCGCTCTCTCTCTCCCCCTCTTCCCTCCTTTCCCCTTTGCGCCGGGCTAATACGTTTCCAAGCTACGCCGGGCGTTTCACACACCCTGCCAGGATCCTCGGACTATCTGTGCGTCACCGTGGTGGTCGTTACAGCTAACTAACATGCATACACGCAGCGTACCATTGTCTGTGTTGCCACCGCCGCTTTCAAAAAGGGTGCAAAAATGTATTTTGATGTATACCACATAAATAAATTTAAAACTCTTTTTAGTCAATCAAATTTAAATCTATTTTAGCTAATCAAATCGCGTTTAGCGATCACCGTTTTGCGTAACGATTTCTTACAGCAATGATAAGGTAATGCTAAATGATAGGTGGTACTGCATGTAAAGGCATGGTGTAGCCATGGCAAGTACACAGGTTTATGCTCCAAGACGTTGAACAGACACACGGACGGACACACAGACAGACACGGGACTCTACTACGCGGCGTAGATCCAAACTGTTTATTTATCTTTTATTGCGGCTAGCCGCCTAGGGGGTAAATGTATGTGTTTAACTATCTAAGATAGTAAAACCAAGTAAAATCCTACTTCAAATGCATAACGTGTGGCTCTCAGCCACACACACTCCCTCGGGTCTTGTCTTCTCAAGACGTTAGAGGTCACTTTACCTCATCACAAGTTCAAAGAACTTCGGCCCCCAGAGCCCATTACCGAAACTGCATTCCAAATGCTAAACCTTACGCGCGGGCCATCGGCCATTACGTCGCCTCCGGGGTCACCCGACCGAACTCCAACGTCACAGGGTGACAGCACCTCAGCGCACAGCAGCCCACGCTCCCCACAGGCCACAGGCCATAGCAACGACGGGGAGGCTGCTCCGCAGCGGCTCAGTGTACAACAGTACCACCGTGAGCATCGACGGCGCCATGGCTCCGGCTCCACTAGCCAACATCCGGGTGGGAGCGAAGCTTCGAGCTCCCCACCGCGTACGCGACAAAGCGCCAGGCTCGATGAGCTCGAACAGGGTGAGTTTGTCCCAGACGATGACGAGGAGTCTCCTACGCACCAGGAGGCTGCCTCTCCGAGGCCTTCAAGCCCGGCGCCGCGCTCGCGCGAGCTGCGGACGCCTAATCCGTTCCCGAACCGTGATGGTTCGGCGAACGCCATGCGCAATGCGCCTCCTCTCTCCTGGAGGTACGAGGACGTGCTCCCAGAGCCAGGTGTGGTCTCCAACGACCTGGATGGGGCTCAAAGCCGGCAGCTTGAGGCTGCATCCGCAATTCGAGCTAGTTTCTCGGAAACTGATATCCGCTTAGAGCGGCGCTTACGCCTCGACTTCGCGAAGCGACAAGCAAAACGGCGTGTACCGGGACAACGTCCCTCACGCTACGAGGCACCCCGGCCTCCTCCTCTCGCTGTGAGCAGCCCTACCCATAGCCATGGGTTGGCTGTTACAGCCACTGGTCAAAGCCTGAGCTCGGCTATTGACCTGTCGTCGCCCCACTCTAGTGGTGGGAAGCGCGTTGCGGCCGGCGACTCCGTCGCACGCCCTGCGGGCGGTCCGTCACCGGGTGACGTCGATCATAAGCGTCAACGACGTCAGGGCAATCCTGCCGTAATGGCACCTCGAACTCCCATGAGTTCTGGGAATGAGGGTAAACTCGCCATTTTACCAGATACTGGGTTTGACCCTGGCGCCTGCGCCGCGCCATCAGGCGCTCCACGTGATAGTGGAGATCCCCATGCTCATCGAGCAGAGCAGGAGGAGGCCGAGCGGCCGATGGACTCTCGCGCTGCGAGTAGGGATGAGCTGCTCAACTTACAGACTCGTGTCCGTTCGGTGAACGTCTACGTCGCCGACGTTAACCGTTCGTCACATCGCTTAGCGAATGGCCTCGAGGAGGTCGAGCGCCGCCTTGACTGGCTTGTGTCGCCTCAGGCAATGCAGCAGCGGGTCGTAGACCTTGAGCGTCAGGTTGCTCAGCTGCAGGGTCAACTCGACCTCTTGGTTCGGGTGCAGCCGTACGGCCCTCGCACCGTGGCGATGCCACCTCCGATGGCTCTACCGCCCGCTGCGTTGCAGCCTCCTGTGCCTCCGCACCCCGCTGCGTTGCAGCCTCCTGTGCCTCCGCACCCTGCTGCTATGCAGCTTCCTGCTGCCCCGCAGTTTCCCGCGCACTCGGACCCTGGTGCTGGGCTGACATCAGCAAGCCGATCGGCTAACCCTCCCCCATCTAGCCCAGAGCCACACCGTGGCGGCGTTAGAGGGACGCGAGGGTCGACCAAGTCGTTCACATAGAACGGGGTGAAGCCTGTCGAGGCATGTACCGCATTGTTCATTGCGAACTCAACGAGGGGGAGCATCTCGCTCCAGCGTCGTGGCGCTTCAGCGCAGACGCTTCGGAGGATATCCTCCACAACGCGATTCACGCGTTCAGTTTGACCATCGGTCTGCGGATGATCCGCCGTGGACATGTCCAACTTGGTGCCGAGCACCCTGAACAAGGACGTCCAGAACTTCGCTGTAAAGCGAGGGTCTCTATCAGAGACAATTGCCTCAGGCAAGCCATGTTGGCGAAAGACTCTGTCTAAGAACAGCTTAGCTGTATCCTCACCGTCAACGGTGTCCGGCACAGCCGAAAGATGAGCCATCTTGCTCAGTCGGTCAACAAAGACCACGACACCCGTGTTGCCCGCCTTATCCTTAGGAAGGCCAAACACAAAGTCCATACTAATGGACAAGGGACTGGCAAACTCGCCAACGGCGCAGCCGCATGCGGAGCGGACTTAATCCGTTGACATGTCTCGCATATACGCACATAGGTGCTTTCCCACTTGTACATCTTGGGCCACCAGTACGTGTTCGGTTAAGTACGGAGAACGTAACCGGGTTTTTCCGAACCGGAGCGAACGGCGAATCCAGACCATTCGTCGATTCGCCGCACAGAGCTCAGAGCTCCAGACGACCAAGTAGCTCAGAGCTACCGGGAAGAAGCAACCAGGTTGCCAGGAAATTTTTTATGGCCGCCATCGCCTATGTACCCACCGCCCCGCCGCATAACCCGCCGCGAACATCGTATTCCTCCCTCGGAGGGAGAACAGTTCGCCTGGAAGCCCCGGATGAGCTGGCGGGACGTTGGGAAGGATCTGTGTATGCGACGATTGGTCGGGCTCCAAGCCTCCGGGAGACTGCTGCCAGCCCTGTCTTCGACGACGCTGATGGACTGAAGCGGCCTGCCTGGCAGGCCACTTTGACGTTCCTCTGGCCTGGCCAGCGACGATCTGGCGTGGACTCCGCGCTACAACAGCACGTTGATGTGGAGTATCGGATTCCCCATTGGCGGCTGACGGAGCCGTCTCGTGATTTGTCGGATGAGCTCCTGGAGCGTCCGCTTCTTTCGGTATTTTGCTTCCTGCGGTTTTCCCAGTTTTTTTTGTGGCATCAACCGACTGCGACACCAAATTCATTCGTCACACGTCTGAGGTGTACTTGTGTGGCCAAGTTCTCTCATACGTTCGCGCTTCGACCATCGTCTTGGTGGATGATATTGATCTTGTCCTGGATCCAAGTACAGTTACTTGTGTCAAGTGGCTGTGCGCGGTCCTGCGGACGAATCACGTCAGGTGGTAGCTGTGCCGTTGAATGACATGCGCAGCCACGCCATTTCACGTGAAGAATTCATGCTGGGCTTTGGACATGGCTCCCGGGTGACTTCGCCATTGCCTAACTTTACGGCTGCCTGGCAGTCGTTTACGGCGTCACCACCGGTCGGACCGGCCGATGTGAGATCTGCTCTAACACGTTTTTTCCCGGCACCTGGTGCAACGGGTGGTGTTTTGGTTGACATCGGGGGCCGGGCCATATCGTACGTCACTCCTCGCGGGGCCAATACCTCTGCAATCCCCGCCGCGTTTGCCTGGCAATGTGTGGCTACCACACCCTACGACGACACGGACCCGGTGGATTTGGATCGACTACACGAGTCGTCAGACGACATCGGTCTTCCATTGCTTACGCTCGAGGATACGATCTCCACCCCATGTGACTTGGTTTCTACTATTCGCGCGGCTGGTTTACCACCAGCACCCGCTGCCAGCGCAGCCCCACGAGCCCCGCAACGCGATATAGACCAGCCTGCTGCGCACACGTTTTTACAACGCTTGCCCAGGAGCAACGTGACGCTAATGCTTCCTTTCGTTCCCAGATGGAAACCATGTCAGCCACGTTGGCGGCGCTGCAGCAACGTGTGACCCAACCTTCACCATTACCGCTGCCACAGGAGCGAGCGGGTCATACGACTGCTACGTGTCCGAGTAGGCCTCGCTCCTCACGGTGTCGCCGGGCGGCCAATGGACCGGCCCGAATGGCCGCGTCACGAAGGCGACGAGCCACCGCGTTCGCCGGAAGGCTACCTACATGCACATGGGCAGGTGGTGCCGGTCCTGCGTGAGCGTTCACGCGGTCGTTCTCAGTCTTCTACCCCGAGACGTCAGCGCCATGCTCGTTCACCGCGCCAGGCGCATCGCTCTCGAACTCCGCGCTAGGTGCGCCGGTCTCGTCCCCGCGCCGGGCGCATCGCTCCCGTTCTCCACACCCGACGCGTCGCTTTCGATCTGGTAGCCCGCGGTCCCGACTGGGCCGCTCTCGTTCCCGTTCTCGACAGCGCTCCGAGCGACCTCACCACAGGTCCGGTGCCAGGCACCGCCGATCCCATCCTCGTCACCACCGTTCGCACTCGAGGCATCGTTCCAGGTCCCGCGGTCGATCGTTTTCTCCAGAATCTCTGGCCCAGGGCCATTTGCCGATCGGCAACAGTTTGTTTCGATCGTCAACAAGTGAGGTGGCGGTCCATCGTACCGCCCAGGTGAGCCCACGGCCTCCATTCCGGTCAGCAGGTACGGATGAGTTCTTTCTGCGTTTCATTAACATGCCTTGGCACGATCGAGTCTGTTCCACCCATCGTCAAGAGTGTTTTCGGGGACGGTACCAGGGCGCCAAAGTAACAGCCAAGATGTTGTTTTCGCTGGATTTTTTTAGTCGTCCATTCGACCAATTCCTGTTCTCAGAGGACCCTGGTGGATATCGTCAAGACAGAACTGTGGTACACGAAGATTCTCAATGGGGCGGCTCTGAGCCGGCCCCTGTTTTAACGATCCGCCGTGCGGACCAATTGCACCAGGTGCTTCACGTTCTTCAGGAGGCAGCGATGGAGTGGTACCCGTCTGATGTGGCCGCTATTTTCCGTACTGTGCATGGTGACGCCGTTCAGAACGTGCCCCTTGCGGCTCCCAAGGAGCTGCTCAATGCCATGTGCAACCTGTACCAAGCGATTTTCTCTAACCTGTACGACGACCTTCTTCACGATGTGGACCCTCGTGATTTGAACGGTCACGCTCTCCGCGAGTTGCGGCAGGACTCACCATCGTACCAACGCTTTGTGACCCGTGTGCTCAACGCTGCGGTTGTCCAATCCGTGTTTCCTGGGTCACCGATCAGTGCTCCACGACGGCGCCAGGTCCGCGGCACCTCTAGGCTCGACCGTAGCCGTCAGACGGCTCGGTCCTCGGGTCCTACCAGTCGCCGGCCCGACACGCCCTCCACAATTATTCCGGCCGGTATCCGGACGCAGATCCCGGTCGTCAACGGCAAGCAGGTGTGCATTCAGTACCATCCGTCAAAGGGTGCACGTTTCCCCGTTGCAGCCATCTGCATGAACTTCATGAACTCCCGCCAGATGTATTGGAGTGGGTGATCGGGATGCATGCCGGCCTCAAGGCCGGACACCTGCAGCGGGTGTGACTGGCTGGGGATGGATCGTTACCTCGGCGGTCATCTCGTTTATTGAACATGACACCTGCTGGTTCGTTTCCTCCCGTGACTTATTTTGCGTCTGACGCTTTTACTTCCCTGTACCGGGTACCCGACGCTCGGTCAATTCCGCTTGTCATCTCGGCCGCGTCAGACGCGATCCTACTTCGTCATGGAGAACCTGGTGCCTAAACGGCGTCATCGGACGCTGTCATTTCTGCCCACGCAGTCGCCGCTACCAGCCCACCGGTGTCTGACACTGGCTCGCGTGCTTTCGGAGCACCAGGTGCCCGAACGGCGTCATCGGAAGTTATTACTCCGGCGCTCGTAGCTACCGTCACTAGCCCATCGGTGTCTAACACTGGCTCATGTGCTTTCGGAGCACCTGGTGCCCGAACGGCGTCATCGGACGTTATCACGCCGGCACTCGTAGCTGCCGTCACCAGCCCATTGGTGTCTGACACTGGCTTGTGTGATCGCGGAGCACCTGGTGCCCGCACGGTGGCATCGGAAGCCGCCTCTCCGGCTGGCGATACGGCGATCCCCGAACCATCGGGGTCTGACACCAGGCGAAACATCCTGTACAAGTCGCCCGCGGAGTCCGTCGAGACGATTTCCCTAAGCCCGCCCACCTCGATGGATCAACCACCGTTGATGCTAGCAAGTCCTACGTTGTTTGCGTCATTTGACGGGGGATACCGTGCTACCAATGACCGCTGCTCATACGCCTGGTGTGTGTGGACAGATTCCCACACTCTCCTTCGATGGGAAGCTCGCACGTTACTCAACGCCCGTACTAACAACGTGATGGAGGCCCAGGGCCTCTTCGCATGCCTCTTGTGGATCCGATCTGTATTTCCCGCCGGCCGGGCCACTGTTTTTGTGACTCAACTATCTTCATCAACCAAGCGTTGATGCTCAATAGGTGTCAGGCACCTTCGCTCCGTCCCTGGGTCGGGGCTATCCGTGCCCTGGGCACAGGACGCCCTGCATTCTACCTTCAACACCTACGCCGTGCGTACAACACTGCGCCTGACGCTTTGTGCAACAGGATGATGGATACATTGCCCGCGTCGGATGTCATTTTAACGGGTTCCGAGTGGCCTTGTCCGTCATCGTACGCGCCGGCTCAGAGCCCTGCCGCGTTGACCCAGTTTTACCCATCTGGGGACTCGGTTGTGGCCAACACCTGGTTTCACGCATCGGCAGCCTGGTCGCTTGTACTCCAGGAGTTCCAATCCGTTTCGCATTTGATTCGCCTTCGGTTTGCACCAATCTCGGCCGATCGGCCTAGCCATCCGGCAGTCCGACTGCCACACCCGCCCCAGAGGGTGACAACATCGGTGCGTTATCCATGGACTTCGACGATGCGTGCCGGTGAGCGTGTTTGTCAAGCTCCAGGCCGAGGCCTACCGTAGGCGCATCCCATTCCCATTAGCAACCGCGTTTTTAGCAGCTGGGCCAGGCCCATTGGCAGTTCCGGAGGTCGACCTCCGCATCTTAGACGCCCTAGTGGCAGACCCCCAGTTGGGGATTGCTGGTACGTTCGAATTGTCCCGCGGTCAGACTTCGGAAGACTACCGCCCGAATAAAGCGTTACGCCCATGGCTGTACCAGGAGCATCTTGGGTCGTACCCAGAGCTCGCGCTACTTTGTCAGATCGCCCAGGAGGGTTTGACTCCACCGTGGAGGGATCCAATATCGCGGGCCGGCACACGGCCAGTCCCGGCAAACTACCCAGGTGCTACATCAGGAGCAGCAATTGTCCAGGACAAACTGCTTTCGGATTATTACAAAGGACGCTGCCTGGTTGCTCGAATGTCCACGTTAGTCCGGGACCCGGCTTTCCAGTCCAGCGCGTTCGCTCTGGTTCCTAAGAAGGATAAGCTTCTCCATGTGGATGGTCGCATCATTCACGACTTGTCGGCTCCGGACGGCCGGTCGGTCAACGCCCAGACAGCCTCAGAGGCTTCGCCGGATGCAACATGGGAGCTGTTTGTTTCCATTGCTCGCAGAGGTCGCGACCTCCGTCGTCGGTACCCAGGGTACAACATCTACGCCATGATCGCGGATATCGCCGACGCCTTTCATCACGTGCCGGTCCACGCGCATCAGGCGTCGGCCTTTGGGGGATCTTTGCCGCGTACTCCTCATGGCATAGTTTCTGGTATGGCTGTGTTCGGGTGGACGTCCTCCCCTCGATTCTTCGCGGTGTTCGGAAAAGCCGTCCGCCATTATCAGCGCACAGGATCATCAATACTACTTGGTCACACCGAGCCATTCTGGGTCTTCCAGTGGGTGGACGACATCGTTCTCATTGAAATCGACGTTGGTGATCGCCTTCAACAAGCCGAGAAACGTCTCAGAGATGGGGTTAAACTGGTATTCGGATCAGACGGATGGCATGAGGGCAAGTTCAAGACCTGGTCGCGCATCTTCCATGCGGTGGGGATTGACTGGAGCATTCTAGATGAGTGCGTATCAATACCTGAACGCAAGATCGACAAGGTACATGCGGTGTTAGCAGACGCAATCCAGAAGTCCTACATTTCCATGAAACGATTGGACAGCCTCGTAGGCGTTCTGCGTCATGTCATCAGCTTTATCCCCATCACAAGGCCGTTCATACAGCGTTTAACAGCGGTTCAGAACCGATGCCGGAACGAAGGCAATCGAGGAGTTCCTATGTCGACATTCCTTCAGAAGGAACTAACGTGGTGGACCGAATTGGTGTTTCAGAACGAGTTTGCAGGTTTACCAATGGAACTGTTTGAGAAGGACTCGGGCTATGATGAGATATGGCTGGTGGAAGCCGATACGAATGGGGTGACAATCACAAGCATGCGTCTCATAGAAGGATATCAAGCCGAATTCGAAGACACCGTCCGGGACGGTGGAGGGGTAGCTACAGCATTAGCTACGGTGACAGACGTGTGGGGGCGAAAGCTGAAGATCGAAAGCACCTGGTGCCGCGACATGATCCACAGCAGTTGCTGGACCACCAGAATGATCGAGAGTATGAATTGCAAGGCACCTGTCGGACAGTGCAACCTACGTCAGTGTGCATTGAGCGAGGCTCGCTATCGGATGCATTTCGCGACACACACTCTGAGACGAAGGACGGAGCAGACTCCGAGGTGCGATGTCCACACAGAAACTAATACGCGTGGTGTGAAACAGATACGACCAGACTCCAGAAAGTTGAGGCTAAACGGGACCAGCTTAAACGTGCGTCCATTACAGAAGGAACGCTTGGGCGGTACAGTAGGAACTTTAAATTCTGGGAATCCTTCTGCAACGAGTTTGGCTTCCCCGTGTGGATTGACGAACTGCCCAGGGCACGACAAGCGAGGATGGTTGGATTATTCGCAGCGCTGTGCGCTTCAGAAGGGCATAACCGAGCGAGGAAAGGAAACAAGTATCAGACATTTGAAGGAAAGATGGCAGATGTGGCATTCGCACATAAGGTCGTTCGGAACGGCCTGCTCAATTACCATGATCCGGAATTTGAGCTCATCGCTAAGGGATACAAACGTACCCACAGTCAAGGGGACCGGAAACAACCAGTTACTACACCAATGCTGCTCGCGATGTGGGAACTCATAAATCACAATGTCCCAGAAGGTCAATTGCTATGGGGGTCCATCGTCCTGGGGTTCTTCTTCCTTGACAGGAGCTCAGAACTCTGGGGACCAGTAGTTGTGGACAGGTCCACGGAATCGGACAGGGTACATTGTGTGAAGGCAACCAATGTGGTCATACGTAATCGGGGCGGAGATCGGGTTGGATACGACGCCCCAGGGGCAGCATCAGTGGAGGTGATATATGACTCTCACAAGGGAGACACAAGAGCACAAGGCGTCACCGTTCGCCACTACAGAACAGAGCACCAGGTGCTTTGTCCGGTTACTGCGGCCCAACAGTGTTTGAGGATTCGAGCAGATTGGCTCGCATCGGGTAGTCCCTGGGTCCGTACCTAACGTCAGTGACAACAACACGCACCATCACGAAGCACCGTGTGAGCGAAGTAATCTAGAAGGCAGCTCTAAGTATGGACGCTCGAGGAAGGATTATTCGGTCCACTCACTCCGCATCGGAGGAGCGTGCGCACTTCTTGCAACAGGGAAAATCGGGCTAGTCATCCGACTAATGGGACGCTGGTCCAGTTGGTGCTTCACAGTGTACACCAGACTAAGACCAGGGATGATTCGAGATGCGGCAAGTTGTATGATCAAGGCCTCGACTTTGGAATGCCACGAACCTGGCGTCGTGCCGAGCCAGGCTCCGCGCCAATCGAGAGGGGAACTCCAACGAGTCTAACTCTTCAAGCTAATCAAGTCAACTTGCCCCAAGCAGTGATGTCCGAAGGAGGAAAGTGTTCGGTTAAGTACGGAGAACGTAACCGGGGTTTTCCGAACCGGAGCGAACGGCGAATCCAGACCATCCGTCGATTCGCCGCACAGAGCTCAGAGCTCCAGACGACCAAGTAGCTCAGATCCGGGATGAAGCAACCAGGTTGCCAGGAAAAGTTTTTCTTCTTCCAAGCTTGATTAGGTCCTTGTAGGACGGATTTGTCACCTTTGATAAGGTTTTGTCCCGTGGGATGACCTTACGTTAGGAACTCCAACGAGTCTAACTCTTCAAGCTAATCAAGTCAACTTGCCCCAAGCAGTGATGTCCGAAGGAGGAAAATCTTGCTCACCGAGCCATAGGTCTTCTCACGACCAAGATGTCCACCGACAGGCGTATCATGCACCTCATAGAGGATGCGATACTTAAGATCCTCATCATGAGGGACGACCACTCATGGAGTGTCCACAGGGTCAGTGCTGTAGTTCAGCAGGCCATGATCAAGCGTATAACGCTGCAGCCTCGCGTGTAAGCGCGGTGACAAATCCTTGTCCGAGTCTTTAAACTCTTCGCTCCCAAGAGCGCGTAGCAGAGCTACACATGTGTCGTCTTGGGCGTATGCCCTGCGTATAAGGTCGGGGACCGACGGCGACACTGTAGTGACATGAGTCAGCTCGTAGTCTGGCCTGCGCGATAGCGCATCGGCGACTACATTAAGCCGGCCCGGCTTATACTTCACCTCGAAGTTGTATTCGGCAAAGAATGACAACCATCTTGCCATCCTCTGTGAGAGGTGAGGCGACTGAGTCGCAGTGCGTAAAGACGCATGATCTGTAGAGATCACAAAGGGCTTAGAGCCGAGTAGATGTACTCTGAATTTGACTAGAGCATACTTCATTGCAAGTAGCTCTTTGTCATGAACTGGATAGTTCTTCTCAGCAGCTTTAAGCTGGCGAGATTCAAACGCGATAACGCGTTCACGCCCTTCGGCGTCTGTTTGTAGTAAAGCACAACCGATTGCAAAATCGGAGGCGTCGCAGACGACGCTAAATGGACGATCCGGGTCCGGAAACGCCAAGATGGGCGCGTGGAGGAGACTCTCCTTAACAGCCTTGAAGGCTTCGTCGTGAACGACATCCCAGCACCAAGGTGCATCCTTCTTAAGGAGATTGGACAATGGCCGAGCCATATCAACGTAGTTCTCGCTGTACTTGTGCAAGTAGTTGGCCAAGCCAAGCCACTTACGCAAGTCCTTCTGGCTCGATGGAACCGGCCAGTCCACAAGGGCCTTAACCTTGGCAGGATCTGCCCTAAGGCCTCGCTTCCCAATGAAGCACCCGAGGAAAGGAATTTCCTCCGCGCCAAAGACGAATTTATCTAAGTTGGCATACAACTTATTCGTGCGCATGCACTCGAGCACCGCTCGCAAATGGTCAATGTGGTCCTCCACATCAGACCTCTCGTGCTCCGCACGACTATGGACGAAGCTGTTGTCGAAGTACGTCTGAGCGTACGCCCGGTGGGGCCGGAACAACTGCGTCACTAGACGATTGAACGTCGCAGGCGCGTTCAACAGCCCTTGGGGCATCACCAACCATTTCCAGAGCATACCGCCCGGAGTACTCACAGCCGTGAGGGGTATATCGGTAGCTCTCATGAGAACGGATAATACCCGTCGACCAAGACGAGTGCACTGTACAACGTACATCCCACCATGTTGTTCTGTTGAACATCCTTCCGAGGAATCGGCGTCTGCGCCGGAATGGTGGCTGCATTCAGCTTATTGAAAGCATGCACTATGCGCCACTTGCCATTAGGCTTTCGGACACAGAATGTGGGTGTCGAGTGTGGAGACTTGCTCTCACGCACCAAGCCGGCTTCGTGCTTAGCACGGAAGAACGCGTCGATGACGTCACATTGCTCCCTTGGTAAGGGCCACTGCCGTGTTACGCAGTATTTGGTTCCAGGAACCAAGCCAATCTCATGACGTACTCCTCGATCCGGAGGCAACCCTGACGGCGGGTCCTTCGACACCACATCGTGGTATTCCTTGATCAAAGGATAAAACGGATCCGAGGGATCCTTGAGGATCGAAGATCCACTCCTAGTGCTTAGCGCTAGCTTCGTGTCCTCAAGGACTGCTTCGTCCACGACGAACGAGGAGTTCAACTCCTCGGGTCGTATCATGACCACCTCGGCAAGCTCGCCGGCCTTTAAGGCCTCGCCAAACTCGGGGACGGACACCTCGTCCAGCTCTAACAGAGCATCCACCGACGGGAGTCGCTCGAGACTTATGTCTCCGTCGACATCCCCTGTCACTCCATTCACGAGTGTGTACAACTGCTCACTGCAGTCGCGTGGAGCCTCACCGCTCAACACGCTGGACACCTCGTCCGACGTCATAGACGTCACAGACGCTCTGCGTCTCTTCCTCCTCTCCCTCCTCGCCCGAGCACGACCGGACGAGGGCTGCAGGGCGACATCACCGTCGCGCTGCCTAGGTGCCAACGCACTATGACTCCTAGAAGAGGGAACAGTGTCATTCGAGACACTCAGCGGCGGGTCAGCGACCCTACGAGCACCGCTCAACGGATTACGTGCCGTTCCACAATTGTCCTTAGGACACAGCGGCGGGTCAGCGACCCTACAAGTACCGCTCAACGGTTTACGTGCCGTTCCACGTTTGTCCATAGGACACAGCGGCGGGTCAGCGACCCTACAAACACCGTTCAGCGGATAACGCGCCACCCCAAGCACGCCCTGTGAGTCACACTCACGGCCAACAGCAACTGCGTTGCTCACTAACTCTGACATACCAATGTCCAGCACCATGACCGGTTCGGTCTCGTGCTCGCGCCAATAGCGCTTCTGTCTCCGAGCAGAGGTGGGTTCATGACTCGAATGCTCCACTAGGAGACGGGCGCGTAGCACCCAACGTCTTCGACTTCCAGTCGATCCATGGCTCGTTGCTCTCGAGCCACACCGTGTCAAGGATGAGGTCATACCTCTCATCCAGGTCTAAGACCAAATAGCGTTCCACGCTATCGAAGTCTAAGAACTTCACGTTAAGGTCAATAGAGACCTTCGACACTGTGACTAGTGTCCCCGTCGCAAGACGGACAGAGATCTTATCTCTTCGAGGCTCCTTCAGAGCATCCGCATATGGTTTAAAACCATCAACTGTGGAGCGCCGAACATAGTTGCCGGACGCTCCCGAGTCTATCAAGACTCTCCACGGCTTGTCGAAGCCCTTCACGTTCGCTTGAACGACTAACAAGCCGGTCTTGCACTCACTATGTGCGTTAGAGAGCTTAGCTCTCCGCGGGGCTGAGTCCCGTTCTCTCCTGCCGCCCAGAGGCCCAACAGAACTCAGTTCTTCCCCAGTAGGGCGCCCCGCGCCTACTGAGTTCCGTCGTTTCCCCGCGAGGACCCTGTTTGAGGGTTCGAAGCGGTGCTTCGGCTCGATGGAGCCTGGGCCTTGCTGCGCAACGGGCAACTAGGCCTCAAGTGGCGGGTGCTTCCGCACGTGTAGCATCGACGGATGCTGGAGCGCTGCTCAGCAGCATAGAGGTCGGCCTCGTCTTCAGCGTGGCTGAGGTCCATCGGTTCCGGACCGCTCGAAGAACTCGCGCTACCAGCGCTCGGACCAAGTCTCGCGGACTGGAAGTTATAGTCGGCATTCAATGCCACGTTCACGGCCTCCTCAAATGAGGCAGGGTGAACACGGAGAACTTCCGTTCAGGCAGCGCCCGTGTGCAGGCCCTCCATAAACACGGTCACTGCGACCGCCTCGGGGAGAGGTCTCGACGCCATACCGGCGATCAGAGTTCTCAACTCTTGGACATAGTCCATCAACTCCTTTTTACCCTGGCGGGTAGCAAGGAACTTTGACCGTATACGGTACGCCTGGTTAGGCGGCGCGAATACGCGCACTAGTTGCTGTTTCAGCTGATCCCAAGTCGGGAAAGCAGCGTCCACAGACGTGCCGCACGTTAGTGCCCATTCTTTAGCTCGGCCACCGAGCTTCGAGATCGCCAGCGCTACGCGCTGTTGCTCAGTCTGGAGCAGGGCCGATCCCATGGCCATCTCGACCTCTCGGGTCCAGAGAAGGAGGTTCTCCCCTTCCTTCCCCTCGAAGGTCTTCACGCTCAACATGAACGGTTTCGGTCTATTAGACCACTCGTGCGTCGACGACGCTGCCGCGGACGATGCGGCGGACGCCGTTACGCTCACGCGCTCTTGTACATGCTCTAAGAGCGCCTTCTCGTAGCTTGCAAAAACCTCCAGTCTGGCGGACACCGCCTCTGGCCCTTGCGAAGCAAGATGAGCAATGCCCTCTGGGTATAACAGAGACGTAAGCTTTTTAAGCGTCTCTTGCTGGCCTGGCGGCAAGCTCGCGAACACAGCGTGTTCCATCCTCTCAGAGGGATCGGTCAAAAGACTATGTCCCAGGATTGATACCAAGTGCAGCGGGGCTGTCGTAGCTTAGCGTCAGAGGAAGACGGTTAACTCAACGAGTTAAGGATTAACACTCACCTTATTAAGGGTTACTAGACCTTTATTACCAAAGGCACCTACTAAATACGACCTTAATAAAAGGACTTTACTCTTAGTGTTCCAAATCCAAACTGTTTATTTATCTTTTATTGCGGCTAGCCGCCTAGGGGATAAATGTATGTGTTTAACTATCTAAAATAGTAAAACCCAGTAAAATCCTACTTCAAATGCATAGCGTGTGGCTCTCAGCCACACACACACACTCCCTCGAGTGTCTGTACATCAAATATGTACCTTACACAAAGTGTATCCATGTGTGGAACACACCAGGTGTAACCCCGTGTAACCCCGTTACACACTTACTAAAGGCCAAGCACTTCACGGACTGGATGCACCAGCTGTAGTTAGGCCAGAAACTTTCGTTTGCACAGCCTGCACTTACGCGATTCACACCGTGCTCCGTTTCCATCTAATAGATGTGTTGAACGCTCTACGAGCCCGTTGCATAAATTTCACCCCGACATTTGTGGCTCTCTTCCCGTCCCTAGCTTAGACGGTTCCCGATATTTTGTTGTGTCCATCGATGACTTCAGCCGCTACATGTTCACTTATCCCATGAAGGCACGTAGTGAACTATACTCGTGTTACAAAGACTTCTATTCAATATCTAAAAGTCTTCGGTTGTGCTGCTTATGTCCATATCAACGAAATATACAGAGACAAACTAGATCCCCGGGCCAAACTCTGCATTTACCTGGGCATTCCTGAGCTCAAAAGGAAACAGGCTGATGGATATACCAACACATGCAGTTGTTTACAGTCGTTCTGTGGTGTTCAACGAGACTGATTTCCCTACCGTCTCAAACTTTGAGGTGACGTATGGCCCGCTCCAGCTGCCATCCACTTAGTAGCACCTCACAGTTCAGCTGAAGACCAATCAGCAACCATACCTACTTCCACCTCACCGTTTCCTTCAGACCAGATCGAAGATCCTGGAGTCTCCAATGAGTATCCGCTTCATGCTCCCGCTCTGAGTTCGAGTCGGCCTTCCTCAATTAGAGAGGCGCTGGAACGTGGCGTTCAAACATATTCATTTGTTACGGAAGAGTCTTCTCAACTTCGGTCACAGGAATAAAACGCCCTCGGTACGAGGAAGAGGAAACCCTGAGCGGGAGGACGGCGTAAGTCCCTCCAATATTGCTGAAAGCCGTCGGGCCCGTCGAAGTTCCATTTCTTCCCATCAGAGAAGATAATGGAATCCCAATAGGACCCGGCGTCTTTCAGCAACAGCTTCTCCGTTGCCCACGTGAAGCGTGCGGCCATGTCTTCCGGCTTCAGCGGGAGCGTGTTGAGCATTTTCGTGTAGACCAGCCAGTCGACCCTCAAGAGGACGCGCTGGATGGCCCTCACGTGCACAATTCGGCTTTCAAGTGCGCCACCGAGTGCTCGCCACGCGATGCAGAGCGCACAAGACGCCTGACCTCGCGGTCCGTCAGTGCTGGGGCGCTCCGCTTCGTTTGGGGGCTTCGCGGTCTTGCGTGCCTTGGGTGGAGGTTTGGGAGCCAGTGCACGGCAGATGGTGTCGGGGCTGCGGCCGAGGCTGCGCGCGATGGCGTGCTTGGAGGCTCCAGCCTCAAAGAGGCCGTCAATCCTTCCCCTCTCTCGCTCGGTTAATGGAGGCTTCTTGGTCTTCGGCATCTATTAGAATGAGCCATGCACTCCACGCTCATGGCAGCCACCCACCAGGTATACGCGCTGCAGCCACAAATTTCCAGCTTTAAAATATATTTGATTTTTGTATAGTATGTACTGTCCGATCTGATCTGTCGTGGAGCTGAAAGTGGAAAGTTGTATTGGAGGTCCCCCACAGCGGCCGAATCTGCGCTCGTTAGCGCTACTAGGCTTTTCCTACTGTCAACAACTCGCATATATCTAAATAGTATGACCTAATTCGCAGTATTGACGGCGCTAGAGAACTGTAAGTGGGTGTCCGATGTGATCTGTCGCGCAGTGTAGTCATGAGGCGCCACGTACTTGCCTGTCTTCAATGCTGCTACCCCTAAAAACTTATCACTCTATAAATTAATTAGTTTATCAATTTGATTGTCATTTTCTAAGAGCATCTCCACCGGTTGTGAGTAAACCTAAAATTTGACGTAAAAGTCGTGATAAGTTTAAGCAAGTCTCCGCCGGTTGTGAGTAAACCTAAAATTTGGCTCTTTTCTACGTAAAAGTAGTGATAAGTTTAAGCAAGATGCCTCCACCGGTTGCGCTAAATGATAATTAAACTGCGCAAAACTTTACTCAGACTAAATTTTTGAGCAAGTTTGCTCACCAACATAGTTCTGATTAAATTTGTGAGCAAATAGCAGCATTGGACCACCAGCAACATCGTTGCTTTCCCAAGTCCACGAGGATGTCTCGCCGACGCTGTCATCATCCAGCAACTGCAACAATAGGTATTATGCAGTCTACAGCACCCCTCTCACGCCGACGCCATCGTTGGAACTTGCTCAGCGTTCTTTTGCGGCCTCTGCTACCCCGCCACCACATGCACCGCCGGTCGTTTAGTTACCACGACCGGTGGAGCACTGCACTGGCCTTGACACCGTTGTGGTGTCGAAAGCTCGAATCTCTAACTACTTAGCGATACTCATTGCCGGTGGAGATGCTCTAAATTAGACACTACAGAATCCACTGTCTTAGAGAAGGCATATTCCTTAGTGCAGGTAGAGGCATGCTTACTGAAACGAGTGAGCCGTCACGTGCCCTGATTGGCTGTTTCATCAATACAAAACCCAAGTCAAAACTTTTAAAAACAGGCGCGAATTTCAAATCTCAACTACGCTGTTCGAAATGACCCAGGTCTCGCAACCTATGGACCAAGGCGTTATTGCGTGGCTGAAAGGGCGCATTTTGAACGATAGGACAGCCGCCGCGGTGGTTCCTGTTTTGCTCGGTGTAGAGAACCCGCACGCTATCGAAACTAAAATCGCCCTATTTCTAATAAGTTGGCCTAAACATATTGTGTACTTTAACCCCGTTTAGGTCAGCGTTAGGCCTTTGATATTAGGACTGGCCTAATTACTAGGGATGGGGACGTAAACGAAGTTAACGTAAAGTTTTAGTGGTTCCCGTTCCCGTCCAAAAGTTCCCGTTCCCGTTTTTTCTTACGTAAAGTTAACGTCATTCATTACGATAGGCTTTTCTTTATTAATTCCGTTTCACAGGTATATTTTATTTGGACCACCAGCAGAAGACTCGCAGCTTGGACGCATACACAGCCGCGGCCCCTCAGTGGTGTGCAGACACAGAAGCACCGCAGTCGACAATGGAGCTGTGGGTCAAGTGCGTCTAGGTAGTTGTTAGGATCGACTGTTACCGGTAATCATGCACAAGCTGACGTGGGGTTTTGTAACGACAGGTGAAGGAGACCGAGACGTCCGACAACTTCGACTACTTGGTGCTGTAGCAGCTCTTCGTAGTGCGGTTATGCCGCGAACTCCTCCAGGACGCGGACACTACCATCTCGGACCAGAATGTCGACGTGAACCCGAACGGCGCGGCGGTCATGGATAGCCACGCGTTCCAGAAACACGCCGCCGACGGGGGCAACTACATCTCGGTCTACCGTACCGCTACATAACCACATCAGATCGGTAACGGAGCAGAATATGATCTTATCAACAATTGGGGCGGCGCAGGAGAACCCGCAGACGACGCTGGCTGAGATTGAGACTCTGTATGACCACAGCGCGATGATTTTGTGCTCGGCCGAGGACGGCAGCAACCAAATATCGGCAATCCCCATGTGCTACGCGAAGCTGACACATATCCAGCGAGGGCCCGACGAAGCAGATTGACTGTGTGGCTGGCCACCTCCACCTTCTCCGTGTTGCTGGGTGGCCTTGTGATAATAACTGCGCGAGAGCTCCTGGCGAAGTGAAAGGAAAAAGGTTCTTGAGGATCGCGTTGAAACTGTAGCAGCGGTACTGTAATACGAATGTATTATTGTTTATTTGCTTACTGACTCATTTGAACTATCCTTCTCTGTGTTGCTGTGCAGAAAAATAAGATCCCTGACATTAGGGCAAGACAGACGATTGCGCTGCGCAGTGATAGCGTTTCCTGTCCACGAGAAGCACCGCTCAGAGGACACTGACGTTGCTACTATCCCAAACGTTTTTCTCGCAACTGGGGCCAAATAGGGAAATGCTTCGGTATTATCGCGCCACCACTGCAGACCATCGTCCAGTTTACGCTTTTTCTTATTACTGGACGCTTCTCGTGCCTTGTGCCGAGCCTTTTCAAAGTACCGATCCACCTCATTCTTCACCTGGTCACGCAACGATACTTGCATTTGACTTTCTGGCTCTGGCGTCCGCTTTCCTCCAAACAGGTCATTGAGAAATTCCTCTTCTTCGTCGCTATTCTCGTCGGGACTTGAAGCGAAATTGGCATCAGAGATGTTAACACCAGCAAAACGCATTGCTTCATTCAGCAAAAATGCGTTTCCTTCTTCTTTCTCTGCTGTAGTAAACATTTCGCCATGTGCAAATTGCGGATCGAGCAGACAACAGTACTTGACGTCAGCGGGAAGCGTTTGGAACCGCTTTCGAAGGAGGAATAAGAAAAGTCGGCGAACGAGATGCATTCTCTTCAACACTTTTCCCTGGTAAAGCTCCCCATCATGATCCGCAGATACCTTAGCGAAAATGCTCTTGCTCATTAGTCTCTTTTCCAGGAGGCGAATACATGGGAAAGCCAGTGTCAGCGTCGGGTACGTGTCCCCCGACAACGTCTTCGTCACTAACTCAAAATTCACGAGAAGTTTGTCGAGACACTGCAAATGGAACCACATTTCGCTGGTAGGTCTCTCCAATTTTGCGTCAATAAATTCTTCTTTTCCTTTCGAAGTTTGAATAAATCCAAAAAAACCCTGGATAGGAAGTTGAAGCTGCAGGAGTCTCCGGATCATATGGTGCGTACTATTCCATCTCGTTGCTACATCCTTAATAACCGTGAGAGGAACGGGCAAGTTTTGCAGAGATTTTAACTTGTCTTTTCCTTTTGAACTTTTGTTGAAGTAGGTAACTATCTTGCAAAAATTAGATACCTGCTTCCGAGAATCACGCATAGCTTTCTTCATCGCGTGTAAAATTTTCTTCGCCGCATTGGCGCTCATGCATCCGTTCAAAAGTCCTTCATCTAAAGCGTCATCAGTTACATCCAGAATTTCGACATTCACCACCTCTTGTCGTACAGAATTGTCCATCACGTAAGTTTCTAAACCAAGTAGCTCACTTTCTAAAAATGCAATAGCCTCCAATTCCATAGCTGGATCCTCCTCCCAGTGTTCTTCGTCGTCATCAATTTCGGCTATTTCATCAACAGCTTCGCTTTCTTGCTCATCTACTTCGTCATTCGACTCTTCCATCACTTCAGCACTAGTTTTAGCTAGGGCTCCTGACACAACTAAATGTAATGTATGCGCCATGCAACCGAAATGATCCACACCTAGTTCACCACAAGCTTTTACGATATTCGCTCCATTGTCTCGAACAATTTTAGAGAGACGTGAGATATCTAAACCCCAGGCGTACATGAGGTCACGATTTTTTTTTCGAATTCGAACTCCAGTATGTTTACCGCGAAAGCTAACAACCTCCAAAGTGTAGCTCCTCAATTCAAAGAAAACCGTCATGAAATGAATAGTTAACGCAATGTAGCTATCCGTCGTACGTGAGGTCCACATATCCGTCGTGAGCGAGTAAAAATCAACTTCTTCAGCAATTTTTTCCTTTAGCAGAGATCGCATTTGCTGTGCATGGACTTGCATCCGTTCCGTAATTGTTCTGCGCGAAGGTAATTGGTAGATTCCATCCATAGTCTGGACCAACGTGATAAAAAATCTTAGTTCTTCGTCTTCGACAATACTTAAAGGGCGCAAACACTATGCAATCCATTCAATCAACGCTCGAGTGGCCATCTCTTCTTCGGCCGGATTGATCTTCTTCGTTCTCTTTGTTGGGGAGAAAATCACTGGACTCGATTTTCGCTTTGAAGCAAGCGCATTCTTCACACGCTTAACGGCAGCTTCTCGGCCAACACTTCCGAGTTCTTGGGGATGTTCAAGGGTCATGTGTTTGCGAATACTTGCACTACTTCCGGACCTGTACTTAAACGTAATTTTGCACTTGAGGCAGTAGGCTAATTCTGCATCCGCCGTTTTCCACGCCGTTTGGCCGGGTGGCATCTCTGCGGTGGGTGCTACAAGACGAACAAATGACCAGTATTCTTGCTTGTGAACACGTGGCATCTTGAACAGCGGAAATGGAGGAGTATCTTCCTCCATGGTGG
This sequence comes from Phytophthora capsici, assembly GCA_030324255.1. NCBI lineage: Eukaryota > Oomycota > Peronosporomycetes > Peronosporales > Peronosporaceae > Phytophthora > Phytophthora capsici. The sequence continues at coordinate 1,969,665 of CM059360.1, read as the reverse complement.
CCGGTTGGATCAGCAGAAGTTCCGCTGCAGCTTTGGTGCCGGTCTTATACTGAGACTCTAATCTACAGGCTCAACCAACAGATTTCAAATCCTCTGTTACGTCTTGAAAACGTTAACTTTACGTAAAGAATTTTTGTGGATGGCAAGTTTACGTTTACTTACGTCCCCATCCCTACTAATTACAAAACAGTTTTCTCAAAGGAACAAAAGTCCCTAACCAAATTGCAGAAAACGGGCAGTCAACACCTAATCGCCAAAAGTCGCCTGCCGAGACCAAGCGCAGCGCGTAGCGCTGCAAGACTAGTCAATCCCCCCGGACCAACGAGAACGAGTTAGCATCGACGTGCAAAGCGAAGCCTTCGCGCGGTGTGCTATGTAAGTGACATTAGCCCCTCAAACCAGCCATCAGGTGCCCATAAAGCTGTTGGACGTCAACTTGACGGTCAAGTGGGCATGAATCAGGCCGCATGATTGGGCGCAGGAGTCTCGTCTCAGGATTATCATCTGGGCGCAGCAACTCGTACACGTGCCATTATTGATTTCTCTATTTAGCTTTTACAGCGCGTTACGGATTTACAGTACCAAAGCAAATATAGTTAAATTCAATAGTCGGAACTCCTGGTGTAAACCCTGCACATGTCCGTACATGTACAATATACATGTACGGCTGCAGACTGCATAGAATTCGTGATGGGATCACTGCAGTGCAGTGATCCCATCACGAATTCTAGAACACCAAGAAGATTTGTAAATCATTTTTGACGGGGGTTCTCATTTTGATCTGAGCATTTCTCGTCAATTTGATCGGAAAAAAAGGTGTAGCGTGCGTATGCCGCATCATCATGATGCCATCATAATGGTTGTGTAGCGCGAGCGTACCGCATCATCATCATGACATCAATGGCCCATCATAATGGTTGTGTATTAAATAGCGTGAGTATGCCGCATCATCATTATGCCGTCATGATGGTTGCCCGACAACGACAAGCCACCTTCACAATCAAGGAGCGATGGTTGGTCCACGAAGCTACAGTACCGTGGTAAAGGGATTGTTCAACAATCCCTTTACCACGGTAGCTTCAACAATTTGTTGATCTATTGATCTACATGTACATGGTGGTGAGCTTGTCGGTATGGTCCATACTATGGATGCTGCCGACATTACCGTACCCGCCAGTCCTTCATTGACCGAAACTTCTTGCTTCTAGGTCATTTCGAAATTGTCTCTTCCCGCCCACTTCCCAAAATGAAGGTCCTCTTCAGTATTGCCGCGATCGCTGTACTTTTGACGCCTACGTAAGTACTTGCTGGTATTTTGGCTCATATTCCTTCAGTGTCTGACTCCTCTATTGTCATCAGCCACGGTTATTCTGGTCGGTGTGCCGCAAGAGGCCCAGACAACACGTTAGAGCGCTCTGGATTTTTGACTGACGATTTCACCCGGAAGGCCTGCTCTGCGGCCTCTGGAACGATTGATCCTAACAAGAATGGCAACCTGAAGTGTTGCTATGTTCCCGATTATCGTCATGGAGTTTTTATCGGTTGGTGCAACCAACAGAAGTTCAAGAACTTTCATCCTACTGTGGAAACGTGTTGAACCATTCACAACGACGGTAAGGTAGCTGGTCGCACCCGAATTGCGTTGGGGCGCTTACTTACTCGACCGGGTGCATCGGTAAATGAGCCGCTGCTTGTAGATAAGGGTACCAATGGTCATAACAAAGCGTTTTCGTGACAAAATTCGTGTGCTTAAATAATTCTTAATCGTGCTGCAGGTTGAGGAGGCAATTTATGAACTGGTTAACGGACAACTGTTTGGAGAACAATGGCATGGAATAATAATATTAAGTGAGGTGTATTTTGTTACCAGGTCTTTCACGCAGAACAACTTCACCTAGCTAGCGCATTGCTTTTCTACGTTGTCGCCAAACAATTCACGTTTGGGGGATACGTTTCGGGTAGTTCTTGGGTCAGTCGTGTGACTGGTTTACTCGCGAATCGTTCATTGGGCTGGAGCAGGAGCTGGGGAAATGGTGGTCAACGACGTTGAGGACGGACTTGTTAGGGTTAATCGAGGCATCCTCGCCGGTGTTTGCTGCTCCGGACTCGGCCTCGCCTGACGCGGCGACTCGTTCATCGTGGGATCTCGTCCGACCGCGCTTCTGGTACCCCATGTCGTCGCTGGAACAGTCCATGATGGAGCTCGAGCACATGAGCGACCTCATGAGGCACTCTTCGGCACCCAGCAGCCACGATGACGACGACTTCTTCCGGGACCTCCCAGTGCTGGCGCGCGAGCAACAACCAGCGGCACAGCAACGCGAGAAGGGAGCACAGCCATCGGACAAGGAGTCTGTCGCAGCAACCAATACCCGGGACAATGACCCGAATAAACAGACCAACGAGAACGATCATGTCCACCGTCGCGCCTTCTCGTCCTACTCCTTCAGCAACTCCTCCGTCGTGGACGACAAAGGCCGACGTGTGACGAGCACGCGCCGTCGCTACGAAGACTCGACCGGTCGCCTCAAAGCCGTGCACGAGCGCCAGGTCGAGGGCAAGACGCTCCGCACGATGTGGAACCGCGCGGGCCCCGACGATAAGGGCCAGCACGAGTCCGTGTGTTCGAGCGGCTCGCCCGACGAGTTCGAGGCGCTGTGGCAGCAGACGCCCTTCGGTGCAGCACAGAAGAAGACCATCAAGCAGCAGCAGCAGCAGTTGGAGCAAGGACAGCAGAGTCAGCAGGAGAAGACCCCAACCAGCTCGAAACCGGAGACGGAGGCGACACCAATGCAAGAGTGATGTTCACCGCAGCAGATGATGGACGGCAGTAACTCAAGCAGCCAACGCGAAGCCTTGTCGCCCATTTGCTATGGACTGCGGGGTGAAACTTCCCAGTACCGCCAACTGCGTGAAAATGTGCAAACACGACGAAGGAGCCGATGTGAGGATGAAGCTCAGCAACGTACACAAGTCGTTCGTCGTTCTACATACATGAGTAAAGAGTAATAAACAACTATTTAGTTTTCAATCCACATAACAATGCTGTGCCGTTTCCAATTCACGTACACATTCAACTGCTCCGAAGCAGGACGAAGCTCTTCAGGCTGAGCTTCGTAGAACAACTTGATCGCTCGATCAATCTCTTCGCAAACTTGTGCCAATCGCCCCAGCTTCGCGTATGGAGATCTCTCGGACGTGAAGTTATTAATATGATGAATGGCAGCATTGTAGTGGCGTAAAGTCAATAGCCGCCGTTCATTCCCATCCGCAACAGCCTGCTCTTCTTGTGCACCAAACCAACTGCCATCCAGTCGGAACAGCGGTTTGACCTCGAAGAACTCGATTCTGTTAAATACTGTAGATTTCGCTCATCAGTGAACAATTCCTCATCCAAACTAGGGGTTATCGGTGTATATATATATATTCCATTTTCGGTCCTGTTGAAGACCGAGATGTTGTGTCGCCTGGGATAAGAATTGCTTGGTCAGTTGTTGAACCAATGGTGGTGGTAGGTGCTGAAGATATTGAAGGGCTTAGAGGTATACATTGTATGTATTGGAAGCCAAATCCATAATTTGTCACAAAATAGGTGATTTAGCTTCGTTTTTGACATTTAGAAGTGAAATATTTCATTTTATCTTCATGGTCAATTAACCTGGCAACAAAACTGTATTGGGGTCTGTGCACATGTACGTACAAGGATCTCTAGAATTGACGAAGCATTTATCAATGTTCGATCTTTATTCTACAACATTCTGTTCAAATCGTATCATATCATACTGTATTCGTTTCATATACATAATGAGGGGAATATTCCAGAACTTTCGTTTTTACCCAAAACCTAACATTTGTATCTCGACAACAATATTTCGCTGCACGTTCGACCTCAATCGACAACCTTCCAGAACATAACCAGACGCAACAAGTTGAAGTGGAAGATCGCTAAAGCTACTTTCGACTCCAACCTCATTTCCGAAATTACCACCTACTACTCAAAGCAAGCAACGAACTCAAGGCTACTTCAGCCCACCCAAACCAAAGACTCTCACCAAGACTCTCTACCGACCATGTTCAGCTCGTGGGATCTCGTCCGACCGCGCTTCTGGTACCCCATGTCGTCGCTGGAACAGTCCATGATGGAGCTCGAGCACATGAGCGACCTCATGAGGCACTCGCGCTTCCCGTTCGACACGAGCAACGAGATGCTGGCGGCACCCAGCAGCCACGACGACGACGACTTCTTCCTGGACCTCCCAGTGCTAGCGCGCGAGCAACAACCAGCGCCACAGCAACGCGAGAAGGGAGCACAACCATCGGACAAGCAGACGGTCGCACCAACCAGTACGACCCGGGACAATGACCCGAATAAACAGACCAACGAGAACGATCATGTCCACCGTCGCGCCTTCTCGTCCTACTCCTTCAGCAACTCCTCCATCGTGGATGACAAAGGCCGACGTGTGACGAGCACGCGCCGTCGCTACGAAGACTCGACCGGTCGCCTCAAAGCCGTGCACGAGCGCCAGGTCGAGGGCAAGACGCTCCGCACGACGTGGAACCGCGCGGGACCCGACGATAAGGGCCAGCACGAGTCCGTGTGTTCGAGCGGCTCGCCCGACGAGTTCAAGGCGCTGTGGCAGCAGACGCCCTTCGGTGCAGCACAGAAGAAGACCATCAAGCAGCAGCAGCAGCAGTTGGAGCAAGGACAGCAGAGTCAGCAGGAGAAGACCCCAACAAGCTCGAAACCGGAGACGGAGGCGACACCAATGCAAGAGTGATGTTCACCGCAGCAGATGATGGACGGCAGTAACGCAAGCAGCCAACGCGAAGCCTTGTCGCCCATTTGCTATCGACTGCGGGGTGAAACTTCCCAGTACCGCCAACTGCGTGAAAATGTGCAAACACGACGAAGGAGCCGATACGAGGATGAAGCTCAGCAACGTACACAAGTCGTTCGTCGTTCTACATACATGAGTAAAGAGTAATAAACAACTATTTAGTTTTCAATCCACATAACAATGCTGTGCCGTTTCCAATTCACGTACACATTCAACTGCTCCGGAGCAGGACGAAGCTCTTCAGGCTGAGCTTCGTAGAACAACTTGATCGCTCGATCAATCTCTTCGCAAACTTGTGCCAATCGCCCCAGCTTCGCGTATGGAGATCTCTCGGACGTGAAGTTATTAATATGATGAATGGCAGCATTGTAGTGGCGTAAAGTCAATAGCCGCCGTTCATTCCCATCCGCAACAGCCTGCTCTTCTTGTGCACCAAACCAACTGCCATCCAGTCGGAACAGCGGTTTGACCTCGAAGAACTCGATTCTGTTAAATACTGTAGATTTCGCTCATCAGTGAACAATTCCTCATCCAAACTAGGGGTTATCGGTGTATATATATATATTCCATTTTCGGTCCTGTTGAAGACCGAGATGTTGTGTCGCCTGGGATAAGAATTGCTTGGTCAGTTGTTGAACCAATGGTGGTGGTAGGTGCTGAAGATATTGAAGGGCTTAGAGGTATACATTGTATGTATTGGAAGCCAAATCCATAATTTGTCACAAAATAGGTGATTTAGCTTCGTTTTTGACATTTAGAAGTGAAATATTTCATTTTATCTTCATGGTCAATTAACCTGGCAACAAAACTGTATTGGGGTCTGTGCACATGTACGTACAAGGATCTCTAGAATTGACGAAGCATTTATCAATGTTCGATCTTTATTCTACAACATTCTGTTCAAATCGTATCATATCATACTGTATTCGTTTCATATACATAATGAGGGGAATATTCCAGAACTTTCGTTTTTACCCAAAACCTAACATTTGTATCTCGACAACAATATTTCGCTGCACGTTCGACCTCAATCGACAACCTTCCAGAACATAACCAGACGCAACAAGTTGAAGTGGAAGATCGCTAAAGCTACTTTCGACTCCAACCTCATTTCCGAAATTACCACCTACTACTCAAAGCAAGCAACGAACTCAAGGCTACTTCAGCCCACCCAAACCAAAGACTCTCACCAAGACTCTCTACCGACCATGTTCAGCTCGTGGGATCTCGTCCGACCGCGCTTCTGGTACCCCATGTCGTCGCTGGAACAGTCCATGATGGAGCTCGAGCACATGAGCGACCTCATGAGGCACTCGCGCTTCCCGTTCGACACGAGCAACGAGATGCTGGCGGCACCCAGCAGCCACGACGACGACGACTTCTTCCTGGACCTCCCAGTGCTAGCGCGCGAGCAACAACCAGCGCCACAGCAACGCGAGAAGGGAGCACAACCATCGGACAAGCAGACGGTCGCACCAACCAGTACGACCCGGGACAATGACCCGAATAAACAGACCAACGAGAACGATCATGTCCACCGTCGCGCCTTCTCGTCCTACGCCTTCAGCAACTCCTCCGTCGTGGACGACAAAGGCCGACGTGTGACGAGCACGCGCCGTCGCTACGAAGACTCGACCGGTCGCCTCAAAGCCGTGCACGAGCGCCAGGTCGAGGGCAAGACGCTCCGCACGACGTGGAACCGCGCGGGCCCCGACGATAAGGGTCAGCACGAGTCCGTGTGTTCGAGCGGCTCGCCCGACGAGTTCGAGGCGCTGTGGCAGCAGACGCCCTTCGGTGCAGCACAGAAGAAGACCATCAAGCAGCAGCAGCAGCAGCAGCAGTTGGAGCAAGGACAGCAGAGTCAGCAGGAGAAGACCCCAACCAGCTCGAAACCGGAGGCGGAGGCGACACCAATGCAAGAGTGATGTTCACCGCAGCAGATGATGGACGGCAGTAACGCAAGCAGCCAACACGAGGCCTTGTCGCCCATTTGCTATCGACTGCGGGGTGAAACTTCCCAGTACCGCCAACTGCGTGAAAATGTGCAAACACGACGAAGGAGCCGATACGAGGATGAAGCTCAGCAACGTACACAAGTCGTTCGTCGTTCTACATACATGAGTAAAGAGTAATAAACAACTATTTAGTTTTCAATCCACATAACAATGCTGTGCCGTTTCCAATTCACGTACACATTCAACTGCTCCGGAGTAGGACGAAGCTCTTCAGGCTGAGCTTCGTAGAACAACTTGATCGCTCGATCAATCTCTTCGCAAACTTGTGCCAATCGCTCCAGCTTCGCGTATGGAGATCTCTCGGACGTGAAATTATTCATGTGATGAATGGCAGCATTGTAGTGGCATAAAGTCAATAGCCGCCGTTCATTCCCATCTGCAGCAGCATGTTGTTCTTGTGCACCAGACCAACTGCCATCCTGTCAGAAAAGCGGTTTGACCTCGAAAAACTCGATTCTGTTAAATACTCCAGATTTCGCTCGTCAGTGAACAATTCCTCATCCAAACTAGGGGTTATTGGTGTATATGGGGCTACATATTCCATTTTCGGTCCTGTTGCAGATCGAGATGTTGTGTCGCCTGGGATCAGAATTGCTTGGTCATTTGTTGAACCAATGGTGGTGGTAGGTGCTGAAGATATAGAAGGGCTTAGAGCTACATAAATTGGAAGCCAAATCCATAATTTGTCACAAAATAGGTGATTTAGCTTCGTTTTTGGCATTTAGAAGTGAAATATTGCTAGGAAGTTTCATTTTATCTTCATGGCCCATTAACCTGGCAACAAAACTGTATTGGGTCTGTGTACATGTACAAGGATCTCTAGAATTGACGGAGCATTTATCAATTTTCGATCGTTATTCTACAACATTCTGCTCAAATCGTACCATATCATACAGTATTCGTTTCATATACATAATGAGGGGAATATTCCAGAACCTTCGTTTTTACCCATAATCTAACATTTGCATCTCGACAACAATATTTCGCTGCACGTTCGACCTCAATCGACAACCTTCCAGAACATAACCAGACGCAACAAGTTGAAGTGGAAGATCGCTAAAGCTACTTTCGGCTCCAGCCTCATTTCCGAAATTACCACCTACTACTCAAAGCAAGCAACGAACTCAAGGCTACTTCAGCCCACCCAAACCAAAGACTCTCACCAAGACTCTCTACCGACCATGTTCAGCTCGTGGGATCTCGTCCGACCGCGCTTCTGGTACCCCATGTCGTCGCTGGAACAGTCCATGATGGAGCTCGAGCACATGAGCGACCTCATGAGGCACTCGCGCTTCCCGTTCGACACGAACAACGAGATGCTGGCGGCACCCAGCAGCCACGACGACGACGACTTCTTCCTGGACCTCCCAGTGCTAGCGCGCGAGCAACAACCAGCGCCACAGCAACGCGAGAAGGGAGCACAACCATCGGACAAGCAGACGGTCGCACCAACCAGTACGACCCGGGACAATGACCCGAATAAACAGACCAACGAGAACGATCATGTCCACCGTCGCGCCTTCTCGTCCTACTCCTTCAGCAACTCCTCCATCGTGGATGACAAAGGCCGACGTGTGACGAGCACGCGCCGTCGCTACGAAGACTCGACCGGTCGCCTCAAAGCCGTGCACGAGCGCCAGGTCGAGGGCAAGACGCTCCGCACGACGTGGAACCGCGCGGGACCCGACGATAAGGGCCAGCACGAGTCCGTGTGTTCGAGCGGCTCGCCCGACGAGTTCAAGGCGCTGTGGCAGCAGACGCCCTTCGGTGCAGCACAGAAGAAGACCATCAAGCAGCAGCAGCAGCAGTTGGAGCAAGGACAGCAGAGTCAGCAGGAGAAGACCCCAACAAGCTCGAAACCGGAGACGGAGGCGACACCAATGCAAGAGTGATGTTCACCGCAGCAGATGATGGACGGCAGTAACGCAAGCAGCCAACGCGAAGCCTTGTCGCCCATTTGCTATCGACTGCGGGGTGAAACTTCCCAGTACCGCCAACTGCGTGAAAATGTGCAAACACGACGAAGGAGCCGATACGAGGATGAAGCTCAGCAACGTACACAAGTCGTTCGTCGTTCTACATACATGAGTAAAGAGTAATAAACAACTATTTAGTTTTCAATCCACATAACAATGCTGTGCCGTTTCCAATTCACGTACACATTCAACTGCTCCGGAGTAGGACGAAGCTCTTCAGGCTGAGCTTCGTAGAACAACTTGATCGCTCGATCAATCTCTTCGCAAACGTGTGCCAATCGCTCCAGCTTCGCGTATGGAGATCTCTCGGACGTGAAATTATTCATGTGATGAATGGCAGCATTGTAGTGGCATAAAGTCAATAGCCGCCGTTCATTCCCATCTGCAGCAGCATGTTGTTCTTGTGCACCAGACCAACTGCCATCCTGTCAGAAAAGCGGTTTGACCTCGAAAAACTCGATTCTGTTAAATACTCCAGATTTCGCTCGTCAGTGAACAATTCCTCATCCAAACTAGGGGTTATTGGTGTATATGGGGCTACATATTCCATTTTCGGTCCTGTTGCAGATCGAGATGTTGTGTCGCCTGGGATCAGAATTGCTTGGTCATTTGTTGAACCAATGGTGGTGGTAGGTGCTGAAGATATAGAAGGGCTTAGAGCTACATAAATTGGAAGCCAAATCCATAATTTGTCACAAAATAGGTGATTTAGCTTCGTTTTTGGCATTTAGAAGTGAAATATTGCTAGGAAGTTTCATTTTATCTTCATGGCCCATTAACCTGGCAACAAAACTGTATTGGGTCTGTGTACATGTACAAGGATCTCTAGAATTGACGGAGCATTTATCAATTTTCGATCGTTATTCTACAACATTCTGCTCAAATCGTACCATATCATACAGTATTCGTTTCATATACATAATGAGGGGAATATTCCAGAACCTTCGTTTTTACCCATAATCTAACATTTGCATCTCGACAACAATATTTCGCTGCACGTTCGACCTCAATCGACAACCTTCCAGAACATAACCAGACGCAACAAGTTGAAGTGGAAGATCGCTAAAGCTACTTTCGGCTCCAGCCTCATTTCCGAAATTACCACCTACTACTCAAAGCAAGCAACGAACTCAAGGCTACTTCAGCCCACCCAAACCAAAGACTCTCACCAAGACTCTCTACCGACCATGTTCAGCTCGTGGGATCTCGTCCGACCGCGCTTCTGGTACCCCATGTCGTCGCTGGAACAGTCCATGATGGAGCTCGAGCACATGAGCGACCTCATGAGGCACTCGCGCTTCCCGTTCGACACGAACAACGAGATGCTGGCGGCACCCAGCAGCCACGACGACGACGACTTCTTCCTGGACCTCCCAGTGCTAGCGCGCGAGCAACAACCAGCGCCACAGCAACGCGAGAAGGGAGCACAACCATCGGACAAGCAGACGGTCGCACCAACCAGTACGACCCGGGACAATGACCCGAATAAACAGACCAACGAGAACGATCATGTCCACCGTCGCGCCTTCTCGTCCTACTCCTTCAGCAACTCCTCCATCGTGGATGACAAAGGCCGACGTGTGACGAGCACGCGCCGTCGCTACGAAGACTCGACCGGTCGCCTCAAAGCCGTGCACGAGCGCCAGGTCGAGGGCAAGACGCTCCGCACGACGTGGAACCGCGCGGGCCCCGACGATAAGGGCCAGCACGAGTCCGTGTGTTCGAGCGGCTCGCCCGACGAGTTCGAGGCGCTGTGGCAGCAGACGCCCTTCGGTGCAGCACAGAAGAAGACCATCAAGCAGCAGCAGCAGCAGCAGCAGTTGGAGCAAGGACAGCAGAGTCAGCAGGAGAAGACCCCAACCAGCTCGAAACCGGAGGCGGAGGCGACACCAATGCAAGAGTGATGTTCACCGCAGCAGATGATGGACGGCAGTAACGCAAGCAGCCAACACGAGGCCTTGTCGCCCATTTGCTATCGACTGCGGGGTGAAACTTCCCAGTACCGCCAACTGCGTGAAAATGTGCAAACACGACGAAGGAGCCGATACGAGGATGAAGCTCAGCAACGTACACAAGTCGTTCGTCGTTCTACATACATGAGTAAAGAGTAATAAACAACTATTTAGTTTTCAATCCACATAACAATGCTGTGCCGTTTCCAATTCACGTACACATTCAACTGCTCCGGAGTAGGACGAAGCTCTTCAGGCTGAGCTTCGTAGAACAACTTGATCGCTCGATCAATCTCTTCGCAAACGTGTGCCAATCGCTCCAGCTTCGCGTATGGAGATCTCTCGGACGTGAAGTTATTAATATGATGAATGGCAGCATTGTAGTGGCGTAAAGTCAATAGCCGCCGTTCATTCCCATCCGCAACAGCCTGCTCTTCTTGTGCACCAAACCAACTGCCATCCAGTCGGAACAGCGGTTTGACCTCGAAGAACTCGATTCTGTTAAATACTGTAGATTTCGCTCATCAGTGAACAATTCCTCATCCAAACTAGGGGTTATCGGTGTATATATATATATTCCATTTTCGGTCCTGTTGAAGACCGAGATGTTGTGTCGCCTGGGATAAGAATTGCTTGGTCAGTTGTTGAACCAATGGTGGTGGTAGGTGCTGAAGATATTGAAGGGCTTAGAGGTATACATTGTATGTATTGGAAGCCAAATCCATAATTTGTCACAAAATAGGTGATTTAGCTTCGTTTTTGGCATTTAGAAGTGAAATATTGCTAGGAAGTTTCATTTTATCTTCATGGCCCATTAACCTGGCAACAAAACTGTATTGGGGTCTGTGTACATGTACAAGGATCTCTAGAATTGACGGAGCATTTATCAATTTTCGATCGTTATTCTACAACATTCTGCTCAAATCGTACCATATCATACAGTATTCGTTTCATATGCATAATGAGGGGAATATTCCAGAACTTTCGTTTTTACCCATAATCTAACATTTGCATCTCGACAACAATATTTCGCTGCACGTTCGACCTCAATCGACAACCTTCCAGAACATAACCAGACTGTAGTGGGTTTAGAGGTTGGATAGCCTCATACAGCCCGTGCAGTGGGCAGCAAGGCAATCTCCAGATCGGCAGTGGCAGGGTTGCCACTGCCAACCTTCGAGTGAATGGCTGGTGGAGAGACTTGCTGGCCCGAGCTGGCAGATAGCGTAGTAGAATAGAGTATCAGTTTGTGTTTTGCTAAATACACCAGGCAAAGACGTTAAGGAAGTGCCAGCTCCCCCATTTTGGTGTTCATTGCGAGACCCACCACAAAGTTAACTTTAGTAACCGGTTAAGCATGGAAAGCGAAGCTAAAAGCAAAGCTGGATCGACAGCAGTGTCGTTTTTCGTTCCACTCGTAGCGCCGATGATCGAGAGCACATCGCACGCAGCGTTAGTGGAATGGAAGCGACGACGCAAGGAGTATGAGCAGGAAGTGGCCATCCGCTGCTGCCATGACCCTGAGAAGATTTCAGCCATGACGACAGACATCTGCAGCTCGTTCGAGCCGAGCTTGCTGGATGTTTTGTGCGACCTGGAGTGGGGAATTGACAAGGATGACCTCACCAACGAGCTACTTCTGGGCAAGATAGATGCCATTCTCGCCACAGTGAAGAACAACACGGTGCCGAACGTGGCAGTTGAGTTCAAGGCTGCCGTACGGATGAACCTGCAGGAGACAGATGTACGCGAGCGAGTGGTGCAATACTTTCGGTCTAGTCGCCAGGTGATTGAAAAACATGGTTGGTGTAAATTTTTTATGGACCAAGAAGGTATGAAATTGAAGTGCAAATTACTAGTCGCGTCTCTTGAACCTCAGGTACTGCGGGAAGAGATAGAGTCCATTCTAGCATATCAGAATCGGACTGCGCGTAGTGATGAGAAGGTGCTTTTCAAGATCATTCTGGAGAAAGCTCTTGAGCATGAGCGAGACTTCCAGCGTCGTAAGCGGCAACGAAGTTCGGCTCGAGCTGCTGAAAAACCAGACACTTCTCGAGAATTAAGTCGACAGAAGAAAAAAATGCGGGTGAGAGACAACGATGAGGTGAAACCTGTATTACAACAACCACAAGACGGTACTACGAGTATAAAGCAAGGTCGGAACGTTCAGCAGGGACCTCCAAAATCAGGACCTACAAATCCTATCGGTGGTTGCCTCAAGTGCAAGGGCGATCACTGGTTAGTGAAGTGCCCGGTTGCAACTCACGACGAGAAGACTGCCCTATTGCGTCAACAGCATGAGCGGCGCAACCGCGAGAAGGCGGACCGCAAGAAGAAAGACGATTGAAGTGTCAAGCGCATTAAAGAGTGCCTGCCTGGGCCTGTGAAGCTAGTTGAGCTAAACGGAGTGCACTCAATGCCCTTTTGCGCTGATTCTGGGGCTGATACGAGCGTTATCAGTGGAGTAAAGCTCAAGGAGCTGATGACGAAGGATCCTACGGTAAAGCTGAAGAAATTAAAGGAGACGGTTGTAGTAAGGACAGCTGGAGGGCATATTATCCGGGCCCACGGTAGTGTGGATGTGAAGTTACGGATAAATACAGCTGCAGGACCTGTGTGTCTTACAAAACCGGTAAGATGTTTGGTTATTGACGAAGACGAAGAAGAATTTATTCTGGGGAAAGATGTTTTAACTACACTCGGAATTGACGTGGACCGTCAGCTTGAACAGCTTGTGGGAAGTGATGTCGCTGGTGACGAAGATCCTGTAAATTGCAATGACGACTACGAGATTGGTGTGGAATGTGATAATGAGGTGAGAGTTGCAGTTGATGAACTCGTGGAAAAGGCAATTAATAACGGGTTTCCACGCGAGCGACGAGATGATTTATTGAAGATAGCAGTGATGTTTGACATTTGGAGATTGAAACTCGGTGGTGATCCTCCGGCAAAGGTCCCACCACTGTTAGTAAAACTGAGGGAAGGTGCCAAGCCGCAGAAGTGCAGGGCGAGGCAGTATCCGCCGCACTTAAGAGAATTTTTGAGAGACTTTAACACTGAACTTAACCCTATGGGCTGGGTGTATGAAAACCCACAGAGTCGATGGGCCAGTCCAGCACTGCCAGTGAGGAAGCCCGGCTCTGACGAGTACCGGCAGACCAGTGACTATCGCGCAGTGAATGCTGAGACTGAAGCTGCGGCGGGTGTGATGCCGATTCTTCGTGTCATTACAGAGCACGTACGTGGTATGGCTCACTTTGGTTTGTTTGACTTTCTAAAAGGTTTTTGGCAGCTCCCTTTGGCAAAAGGTTGTCAGGAATTTCTTTCGTATATGACGGATAGTAAAGTGTATACACCTACCCGGGTGCCCCAAGGATGCAGTGATGCTGCCATCCATTTTCAGCGAACGATGGAGACGTGTTTCAAGGAATTACTGTACAAGCACCTACTAGTTTGGGTAGACGACCTCCTACTGTATGGTAGCAATATTGATGAGTACCTGGAGAAACTTCAAAAACTTTTTTCTTTGGTAAACGACTTCGGTTTAAAACTGAGTGTGAAAAAGTCGAGTCTATATCAGAGAAGCGTGAAGTGGTGTGGGAAAATTATAGATGGCGCTGGAGTAACGCATGACCCCGAGCGCATACGGTCGTTACGGGAAATGCCGTACCCGCAGACTGCTGCAAACCTACAGCAGTTCCTGTGTGCAGCTAATTGGCTGCGAGAAAGTATTGTAGGCTACGCTGTTGCTGTGAAGCCACTCCAGGAGTGTCTCGACATTGCACTCCGGAACAAAAAGAAGTCAAAGCGAGCCGCGGCGGCGGTGCCTATAGTGTTTACTACTGAACTTCGAGTAGTTTTCGACAAAGTTCGCGAGCTGCTAGCTACATCCGCTACACTACACCACCCCAGTGCCGATGGAGACATGGTGCTAGTCACGGATGCCTCTGACCAGGGTTGGAGCATTTTAGTGACTGAGGTCGAGGACTGGGACTCTACAAAGGACGTTAGCGAGCAGTCTCATAGACTTTTGACATGTCTAAGTGGTACATTTACTGGAGCTCAAGTGAATTGGAGCGTGATTGAGAAGGAAGCGTTCCCTCTAGTCACTGCCTGCGACAAGTTGTCATATCTACTGATGCGACCAAGAGGATTTCGGATGTTTTGCGACCACAGGAATTTGATACATGTATTTGCGCCTGCGGAAAATATTAAGAAGCATATCCGTGGTAAATTACTGCGGTGGGCATTGAAGTTGAGTGAATTTCGGTACACTATCAATCATATCGCCGGGACTGATAACGTGTGGGCTGATATGTTGAGTCGGTGGGCTTGCCAGCCTACAGAACCTGTTCACGTGCGCCGAGTGGTTACCCGCCGGGCCCAACAGCAGGAGCAAGTCACACTCCGCCCTCTAGACGACGAAAACTTTGTATGGCCGACACTTGATGCTGTGTCGCGGGCTCAGAAGCGACACGCACCACGGCCACTACCATCATGGCTGGCAGAACGGTCTGATGGACTGCTAGTAAAAGGGAAACTACTGTGGATACCTACCGAAGAGCATGCATTGCTGCGTCGACTGATGATTATCTCGCATTGTGGGCCTCAAGGCCATCGTGGCCGACATGCAATGATGACCCAGTTGGCCAGTGTGTTCTCGATCGAGCGGCTCCGTGTGCACGTAGAGCGTTTCCTGGCGAAGTGCCTATTGTGTATGCACATTAAAGGAGGAAAAATCATTCCAAGACCATGGGGAGAAACTTACCGAAGCCAGACGCGGAATGAAGCGCTGCATTTTGACTTTTTATTTCTGGGTGAATCGTTTGGAGACAATCAGTACCTGCTGGCATTGAAGGACGATGCTAGTCATTTTTGTGAATTAGTAGTCTGCGAGTCACCGACCAGTGCCGTGGTCGCTGAGGCTATTCTACAATGGCATTCTCGTTTCGGTGTGCCGCAACTATGGATTAGTGACCAAGGCACTCATTTCAAATGTGAAGTGGTTGACACCCTGAGGAGTAAGTTGAAGTGCGATCACGAATTTTCTGTGGCATATTGCCCGTGGATAAATGGATCTATTGAGCGGTTAAATAGGGATATTCTACAAGTTTTTCGAGTTATGATTTTGGAGTACAAACTGGATCATCGTGACTGGGAGTCACTGGTCTCTGTAGTACAGTCTAGCTTGAACCACACACCTCTACCCTCGCTAGCCTACAAGTCACCTCTGGAATTATTTACGGGGCTGCCACCGCCGTCGCCTTTTGGGCACGCTTTCGTACGCAAGCAAGGCCAAGGTGAGCTGATCGAAGCTGGCAACTCTGACAAAATTGAGCGCTCGCTGGCGCAGCTACGTGCTAGTATTCACAATATGCACAGAGATGTCAGTAATGCGAGGGAGAAGCAAACTCTACTGAACAAGAAAAAGGAACGTGGAGAGAACTTAGTGAATTTTTCGGTTGGAGATTTTGTGCTACGTTCTCGAGTGGATGAGAAACACGTGAACAAACTTCTAGTTACTTGGGTAGGACCGTACGTGGTGACGGAGGCTCACTCGAGACATTTTGTGGTTAGAGACTTAGTGACCGGCAAGTCGCGTGACGTGCACGCGTCACGGTTGAAGTTCTTTGCCGATAGTGACCTAGAAGTAACTGGAGCATTGCTACAGCATGTGACTAGCCAAGGTGTTGTGCTGGATGTGGATAGGATCAAGCAGCATCGTTGGAATGCACAACGAAAGGACTACGAGCTCTACGTTAGCTGGCGCGGCCTCGAGGATATCGAGGATTCCTGGGAGCCCTTTGCTGCTATGGCACGTGATGTGCGAGTTCTAGTGGATACCTATGTTACAAATGCGGAGGATACGAAGCTTGCTGAACATTGGACTCGCCTCAGCCGGCCTCAAAGTGGCGGCAGTTAGGTTACGGTCAGGCTCTCTGTACACTATTTTCAAGTGGTCATGATGTACTGTTTGGATATGATTGTACGATGTCAACGGAGTCATGTTGCACCAAGTCAAGTTGAAGTTCCATGGGACGGGACATTTCGATTGGTGAAATTTTGATTAGCGAAATTTTCGAGTTACTTTCTACTGTGATATTTCGTTTTCAAGAAATTTGGGAGTGTGGACGAGGCGACACATTTCCAGGAGAGCGACGTTGGCGAGTGTCATCGAAGCATAGGATGGAGCTAAGTTCACGAGGCTGAATGAGGCTTTAAGAGAGGGGACTGTAGTGGGTTTAGAGGTTGGATAGCCTCATACAGCCCGTGCAGTGGGCAGCAAGGCAATCTCCAGATCGGCAGTGGCAGGGTTGCCACTGCCAACCTTCGAGTGAATGGCTGGTGGAGAGACTTGCTGGCCCGAGCTGGCAGATAGCGTAGTAGAATAGAGTATCAGTTTGTGTTTTGCTAAATACACCAGGCAAAGACGTTAAGGGAGTGCCAGCTCCCCCATTTTGGTGTTCATTGCGAGACCCACCACACAGACGCAACAAGTTGAAGTGGAAGATCGCTAAAGCTGCTTTCGGCTCCAGCCTCATTTCCGAAATTACCACCTACTACTCAAAGCAAGCAACGAACTCAAGGCTACTTCAGCCCACCCAAACCAAAGACTCTCACCAAGACTCTCTACCGACCATGTTCAGCTCGTGGGATCTCGTCCGACCGCGCTTCTGGTACCCCATGTCGTCGCTGGAACAGTCCATGATGGAGCTCGAGCACATGAGCGACCTCATGAGGCACTCGCGCTTCCCGTTCGACACGAACAACGAGATGCTGGCGGCACCCAGCAGCCACGACGACGACGACTTCTTCCTGGACCTCCCAGTGCTAGCGCGCGAGCAACAACCTGCGCCACAGCAACGCGAGAAGGGAGCACAACCATCGGACAAGCAGACGGTCGCACCAACCAGTACGACCCGGGACAATGACCCGAATAAACAGACCAACGAGAACGATCATGTCCAGCGTCGCGCCTTCTCGTCCTACTCCTTCAGCAACTCCTCCATCGTGGACGACAAAGGCCGACGTGTGACGAGCACGCGCCGTCGCTACGAAGACTCGACCGGTCGCCTCAAAGCCGTGCACGAGCGCCAGGTCGAGGGCAAGACGCTCCGCACGACGTGGAACCGCGCGGGCCCCGACGATAAGGGCCAGCACGAGTCCGTGTGTTCGAGCGGCTCGCCCGACGAGTTCGAGGCGCTGTGGCAGCAGACGCCCTTCGGTGCAGCACAGAAGAAGACCTTCAAGCAGCAGCAGCAGCAGTTGGAGCAAGGACAGCAGGGTCAGCAGGGTCAGCAGGAGAAGACCCCAACCAGCTCGAAAACGGAGACGGAGGCGACACCAATGCAAGAGTGATGTTCACCGCAGCAGATGATGGACGGCAGTAACGCAAGCAGTCAACGCGCAGCCTTGTCGCCCATTTGCTATGGACTGCGGGGTGATACTTCCCAGTACCGCCAACTGCGCGAAAATGTGCAAACACGACGAAGGAGCCGATACGAGGATGAAGCTCAGCAACGTACACAAGTCGTTCGTCGTTCTACATACATGAGTAAAGAGTAATAAACAACTATTTAGTTTTCAAACCACATAACAATGCTGTGCCGTTTCCAATTCACGTACACATTCAACTGCTCCGGAGCAGGACGAAGCTCTTCAGGCTGAGCTTCGCAGAACAACTTGATCGCTCGATCAATCTCTTCGCAAACTTGTGCCAATCGCTCCAGTTTCGCGTATGGAGATCTCTCGGACGTGAAGTTATTCATGGGATGAATGGCAACATTGTAGTGGCGTAAAGTCAATAGCCGCCGTTCATTCCCACCTGCAACAGCCTGATCTTCTTGTGCACCAAACCAACTGCCATCCAGTCGGAACAGCGGTTTGACCTCGAAAAACTCGATTCTGTTAAATACTCCAGATTTCGTGAACAATTCCTCATCCAACTAGGGGTTATTGGTGTATATGGGACTACATATTCCATTTTCGGTTCTGTTGCAGATCGAGATGTTGTGTCGCCTGGGATAAGAATTGCTTGGTCAGTTGTTGAACCAATGGTGGTGGTAGGTGCTGAAGATATTGAAGGGCTTAGAGGTATACATTGTATGTATTGGAAGCCAAATCCATAATTTGTCACAAAATAGGTGACAAAGCCGTGCGTTCGCCCGGAACAGCTCTGGATTTAACCCTATCGTGGTACGAGGTAGCAAATTGCTGCCTTCAACCACTTTGTCGAAAGTTGGTACTCAAAGAGGCCCTAAAAAGGAAGCATTCTGCTTCCTTTTTTACTTTTAACCAATCATTTGCAGGTGTAATGAGGCTAGGGGTAATAGAGAGGTGAAAAACGAGCGACTAGTGAAATGATAATGAGAATTTTGCCGCAAAATGGACTTTTTCCACCCCTACTAACGTCTTTTTTGCATTGGGATACTAAGTTTGATGATAAATCCGGCGTGCACATCTCGACGTCTATCATTTATCGTGTGGAGGACGGGCGCCCGACGGAGGGATCTACTTAGCAAAAATACAGCCATACATACTGAAACATTGACATATTCATACATCCATTGATCTCGCCGCTATGCGAACAAGCTTTCTCAACGGGGAGGACAAACAGCTTATATCCCTCGCCTATGAGTGGGAGGGCGCGGGGAAGCGCATCTCCTGGAAGGACCTCGCGAGCAGGATGCGGAGGAAACGTCGCCCTGGTGAACTGGAGCAGAGGCTACGAGCATTGAAACGAACCTACGGGAAGGACATTGCGCGCTTTCCACGGTGTTTACGGCCCAGAGCGGCAATTCAAGATACCCAGCCCGTTAAGCCTTCTACATGTACTCCCCTACTTGCTAGCCAAGCTGAAATGGCCGTCCAAGACATCTACCGTAGTGTTTCTGCAGCCGACATTCGCCAAGAAGCTGGCAAGACGGACGGGAATGCTGGTGAAATGTTGCCCACGGCAGTCACCAGTATCTTACAGATGATAGGAGATGTGCGGCAGGAAGATGTGTTTCTTGATGTGGGGGCGGGACTTGGCCATGTTGTCGCGCAGGTTGCGCTTCAGACAAACGCTCATCGTTGTCTAGGCATCGAGAAAAGGCATGACGTTGTTAGTGCTGGAGCTAGATGCGTACGGTCGCATGTGTCTCTGTTTGGCCATCTCCGGAAAGCACTAGTTCTCGCTGGAGATGTACTTGACACTCCACTTTCGACGCGCGCGCCATTCAAAGCAGCAACACTTATTTTCCTGAATGATTTCCTATTTACTGAAGAGGCGAAGCTTGTTGTCCAAGAGGAACTCAGTGGTATGCCGAATGCACGAGCAATAGTGTCGACGTCGTTGTATTGTCCTCGTCACAGAGATTCTTGCCGGAATTTATTTTGTGGAAGATGGAAGCGAGCTGGAACTACGTATGGTCATTGTAGCTGGAAGTCTCAGATAGTTCCCATTTACCTATATGCACCTCGTAATGTTTAGAGCGTGCCGGAGGTCTAAGTATGAGCACGAGGTTCCTTGGACGACAGTGTCGACACATAGCTCAAGGTTGGTTATATTCTATTAGTTGTTGGTTGCATTCTGACGCCAGGCGTCTACAAGCAACTTGAAAATACCGTCAGGCTTGCGCTGCACCTCAGCAGATGACCCGAACTCTGCCACTGAGCCCTCGAGCAGGAGATACAAGCACGTGTTGGCTCGTACCGAATTCGTTCACGTGGTGGATTAACCCTTTCGAAGGTGAAGACCCTGAAGTATTGTCGTCCAACACTGGTAAAGTGGCAGCTTCTGCTTCTCTAGTACTCCGGTACTTCCCTGGATGTTTCCGTCTGCTTTCGTCTGTGCTGACCTGAGCTTTAAGCTGCGTGCGACTACTTGGAGGACTGGAAGCGAGGGGTCTGACGAGGCTCTGTCGATTCTGCTGCTGCTTTGGTGACCGCTTTAGCTTCCCTACCGTGAAATGGAGATCCATCTCGTTCGCTACACCTGGTAGAAGCTCTCGTGTAGCTCTGCTGATTCTCTGGAGTAAAGTTTCGCTTGATCCTGACGCGTCACTCGGAATATACTGCGATGCAATGCGTGGTCGTTCCAGGGCCGGGTTTCTCTGAGGTACAAGCGTCTGACTGTCTTCATCGGAGAGAGAGACTGTAGCTTGAACTGCTTTCTCTCTCCGCAACGACCGCATGTACAGATCGTGCTCGTATTGACGCCAGATCGTGCCCAAAAGGTCTTCGTACACGATCCCCTGCATATCGAACTCCCGTCTCAACGTGGCCAACGTGACTTCGGTCTAAAACGCGCGGTTTGTCTGCAGCACCAGGTCGATTCGAACTTGTTCCAGTGTGAATTCAACTGCTTGTTTCTCCGCTCGAACTTTATAAAGCATGAGCGTCGTCGTCTCGAGATCGGACTCTAACATTCCTTTCTGGCATTCGAACTCGGAAATCACCCGCGTTTGTTGCTTCGTCGTCGCCGACAGCTGCGAGATCGTTCGGTTCTGCTCCACTACGACGCTCTCAAGGTCGGCGATGAACTCGGACTTTTGGGCGATTTCACGCTGCAGGTTATTCACGAGATGATCCAGTTTACTCTTGCGGCATCGACTCATCCGGATAACTTCTCGTTCAGTTGTTTCGCTCGATTCTTCTTCATTGTCCATGTTTTCAATACTGAAGATCCCTTTACGACGTGCCGCAGCTCGTCGCTGTTGACTCATTCGCTCCTCGTCTGTGATGTCTTCGTGGACTTGAAGCTCAATCTGCACTGGTTGGTCATCTTCTTCCAGTATGTGTTCAAGCTGCAGGTCGTCGCCAAAAGTATCCTGAACCAGTTGCAGTAGCTCTCGAATGGCTTCATCCAATGGGAACTCGTCGATCTTAACAAGTGCCAACATATTCTGAAGCGCGAAGATAAACCGGTTGAGCGTCGATTTTGGAGCGCAAGCCGTGCAGTCCGACCTTACTGATGTCCACGCCATCAACCGTAATGGATCCTGCGTCCAGCTCCACAAGGCGCATGAGACCCACGATCAGACCGCTCTTGCCGGCCCCAGTACGACCGACAATACCAGTCTTCTCCTTCGCGTTCATGACCATGAACGCAGCAGACATTCCTCCAAACGCATTGATCCACACACGGTAGACCGACCACGACACGTCGCCAACCGAACGGTCCTCCTCCACCATCAACTGTCCTTCCTCCTCAATACCAGCTTGGCTGTCATCGCTCTCCATCGACGAACGGGAACGGCGGTGCATGCGGCTCTCACTCGACTTTCGACGTCCCGTGATGTCACAATGCGCAGGCCCTTCATCAGCGAACACACAAGCAGAGTCTCCACATACTTGCCGGCATCGACGGCAGCCCAAACGTTCTGGATGAATAGCCGCTGGGAGACTTGGCGCAGTACGCCACTGAGCTGGAACTGCTGCGAGCTCGCCCAAAAATTCTAGAGAGGGGGCCAGAGTGTAGGGTCAAACGGCCCACATGCCAGATTTCAGAAGTGCCAAACGCGATACTATGATCATGGAAATATATAGGGTATACATTATCTAAGTATTTTACGTGGTACATTACATACTCTAATAATACAGCATGTATAATTTAAGCAAGTCATATTCGTGGTACACTTACTATCCAACAATACCAATTTTACGTTAGGCGATAAAATTGTATTTTTTAATTATGAAACTAGACACAAATATTTAGTCAGAATAGTGAAGGCAAGATATATACTCGGATCTAATTTGCCACACAGCCGAGATAGTCTAGTCAGTATAGCGAAGTCAAGATTAATACACGGAACGATAGATGTTCTGAAGTTATGATGAATTCAATAAAACTGAGTCAAGACAATAGGAACTTTTCATTCTGCAATTTGCAATACAGTTGATGTAGCCTAGTCAGTATAGTGAAGCCAAGATATATACACGGAACAATATATGTCCTGATTTTACCAGAACCCGGTATAATCAATTCAGTATAGCTGAGTCAAGACAATAGGAACTTTTCATTCTGCAATTTGCCACACAACTGAGATAGTCTAGTCAGATTAGTAATAGTGAAGGCAAGATATATACACGGAACGATATATGTTCTGTATTTGCCACGAAAATATTGGAATGCGTTTTGCAGAGTTTTATAATATTTTTTACTCGTTTTATTTAAATACTACGTAGTATTTGCCTAGCAAGTTCAGGTATTGTGTTTAGAGCAATGCTGTGCCTTCAACTTTGCAAGTTGCGATGTCCTCCGTACATTGCCTTTGTCGGTGAATAGGCCGTTTGGTAGGTAAAATCGATGGAATTTATCCCAGCACGTCCAGGTACTCTGCGGGCAAATGTATGGCTTCTCAACATGATCGTGCATAACTCGACATAGACACACTGAGTGAGTGTGACAGTAGTCAGTTACCTCAGTAGGATATCTTTCTTCGTAACGACAGACGACGCACTGTCGCTTCTTTCTGCCAGCGTCTCGAAATAATTGCTTTGACGATACCGATTCACATTGACTATGCAGGGTTCCAACATTTAACAGCGGGGGTTCTCTCCTCGGAATTGTGCTAGGTAATTCATCTTCCACTTCAGGTAAATAGTGGCTTGTATATACCATCCTGTTGTTGCTGGGGGCATTTTTCCATTTTCCCGAAATCAGCTCCGATATCAGTTCAATCAAAAATATTCTGTGCGAATCTCGATCTTTTGAAGTGCCAATTGCCAATTTCCGTGTCGAGTATGCATTCACCCGTGCAATATCAATGAGAGATAAAGCTAGTTTCTTATGCCACTTTTTGTAAGAATGTCCATCTGCGAGCGAGAACCTAGATCTGAGCTGATCCAAGCGATCAACACCTTGCATGTGCTGGTTATACTGTAATATACAAGTAGGCGCTGGAAAACCCCTGCTCTCATCTCGAACACGGCGGGTAACGGTGGTAGGTTTAGAACCGTCAGCGTTGGTGACCATCGTCACGATGTTACCATCGCACCAGGATGCTGCGAGAATACCATGGTCTTCGGCAACGGACTGCTGGAAATCCCCTCGAGATGAGCTGTCTTTGTTGAGAATAGTATGCTTTGGGTAGTGCTTGCTTCCGCTTCTGACTGTTCCTCTTGCGTACAATCCCTTCAGTTTAAGCTCCAGCAGCAACTGCACGCTGGTATAGTAATTATCCATGTTTATAATTCGGCGAGTGTGAAAGTAAGGCCTCACCACCTCGAGAACGTGCTTCCGTACTTGACTGACTTTTTCGAACTCCTCTCGAAGCTGTTGAACCTCTTCTAGGCTCGCCACATCTTGTAGCCTATCCGAAATATCACTGTTGTTGCAGTGGAGACGATAATTTAAAGCGATCCATGAGGTAGCGCAGCATACCACGTACATGCGGAAATGATATTTGCCACCGGGCTTTTGTGGATTGTATACGATGAGATGACGACCTTGTCGAGATCGACAGGCAACACTGGCCTCGTCCAAAGCAAGATTCCGGCCAACATCAATGTATCGTCCACCTGTACACTTCAGTAGATTCAACAGCGGACGAATTCTGGCAGCAGGATCACGTTCTAGCGCGGCTCCGGGGTCTGCCCGGAAAGAGAAACAACGGCGTAGTAATTTGAACCGGTTCAAACTCATGATGTTGTCGAGACTTGTCGATGTACCACCAAAGATAGAGTCCTCCGTTTGTGGTCCCCAGTAATTCGAATACTCTCCTTTGTCAGTCAGAGCCATGTAAAACATGATACCGAGAAATATCATGAGTTCATCGATCGTAAACGGTGTAGTGATTCGAATAGTTTTGATGGCAGCGTATTGATTCGTCTCCATCACCACTTGCTTCCAAAAGTAGAGAGGCAAGTAGGCTAAGAAGCTGGACGAGGCTGAATGGACAAACAGGTGTTGATACTCTGGCAGCAGCTGAGTCTCCGTGGTTTTGTCAATGCGCTCATACAGATCGTTGGGAGGTGCCATCTCAACGTCAGGTTGGAAATGCATGCTCTTCACTGCTTCAACTTCCGCGAGGCTTGCAGGCAGGAACCGTTCAGGGTCATACAGTTCGTAGGGATCGTGCTGCGTCGAAACTTCGAGCTCGTCAACAGGTGTATCTATCCCCAGCTCCCCACCGCCCACGTTGTCAGTCAGATCACGCCATGCCGGGTTACTGGACAATTGCCCCAGTGACCGGTAATTCTCGAGGCCACGTTGTACTACTGGTACGCTCAGATTTACCACTGCGTTCTGGAACTGCGTGTCAAGCCACATTACTTGCAGGATGTGCCCATTCGAAGCTCGCTTCACACGCCGAACAACTCGCCCCACAATGTATGCGGTGCCCACACAGCCAAAAATCTTTTTACTCATCCACGGCTCCTTGGTTGGCGCAAAGGCTACCAATCTCTTCAAAAGAGCTCTTCCACCATTGGCGGCGGCAGGGTACGTGGTGTGCCGTTTTGATCCGGTATATTGTCACTGTGTGCAATACTTGTAGTCGCCAACCTTTCCAGTGTCCTATTGTTCATACCACCGCCGGCATTTGCTTCGCCAGTAGCCTGAACTCGGACGCGACCACGCCCTCGACCACGCCCTCGGCTACGGCCACGACCACGACCACTAACATCTGCACTTCCGCGACCGTGTGAATCGGTCTCATCACTGCAACGAAGTATAGGTTCCAGACCGACGCACGTCTCGCCACTGGGGCACAGCTCTGGAGCGCTACGCACGACACCGCCACTAGAGCCACCGAAACTAGATTCATCGCTACAATCCAGCGTACCGGCAACACGCCGGACAATTCGCTCGACAACTTGTTCACCAACTCCAATGATGTCACAATCGCCACCCCAATCAGTGGCAAGACCACAAGTGTCAAGGCCAGCCTCAACACTGGAGGCAACGCGCTTCCCAACTCGATCGGCACCACCTCCACGAAACAGTTCGCCGGCACCACCAGTATGGACTCCCTCGCCGCCATCAGCACAGACCGGATCGCCGCCACCACCAAGGACCAGTTCGCCACCACCACCACGGACCCGTTCGCCATCGCCAGCATGAACACGTTCGCCGCCAGTAGCGCGGACCGGTTCACCAACACCACTACGGACCGGTTCGTCACTACCACCAGCATGGGCCAGCTTGCCACCACCACGGGCCTGTTCACCACTAGCACCACGGACAAGTTCGTCGCCATCGGCACGGGCACCTTCGCCGCCATCAGCACGGACCAGCTCGCCGTCATCACCACGGACACGCTCTCCACCACCTACTCGGACACAGCAACGCCAGTCAGCACAACACGAAACACGACCAGCCATCCAGCGCCACGGCCACACATACCAGCACGAAGTTCATCGCCACCTTCAACTATCACGCCGCCACCACCACCACCCTGTTCATCACCACCAGCACGGGCACCTTCGCCGCCATCAGCACGGACCAGCTCGCCGTCATCACCACGGACACGCTCTCCACCACCTACTCGGACACAGCAACGCCAGTCAGCACAACACGAAACACGACCAGCCATCCAGCGCCACGGCCACACATACCAGCACGAAGTTCATCGCCACCTTCAACTATCACGCCGCCACCACCACCACCCTGTTCATCACCACCAGCACGGGCACCTTCGCCGCCATCAGCACGGACCAGCTCGCCGTCATCACCACGGACACGCTCTCCACCACCTACTCGGACACAGCAACGCCAGTCAGCACAACACGAAACACGACCAGCCATCCAGCTCCACGGCCACACATACCAGCACGAAGTTCATCGCCACCTTCAACTATCACGCCGCCACCACCACCACCCTGTTCATCGCCACCAGCACGGGCACCTTCGCCGCCATCAGCACGGACCAGCTCGCCGTCATCACCACGGACACGCTCTCCACCACCTACTCGGACACAGCAACGCCAGTCAGCACAACACGAAACACGACCAGCCATCCAGCGCCACGGCCACACATACCAGCACGAAGTTCATCGCCACCTTCAACTATCACGCCGCCACCACCACCACCCTGTTCATCACCACCAGCACGGGCACCTTCGCCGCCATCAGCACGGACCAGCTCGCCGTCATCACCACGGACACGCTCTCCACCACCTACTCGGACACAGCAACGCCAGTCAGCACAACACGAAACACGACCAGCCATCCAGCGCCACGGCCACACATACCAGCACGAAGTTCATCGCCACCTTCAACTATCACGCCGCCACCACCACCACCCTGTTCATCACCACCAGCACGGGCACCTTCGCCGCCATCAGCACGGACCAGCTCGCCGTCATCACCACGGACACGCTCTCCACCACCTACTCGGACACAGCAACGCCAGTCAGCACAACACGAAACACGACCAGCCATCCAGCGCCACGGCCACACATACCAGCACGAAGTTCATCGCCACCTTCAACTATCACGCCGCCACCACCACCACCCTGTTCATCACCACCAGCACGGGCACCTTCGCCGCCATCAGCACGGACCAGCTCGCCGTCATCACCACGGACACGCTCTCCACCACCTACTCGGACACAGCAACGCCAGTCAGCACAACACGAAACACGACCAGCCATCCAGCGCCACGGCCACGCATACCAGCACGAAGTTCATCGCCACCTTCAACTATCACGCCGCCACCACCACCACCCTGTTCATCACCACCAGCACGGGCACCTTCGCCGCCATCAGCACGGACCAGCTCGCCGTCATCACCACGGACACGCTCTCCACCACCTACTCGGACACAGCAACGCCAGTCAGCACAACACGAAACACGACCAGCCATCCAGCTCCACGGCCACACATACCAGCACGAAGTTCATCGCCACCTTCAACTATCACGCCGCCACCACCACCACCCTGTTCATCACCACCAGCACGGGCACCTTCGCCGCCATCAGCACGGACCAGCTCGCCGTCATCACCACGGACACGCTCTCCACCACCTACTCGGACACAGCAACGCCAGTCAGCACAACACGAAACACGACCAGCCATCCAGCGCCACGGCCACACATACCAGCACGAAGTTCATCGCCACCTTCAACTATCACGCCGCCACCACCACCACCCTGTTCATCACCACCAGCACGGGCACCTTCGCCGCCATCAGCACGGACCAGCTCGCCGTCATCACCACGGACACGCTCTCCACCACCTACTCGGACACAGCAACGCCAGTCAGCACAACACGAAACACGACCAGCCATCCAGCGCCACGGCCACACATACCAGCACGAAGTTCATCGCCACCTTCAACTATCACGCCGCCACCACCACCACCCTGTTCATCACCACCAGCACGGGCACCTTCGCCGCCATCAGCACGGACCAGCTCGCCGTCATCACCACGGACACGCTCTCCACCACCTACTCGGACACAGCAACGCCAGTCAGCACAACACGAAACACGACCAGCCATCCAGCGCCACGGCCACGCATACCAGCACGAAGTTCATCGCCACCTTCAACTATCACGCCGCCACCACCACCACCCTGTTCATCACCACCAGCACGGGCACCTTCGCCGCCATCAGCACGGACCAGCTCGCCGTCATCACCACGGACACGCTCTCCACCACCTACTCGGACACAGCAACGCCAGTCAGCACAACACGAAACACGACCAGCCATCCAGCGCCACGGCCACACATACCAGCACGAAGTTCATCGCCACCTTCAACTATCACGCCGCCACCACCACCACCCTGTTCATCACCACCAGCACGGGCACCTTCGCCGCCATCAGCACGGACCAGCTCGCCGTCATCACCACGGACACGCTCTCCACCACCTACTCGGACACAGCAACGCCAGTCAGCACAACACGAAACACGACCAGCCATCCAGCGCCACGGCCACACATACCAGCACGAAGTTCATCGCCACCTTTAACTATCACGCCGCCACCACCACCCTGTTCATCACCACCAGCACGGGCACCTTCGCCGCCACCACCACGGACCTGTTCATCACCACCAGCACGGACTAGCTCGCCGTCATCACCACCAGCACGGACTAGCTCGCCGTCATCACTACCAGCACGCTCACCACCACCTACTAAGATACAGCAACACCAGTCAGCAAAGCACGAAACAGGGCCAACCATCCAGCGCCACACGTACCATCAAGTAGTTCACCGTCGCCGTCCACTCGCTCACTAATTCCAACCATGAAATACTGCAGAACAGCTTCTTCTCCAAGAAGATAGTCTTCACCCGCTTTCCCACTTGCAGGTCGACCAGGGAGCACGTAGCGAAACCTATTATCGAGGCCTCGAGGTGGTTTTGACGTCCATCCTGAGGCTTTGAGCTCACGCCACACGCCATGAAAGTCAAGTCTCGCTGCCAACCCCCGCGTATCTACGTTGGTTGATGTCTGCCGTATCCGCCGCCGCTTCGGCCGCATTGACTGCGCGTGCTTCACCGCGCGCTTTCCTGGCATAGCGCGAGGTGGAAGAGGGGGGAATCTGGAAATGAGCTGCTTTGTCAACGGTCGGTTTTCAAAATTAATTTTAGCAGTTCACAAATTTAAGCTAGTTACACTATTTACAAGTATCATATCTATTAAATATGACAGTCTATCGTTTTCTGCAAGAAGAAATCACTCTAACCATACCAAAACGAAGAGAGATACACGGCAAAGGAGATGCGAGCCTGATATTTTTGGGAAACGAGTGCACGAAGATAGCAGATGGAGATGGGAAATTCACCTTAGACAAGTTCATCATTCCTCCGATCTAATTGGCTATTCGCCAGCCAATCAGGAAATACACTCATTTTTGGCTAATTAGAATCGAGATATGATAGTACCGTACTTTTGAAAAAGGAAGCAGAATGCTTCCTTTTTTACGTCATGCGTTCGTGCGGGAATCACGCAAACAAAACCGTACCTAGTCGGATTGGCCCATCACCGGCCTAAAATGCAGCAGAATGCTTCCTTGAAAAATCGATAATGCTAACGTTGTATAGTATAGTGAAGGAAGGTGGCTCGCGATAGGGTTAACAAACGATTTCTGTGATTCTGGTGCAAAAAATAGCGGTGGGTACAAACAAAAGTATTCTGGAATCGATATACTGAGTCTGAAATTAATAGGGTTTATTAGTTGTAGCATAGTAAAAGTAGCGAGCTATTTTTCGTGCGTTAGAGTTTATAATCTCTGACGAGCCTCAACACAACGCAACCCAAGAGCGTCGGCATACCAGTGGTACATGGTATAAACGAAGTACCACTTGAAAGGCAACCAGTGTTTCACGACGTCTATAAAATAACGCAAAATTTTATTGAGCTGCTTCCACTGTGGCGGAAACCCGTTCTTATGTCGTAGCTGTAGCTACGAAGGTGTTGCTCGCAACACAGAACGAGTTGAGAATTGATTTTCTTCTTTTAATACATACACTTAATCGAACTTATATTTCGTACTCACGCCAAATCAATCCAATTGCTGACAGCGCGCGAACTTTCATTTTGCAGTGCCTCATCACAGCACGAAATGCCAGCGACCATGAAAAAATGAACCAGATCTGTAATGTTGCTCGAATGTGTGGATATATTCGTCTATACAGGATAATTTACTATATGCAAGTATATACTATGTATCAGGTTTTTTAAGTGGACCCATGGGGATGGGTCAACATTTTTAGATTTCATAAAAATCCAAGAGGTTATTAAATATGTTTGTGCGCTTGACTTGATAACTATTATTTTCTCATGTGTTTAAACAATGTATAATCAGTAAAAGGATTCAGAGCTCATTCCAATCCCGCATAGGACTCTGGATAAATCCAGAGAATTTAGCTTCGTTTTCGACATTTAGCTCAAACAGCGGCGATTCGTGCACTTGGTAATCGGATGGCATTTGTTCACACCCTCGCTCCTGCTCGGACTGTTTGAATGTCGCTATCCCTGGCCAAGACGTGGGTTCCTATAATACATCCACCTATTAGTATCCTAAACAATTAGCACTAATACTTTCTAATTTGCAGTGCACCATCAGCCCTTCCGGAGAGTGTATCAACTCGTACATGATGTCGAGTGTGGGGGGATACCCCATGAGCAACTTCACGCACTGCTCAGCAGCCGACTCGGTGGGCTCTGCTTGTAAAGCCAATTGGAGAGCACGAATTCGGCTGGAGTGTTCGTTTCACCGAACGATATGTGCGTGGGTAAAAGCGGCTGCATCTGTATCGCCGCGTGCGAAATGCCCAATCGCAGCGGCGACATCGTCAGCAACTGGTGCATCCCGGGACTTGACGGGTCTCAATTCCGGTTAGTGGCGGGTTTGAACGCTGGAACGATCGCGTTGTTCGTGGTCGCTACTGTGACGACCAAACGTCAGCTCGCACGTCGTCAGAGGCAAGGTGGTGCGGACCGGGAGGCGCGTGGCGCAGCTCTGCGAGAATCCCGGCGTCTAGCGGCATTGGGTCACCTACCGCAACTCAATTTGTCTGGCTGGGCAGGGATGCGTGAGAAGCTTGTTTCCAGTGAGCAAAGCCAAGTGAACTATTGCTAGGAAGTTTCATTTTATCTTCATGGTCAATTAACCTGGCAACAAACTGTATTGGGGTCTGTGCACATGTACAAGGATCTCTAGAATTGACGAAGCATTTATCAATGTTCGATCTTTATTCTACAACATTCTGTTCAAATCGTATCATATCATACTGTATTCGTTTCATATACATAATGAGGGGAATATTCCAGAACTTTCGTTTTTACCCAAAACCTAACATTTGCATCTCGACAACAATATTTCGCTGCACGTTCGACCTCAATCGACAACCTTCCAGAACATAACCAGACGCAACAAGTTGAAGTGGAAGATCGCTAAAGCTACTTTCGGCTCCAGCCTCATTTCCGAAATTTCCACCTACTACTCAAAGCAAGCAACGAACTCAAGGCTACTTCAGCCCACCCAAATCAAAGACTCTCACCAAGACTCTCTACCGACCATGTTCATCTCGTGGGATCTCGTCCGACCGCGCTTCTGGTACCCCATGTCGTCGCTGGAACAGTCCATGATGGAGCTCGAGCACATGAGCGACCTCATGAGGCACTCGCGCTTCCCGTTCGACACGAACAACGAGATGCTGGCGGCACCCAGCAGCCACGACGACGACGACTTCTTCCTGGACCTCCCAGTGCTAGCGCGCGAGCAACAACCAGCGCCACAGCAACGCGAGAAGGGAGCACAGCCATCGGACAAGCAGACGGTCGCAGCAACCAGTACGACCCGGGACAATGACCCGAATAAACAGACCAACGAGAACGATCATGTCCAGCGTCGCGCCTTCTCGTCCTACTCCTTCAGCAACTCCTCCATCGTGGACGACAAAGGCCGACGTGTGACGAGCACGCGCCGTCGCTACGAAGACTCGACCGGTCGCCTCAAAGCCGTGCACGAGCGCCAGGTCGAGGGCAAGACGCTCCGCACGACGTGGAACCGCGCGGGCCCCGACGATAAGGGCCAGCACGAGTCCGTGTGTTCGAGCGGCTCGCCCGACGAGTTCGAGGCGCTGTGGCAGCAGACGCCCTTCGGTGCAGCACAGAAGAAGACCTTCAAGCAGCAGCAGCAGCAGTTGGAGCAAGGACAGCAGGGTCAGCAGGGTCAGCAGGAGAAGACCCCAACCAGCTCGAAAACGGAGACGGAGGCGACACCAATGCAAGAGTGATGTTCACCGCAGCAGATGATGGACGGCAGTAACGCAAGCAGTCAACGCGCAGCCTTGTCGCCCATTTGCTATGGACTGCGGGGTGATACTTCCCAGTACCGCCAACTGCGCGAAAATGTGCAAACACGACGAAGGAGCCGATGTGAGGATGAAGCTCAGCAACGTACACTAGTCGTTCGTCGTTCTACATACATACATGAGTAAAGAGTAATAAACAACTATTTAGTTTTCAAACCACATAACAATGCTGTGCCGTTTCCAATTCACGTACACATTCAACTGCTCCGGAGCAGGACGAAGCTCTTCAGGCTGAGCTTCGCAGAACAACTTGATCGCTCGATCAATCTCTTCGCAAACTTGTGCCAATCGCTCCAGTTTCGCGTATGGAGATCTTCGGACGTGAAGTTATTCATGGGATGAATGGCAACATTGTAGTGGCGTAAAGTCAATAGCCGCCGTTCATTCCCACCTGCAACAGCCTGATCTTCTTGTGCACCAAACCAACTGCCATCCAGTCGGAACAGCGGTTTGACCTCGAAAAACTCGATTCTGTTAAATACTCCAGATTTCGTGAACAATTCCTCATCCAAACTAGGGGTTATTGGTGTATATGGGACTACATATTCCATTTTCGGTTCTGTTGCAGATCGAGATGTTGTGTCGCCTGGGATAAGAATTGCTTGGTCAGTTGTTGAACCAATGGTGGTGGTAGGTGCTGAAGATATTGAAGGGCTTAGAGGTATACATTGTATGTATTGGAAGCCAAATCCATAATTTGTCACAAAATAGGTGACAAAGCCGTGCGTTCGCCCGGAACAGCTCTGGATTTAACCCTATCGTGGTACGAGGTAGCAAATTGCTGCCTTCAACCACTTTGTCGAAAGTTGGTACTCAAAGAGGCCCTAAAAAGGAAGCATTCTGCTTCCTTTTTTACTTTTAACCAATCATTTGCAGGTGTAATGAGGCTAGGGGTAATCGAGAGGTGAAAAACGAGCGACTAGTGAAATGATAATGAGAATTTTGCCGCAAAATGGACTTTTTCCACCCCTACTAACGTCTTTTTTGCATTGGGATACTAAGTTTGATGATAAATCCGGCGTGCACATCTCGACGTCTATCATTTATCGTGTGGAGGACGGGCGCCCGACGGAGGGATCTACTTAGCAAAAATACAGCCATACATACTGAAACATTGACATATTCATACATCCATTGATCTCGCCGCTATGCGAACAAGCTTTCTCAACGGGGAGGACAAACAGCTTATATCCCTCGCCTATGAGTGGGAGGGCGCGGGGAAGCGCATCTCCTGGAAGGACCTCGCGAGCAGGATGCGGAGGAAACGTCGCCCTGGTGAACTGGAGCAGAGGCTACGAGCATTGAAACGAACCTACGGGAAGGACATTGCGCGCTTTCCACGGTGTTTACGGCCCAGAGCGGCAATTCAAGATACCCAGCCCGTTAAGCCTTCTACATGTACTCCCTACTTGCTAGCCAAGCTGAAATGGCCGTCCAAGACATCTACCGTAGTGTTTCTGCAGCCGACATTCGCCAAGAAGCTGGCAAGACGGACGGGAATGCTGGTGAAATGTTGCCCACGGCAGTCACAAGTATCTTACAGATGATAGGAGATGTGCGGCAGGAAGATGTGTTTCTTGATGTGGGGGCGGGACTTGGCCATGTTGTCGCGCAGGTTGCGCTTCAGACAAACGCTCATCGTTGTCTAGGCATCGAGAAAAGGCATGACGTTGTTAGTGCTGGAGCTAGATGCGTACGGTCGCATGTGTCTCTGTTTGGCCATCTCCGGAAAGCACTAGTTCTCGCTGGAGATGTACTTGACACTCCACTTTCGACGCGCGCGCCATTCAAAGCAGCAACACTTATTTTCCTGAATGATTTCCTATTTACTGAAGAGGCGAAGCTTGTTGTCCAAGAGGAACTCAGTGGTATGCCGAATGCACGAGCAATAGTGTCGACGTCGTTGTATTGTCCTCGTCACAGAGATTCTTGCCGGAATTTATTTTGTGGAAGATGGAAGCGAGCTGGAACTACGTATGGTCATTGTAGCTGGAAGTCTCAGATAGTTCCCATTTACCTATATGCACCTCGTAATGTTTAGAGCGTGCCGGAGGTCTAAGTATGAGCACGAGGTTCCTTGGACGACAGTGTCGACACATAGCTCAAGGTTGGTTATATTCTATTAGTTGTTGGTTGCATTCTGACGCCAGGCGTCTACAAGCAAATTGAAAATACCGTCAGGCTTGCGCTGCACCTCAGCAGATGACCCGAACTCTGCCACTGAGCCCTCGAGCAGGAGATACAAGCACGTGTTGGCTCGTACCGAATTCGTTCACGTGGTGGATTAACCCTTTCGAAGGTGAAGACCCTGAAGTATTGTCGTCCAACACTGGTAAAGTGGCAGCTTCTGCTTCTCTAGTACTCCGGTACTTCCCTGGATGTTTCCGTCTGCTTTCGTCTGTGCTGACCTGAGCTTTAAGCTGCGTGCGACTACTTGGAGGACTGGAAGCGAGGGGTCTGACGAGGCTCTGTCGATTCTGCTGCTGCTGCTTTGGTGACCGCTTTAGCTTCCCTACCGTGAAATGGAGATCCATCTCGTTCGCTACACCTGGTAGAAGCTCTCGTGTAGCTCTGCTGATTCTCTGGAGTAAAGTTTCGCTTGATCCTGACGCGTCACTCGGAATATACTGCGATGCAATGCGTGGTCGTTCCAGGGCCGGGTTTCTCTGAGGTACAAGCGTCTGACTGTCTTCATCGGAGAGAGAGACTGTAGCTTGAACTGCTTTCTCTCTCCGCAACGACCGCATGTACAGATCGTGCTCGTATTGACGCCAGATCGTGCCCAAAAGGTCTTCGTACACGATCCCCTGCATATCGAACTCCCGTCTCAACGTGGCCAACGTGACTTCGGTCTAAAACGCGCGGTTTGTCTGCAGCACCAGGTCGATTCGAACTTGTTCCAGTGTGAATTCAACTGCTTGTTTCTCCGCTCGAACTTTATAAAGCATGAGCGTCGTCGTCTCGAGATCGGACTCTAACATTCCTTTCTGGCATTCGAACTCGGAAATCACCCGCGTTTGTTGCTTCGTCGTCGCCGACAGCTGCGAGATCGTTCGGTTCTGCTCCACTACGACGCTCTCAAGGTCGGCGATGAACTCGGACTTTTGGGCGATTTCACGCTGCAGGTTATTCACGAGATGATCCAGTTTACTCTTGCGGCATCGACTCATCCGGATAACTTCTCGTTCAGTTGTTTCGCTCGATTCTTCTTCATTGTCCATGTTTTCAATACTGAAGATCCCTTTACGACGTGCCGCAGCTCGTCGCTGTTGACTCATTCGCTCCTCGTCTGTGATGTCTTCGTGGACTTGAAGCTCAATCTGCACTGGTTGGTCATCTTCTTCCAGTATGTGTTCAAGCTGCAGGTCGTCGCCAAAAGTATCCTGAACCAGTTGCAGTAGCTCTCGAATGGCTTCATCCAATGGGAACTCGTCGATCTTAACAAGTGCCAACATATTCTGAAGCGCGAAGATAAACCGGTTGAGCGTCGATTTTGGAGCGCAAGCCGTGCAGTCCGACCTTACTGATGTCCACGCCATCAACCGTAATGGATCCTGCGTCCAGCTCCACAAGGCGCATGAGACCCACGATCAGACCGCTCTTGCCGGCCCCAGTACGACCGACAATACCAGTCTTCTCCTTCGCGTTCATGACCATGAACGCAGCAGACATTCCTCCAAACGCATTGATCCACACACGGTAGACCGACCACGACACGTCGCCAACCAAACGGTCCTCCTCCACCATCAACTGTCCTTCCTCCTCAATACCAGCTTGGCTGTCATCGCTCTCCATCGACGAACGGGAACGGCGGTGCATGCGGCTCTCACTCGACTTTCGACGTCCCGTGATGTCACAATGCGCAGGCCCTTCATCAGCGAACACACAAGCAGAGTCTCCACATACTTGCCGGCATCGACGGCAGCCCAAACGTTCTGGATGAATAGCCGCTGGGAGACTTGGCGCAGTACGCCACTGAGCTGGAACTGCTGCGAGCTCGCCCAAAAATTCTAGAGAGGGGGCCAGAGTGTAGGGTCAAACGGCCCACATGCCAGATTTCAGAAGTGCCAAACGCGATACTATGATCATGGAAATATATAGGGTATACATTATCTAAGTATTTTACGTGGTACATTACATACTCTAATAATACAGCATGTATAATTTAAGCAAGTCATATTCGTGGTACACTTACTATCCAACAATACCAATTTTACGTTAGGCGATAAAATTGTATTTTTTAATTATGAAACTAGACACAAATATTTAGTCAGAATAGTGAAGGCAAGATATATACTCGGATCTAATTTGCCACACAGCCGAGATAGTCTAGTCAGTATAGCGAAGTCAAGATTAATACACGGAACGATAGATGTTCTGAAGTTATGATGAATTCAATAAAACTGAGTCAAGACAATAGGAACTTTTCATTCTGCAATTTGCAATACAGTTGATGTAGCCTAGTCAGTATAGTGAAGCCAAGATATATACACGGAACAATATATGTCCTGATTTTACCAGAAACCGGTATAATCAATTCAGTATAGCTGAGTC
The DNA here is from genome assembly GCA_030324255.1 of Phytophthora capsici. Taxonomy (NCBI): domain Eukaryota; phylum Oomycota; class Peronosporomycetes; order Peronosporales; family Peronosporaceae; genus Phytophthora; species Phytophthora capsici. Next base: position 1,932,571 of record CM059360.1, on the reverse strand, counting down.
AAGACAATAGGAACTTTTCATTCTGCAATTTGCCACACAACTGAGATAGTCTAGTCAGATTAGTAATAGTGAAGGCAAGATATATACACGGAACGATATATGTTCTGTATTTGCCACGAAAATATTGGAATGCGTTTTGCAGAGTTTTATAATATTTTTTACTCGTTTTATTTAAATACTACGTAGTATTTGCCTAGCAAGTTCAGGTATTGTGTTTAGAGCAATGCTGTGCCTTCAACTTTGCAAGTTGCGATGTCCTCCGTACATTGCCTTTGTCGGTGAATAGGCCGTTTGGTAGGTAAAATCGATGGAATTTATCCCAGCACGTCCAGGTACTCTGCGGGCAAATGTATGGCTTCTCAACATGATCGTGCATAACTCGACATAGACACACTGAGTGAGTGTGACAGTAGTCAGTTACCTCAGTAGGATATCTTTCTTCGTAACGACAGACGACGCACTGTCGCTTCTTTCTGCCAGCGTCTCGAAATAATTGCTTTGACGATACCGATTCACATTGACTATGCAGGGTTCCAACATTTAACAGCGGGGGTTCTCTCCTCGGAATTGTGCTAGGTAATTCATCTTCCACTTCAGGTAAATAGTGGCTTGTATATACCATCCTGTTGTTGCTGGGGGCATTTTTCCATTTTCCCGAAATCAGCTCCGATATCAGTTCAATCAAAAATATTCTGTGCGAATCTCGATCTTTTGAAGTGCCAATTGCCAATTTCCGTGTCGAGTATGCATTCACCCGTGCAATATCAATGAGAGATAAAGCTAGTTTCTTATGCCACTTTTTGTAAGAATGTCCATCTGCGAGCGAGAACCTAGATCTGAGCTGATCCAAGCGATCAACACCTTGCATGTGCTGGTTATACTGTAATATACAAGTAGGCGCTGGAAAACCCCTGCTCTCATCTCGAACACGGCGGGTAACGGTGGTAGGTTTAGAACCGTCAGCGTTGGTGACCATCGTCACGATGTTACCATCGCACCAGGATGCTGCGAGAATACCATGGTCTTCGGCAACGGACTGCTGGAAATCCCCTCGAGATGAGCTGTCTTTGTTGAGAATAGTATGCTTTGGGTAGTGCTTGCTTCCGCTTCTGACTGTTCCTCTTGCGTACAATCCCTTCAGTTTAAGCTCCAGCAGCAACTGCACGCTGGTATAGTAATTATCCATGTTTATAATTCGGCGAGTGTGAAAGTAAGGCCTCACCACCTCGAGAACGTGCTTCCGTACTTGACTGACTTTTTCGAACTCCTCTCGAAGCTGTTGAACCTCTTCTAGGCTCGCCACATCTTGTAGCCTATCCGAAATATCACTGTTGTTGCAGTGGAGACGATAATTTAAAGCGATCCATGAGGTAGCGCAGCATACCACGTACATGCGGAAATGATATTTGCCACCGGGCTTTTGTGGATTGTATACGATGAGATGACGACCTTGTCGAGATCGACAGGCAACACTGGCCTCGTCCAAAGCAAGATTCCGGCCAACATCAATGTATCGTCCACCTGTACACTTCAGTAGATTCAACAGCGGACGAATTCTGGCAGCAGGATCACGTTCTAGCGCGGCTCCGGGGTCTGCCCGGAAAGAGAAACAACGGCGTAGTAATTTGAACCGGTTCAAACTCATGATGTTGTCGAGACTTGTCGATGTACCACCAAAGATAGAGTCCTCCGTTTGTGGTCCCCAGTAATTCGAATACTCTCCTTTGTCAGTCAGAGCCATGTAAAACATGATACCGAGAAATATCATGAGTTCATCGATCGTAAACGGTGTAGTGATTCGAATAGTTTTGATGGCAGCGTATTGATTCGTCTCCATCACCACTTGCTTCCAAAAGTAGAGAGGCAAGTAGGCTAAGAAGCTGGACGAGGCTGAATGGACAAACAGGTGTTGATACTCTGGCAGCAGCTGAGTCTCCGTGGTTTTGTCAATGCGCTCATACAGATCGTTGGGAGGTGCCATCTCAACGTCAGGTTGGAAATGCATGCTCTTCACTGCTTCAACTTCCGCGAGGCTTGCAGGCAGGAACCGTTCAGGGTCATACAGTTCGTAGGGATCGTGCTGCGTCGAAACTTCGAGCTCGTCAACAGGTGTATCTATCCCCAGCTCCCCACCGCCCACGTTGTCAGTCAGATCACGCCATGCCGGGTTACTGGACAATTGCCCCAGTGACCGGTAATTCTCGAGGCCACGTTGTACTACTGGTACGCTCAGATTTACCACTGCGTTCTGGAACTGCGTGTCAAGCCACATTACTTGCAGGATGTGCCCATTCGAAGCTCGCTTCACACGCCGAACAACTCGCCCCACAATGTATGCGGTGCCCACACAGCCAAAAATCTTTTTACTCATCCACGGCTCCTTGGTTGGCGCAAAGGCTACCAATCTCTTCAAAAAGAGCTCTTCCACCATTGGCGGCGGCAGGGTACGTGGTGTGCCGTTTTGATCCGGTATATTGTCACTGTGTGCAATACTTGTAGTCGCCAACCTTTCCAGTGTCCTATTGTTCATACCACCGCCGGCATTTGCTTCGCCAGTAGCCTGAACTCGGACGCGACCACGCCCTCGACCACGCCCTCGGCTACGGCCACGACCACGACCACTAACATCTGCACTTCCGCGACCGTGTGAATCGGTCTCATCACTGCAACGAAGTATAGGTTCCAGACCGACGCACGTCTCGCCACTGGGGCACAGCTCTGGAGCGCTACGCACGACACCGCCACTAGAGCCACCGAAACTAGATTCATCGCTACAATCCAGCGTACCGGCAACACGCCGGACAATTCGCTCGACAACTCGTTCACCAACTCCAATGATGTCACAATCGCCACCCCAATCAGTGGCAAGACCACAAGTGTCAAGGCCAGCCTCAACACTGGAGGCAACGCGCTTCCCAACTCGATCGGCACCACCTCCACGAAACAGTTCGCCGCCACCACCAGTATGGACTCCCTCGCCGCCATCAGCACAGACCGGATCGCCGCCACCACCAAGGACCAGTTCGCCACCACCACCACGGACCCGTTCGCCATCGCCAGCATGAACACGTTCGCCGCCAGTAGCGCGGACCGGTTCACCAACACCACTACGGACCGGTTCGTCACTACCACCAGCATGGGCCAGCTTGCCACCACCACGGGCCTGTTCACCACTAGCACCATGGACAAGTTCGCCGTCATCACCACGGACACGCTCTCCACCACCTACTCGGACACAGCAACGCCAGTCAGCACAACACGAAACACGACCAGCCATCCAGCGCCACGGCCACACATACCAGCACGAAGTTCATCGCCACCTTCAACTATCACGCCGCCACCACCACCACCCTGTTCATCACCACCAGCACGGGCACCTTCGCCGCCATCAGCACGGACCAGCTCGCCGTCATCACCACGGACACGCTCTCCACCACCTACTCGGACACAGCAACGCCAGTCAGCACAACACGAAACACGACCAGCCATCCAGCGCCACGGCCACACATACCAGCACGAAGTTCATCGCCACCTTCAACTATCACGCCGCCACCACCACCACCCTGTTCATCACCACCAGCACGGGCACCTTCGCCGCCATCAGCACGGACCAGCTCGCCGTCATCACCACGGACACGCTCTCCACCACCTACTCGGACACAGCAACGCCAGTCAGCACAACACGAAACACGACCAGCCATCCAGCGCCACGGCCACACATACCAGCACGAAGTTCATCGCCACCTTCAACTATCACGCCGCCACCACCACCACCCTGTTCATCACCACCAGCACGGGCACCTTCGCCGCCATCAGCACGGACCAGCTCGCCGTCATCACCACGGACACGCTCTCCACCACCTACTCGGACACAGCAACGCCAGTCAGCACAACACGAAACACGACCAGCCATCCAGCGCCACGGCCACACATACCAGCACGAAGTTCATCGCCACCTTCAACTATCACGCCGCCACCACCACCACCCTGTTCATCACCACCAGCACGGGCACCTTCGCCGCCATCAGCACGGACCAGCTCGCCGTCATCACCACGGACACGCTCTCCACCACCTACTCGGACACAGCAACGCCAGTCAGCACAACACGAAACACGACCAGCCATCCAGCGCCACGGCCACACATACCAGCACGAAGTTCATCGCCACCTTCAACTATCACGCCGCCACCACCACCACCCTGTTCATCACCACCAGCACGGGCACCTTCGCCGCCATCAGCACGGACCAGCTCGCCGTCATCACCACGGACACGCTCTCCACCACCTACTCGGACACAGCAACGCCAGTCAGCACAACACGAAACACGACCAGCCATCCAGCGCCACGGCCACACATACCAGCACGAAGTTCATCGCCACCTTCAACTATCACGCCGCCACCACCACCACCCTGTTCATCACCACCAGCACGGGCACCTTCGCCGCCATCAGCACGGACCAGCTCGCCGTCATCACCACGGACACGCTCTCCACCACCTACTCGGACACAGCAACGCCAGTCAGCACAACACGAAACACGACCAGCCATCCAGCGCCACGGCCACACATACCAGCACGAAGTTTATCGCCACCTTCAACTATCACGCCGCCACCACCACCACCCTGTTCATCACCACCAGCACGGGCACCTTCGCCGCCATCAGCACGGACCAGCTCGCCGTCATCACCACGGACACGCTCTCCACCACCTACTCGGACACAGCAACGCCAGTCAGCACAACACGAAACACGACCAGCCATCCAGCGCCACGGCCACACATACCAGCACGAAGTTCATCGCCACCTTCAACTATCACGCCGCCACCACCACCACCCTGTTCATCACCACCAGCACGGGCACCTTCGCCGCCATCAGCACGGACCAGCTCGCCGTCATCACCACGGACACGCTCTCCACCACCTACTCGGACACAGCAACGCCAGTCAGCACAACACGAAACACGACCAGCCATCCAGCGCCACGGCCACACATACCAGCACGAAGTTTATCGCCACCTTCAACTATCACGCCGCCACCACCACCACCCTGTTCATCACCACCAGCACGGGCACCTTCGCCGCCATCAGCACGGACCAGCTCGCCGTCATCACCACGGACACGCTCTCCACCACCTACTCGGACACAGCAACGCCAGTCAGCACAACACGAAACACGACCAGCCATCCAGCGCCACGGCCACACATACCAGCACGAAGTTCATCGCCACCTTCAACTATCACGCCGCCACCACCACCACCCTGTTCATCACCACCAGCACGGGCACCTTCGCCGCCATCAGCACGGACCAGCTCGCCGTCATCACCACGGACACGCTCTCCACCACCTACTCGGACACAGCAACGCCAGTCAGCACAACACGAAACACGACCAGCCATCCAGCGCCACGGCCACACATACCAGCACGAAGTTTATCGCCACCTTCAACTATCACGCCGCCACCACCACCACCCTGTTCATCACCACCAGCACGGGCACCTTCGCCGCCATCAGCACGGACCAGCTCGCCGTCATCACCACGGACACGCTCTCCACCACCTACTCGGACACAGCAACGCCAGTCAGCACAACACGAAACACGACCAGCCATCCAGCGCCACGGCCACACATACCAGCACGAAGTTCATCGCCACCTTCAACTATCACGCCGCCACCACCACCACCCTGTTCATCACCACCAGCACGGGCACCTTCGCCGCCATCAGCACGGACCAGCTCGCCGTCATCACCACGGACACGCTCTCCACCACCTACTCGGACACAGCAACGCCAGTCAGCACAACACGAAACACGACCAGCCATCCAGCGCCACGGCCACACATACCAGCACGAAGTTTATCGCCACCTTCAACTATCACGCCGCCACCACCACCACCCTGTTCATCACCACCAGCACGGGCACCTTCGCCGCCATCAGCACGGACCAGCTCGCCGTCATCACCACGGACACGCTCTCCACCACCTACTCGGACACAGCAACGCCAGTCAGCACAACACGAAACACGACCAGCCATCCAGCGCCACGGCCACACATACCAGCACGAAGTTCATCGCCACCTTCAACTATCACGCCGCCACCACCACCACCCTGTTCATCACCACCAGCACGGGCACCTTCGCCGCCATCAGCACGGACCAGCTCGCCGTCATCACCACGGACACGCTCTCCACCACCTACTCGGACACAGCAACGCCAGTCAGCACAACACGAAACACGACCAGCCATCCAGCGCCACGGCCACACATACCAGCACGAAGTTTATCGCCACCTTCAACTATCACGCCGCCACCACCACCACCCTGTTCATCACCACCAGCACGGGCACCTTCGCCGCCATCAGCACGGACCAGCTCGCCGTCATCACCACGGACACGCTCTCCACCACCTACTCGGACACAGCAACGCCAGTCAGCACAACACGAAACACGACCAGCCATCCAGCGCCACGGCCACACATACCAGCACGAAGTTCATCGCCACCTTCAACTATCACGCCGCCACCACCACCACCCTGTTCATCACCACCAGCACGGGCACCTTCGCCGCCATCAGCACGGACCAGCTCGCCGTCATCACCACGGACACGCTCTCCACCACCTACTCGGACACAGCAACGCCAGTCAGCACAACACGAAACACGACCAGCCATCCAGCGCCACGGCCACACATACCAGCACGAAGTTCATCGCCACCTTCAACTATCACGCCGCCACCACCACCACCCTGTTCATCACCACCAGCACGGGCACCTTCGCCGCCATCAGCACGGACCAGCTCGCCGTCATCACCACGGACACGCTCTCCACCACCTACTCGGACACAGCAACGCCAGTCAGCACAACACGAAACACGACCAGCCATCCAGCGCCACGGCCACACATACCAGCACGAAGTTCATCGCCACCTTCAACTATCACGCCGCCACCACCACCACCCTGTTCATCACCACCAGCACGGGCACCTTCGCCGCCATCAGCACGGACCAGCTCGCCGTCATCACCACGGACACGCTCTCCACCACCTACTCGGACACAGCAACGCCAGTCAGCACAACACGAAACACGACCAGCCATCCAGCGCCACGGCCACACATACCAGCACGAAGTTCATCGCCACCTTCAACTATCACGCCGCCACCACCACCACCCTGTTCATCACCACCAGCACGGGCACCTTCGCCGCCATCAGCACGGACCAGCTCGCCGTCATCACCACGGACACGCTCTCCACCACCTACTCGGACACAGCAACGCCAGTCAGCACAACACGAAACACGACCAGCCATCCAGCGCCACGGCCACACATACCAGCACGAAGTTCATCGCCACCTTCAACTATCACGCCGCCACCACCACCACCCTGTTCATCACCACCAGCACGGGCACCTTCGCCGCCATCAGCACGGACCAGCTCGCCGTCATCACCACGGACACGCTCTCCACCACCTACTCGGACACAGCAACGCCAGTCAGCACAACACGAAACACGACCAGCCATCCAGCGCCACGGCCACACATACCAGCACGAAGTTCATCGCCACCTTCAACTATCACGCCGCCACCACCACCACCCTGTTCATCACCACCAGCACGGGCACCTTCGCCGCCATCAGCACGGACCAGCTCGCCGTCATCACCACGGACACGCTCTCCACCACCTACTCGGACACAGCAACGCCAGTCAGCACAACACGAAACACGACCAGCCATCCAGCGCCACGGCCACACATACCAGCACGAAGTTCATCGCCACCTTCAACTATCACGCCGCCACCACCACCACCCTGTTCATCACCACCAGCACGGGCACCTTCGCCGCCATCAGCACGGACCAGCTCGCCGTCATCACCACGGACACGCTCTCCACCACCTACTCGGACACAGCAACGCCAGTCAGCACAACACGAAACACGACCAGCCATCCAGCGCCACGGCCACGCATACCAGCACGAAGTTCATCGCCACCTTCAACTATCACGCCGCCACCACCACCACCCTGTTCATCACCACCAGCACGGGCACCTTCGCCGCCATCAGCACGGACCAGCTCGCCGTCATCACCACGGACACGCTCTCCACCACCTACTCGGACACAGCAACGCCAGTCAGCACAACACGAAACACGACCAGCCATCCAGCGCCACGGCCACACATACCAGCACGAAGTTCATCGCCACCTTCAACTATCACGCCGCCACCACCACCACCCTGTTCATCACCACCAGCACGGGCACCTTCGCCGCCATCAGCACGGACCAGCTCGCCGTCATCACCACGGACACGCTCTCCACCACCTACTCGGACACAGCAACGCCAGTCAGCACAACACGAAACACGACCAGCCATCCAGCGCCACGGCCACACATACCAGCACGAAGTTCATCGCCACCTTCAACTATCACGCCGCCACCACCACCACCCTGTTCATCACCACCAGCACGGGCACCTTCGCCGCCATCAGCACGGACCAGCTCGCCGTCATCACCACGGACACGCTCTCCACCACCTACTCGGACACAGCAACGCCAGTCAGCACAACACGAAACACGACCAGCCATCCAGCGCCACGGCCACACATACCAGCACGAAGTTCATCGCCACCTTCAACTATCACGCCGCCACCACCACCACCCTGTTCATCACCACCAGCACGGGCACCTTCGCCGCCATCAGCACGGACCAGCTCGCCGTCATCACCACGGACACGCTCTCCACCACCTACTCGGACACAGCAACGCCAGTCAGCACAACACGAAACACGACCAGCCATCCAGCGCCACGGCCACACATACCAGCACGAAGTTTATCGCCACCTTTAACTATCACGCCGCCACCACCACCACCCTGTTCATCACCACCAGCACGGGCACCTTCGCCGCCATCAGCACGGACCAGCTCGCCGTCATCACCACGGACACGCTCTCCACCACCTACTCGGACACAGCAACGCCAGTCAGCACAACACGAAACACGACCAGCCATCCAGCGCCACGGCCACACATACCAGCACGAAGTTCATCGCCACCTTCAACTATCACGCCGCCACCACCACCACCCTGTTCATCACCACCAGCACGGGCACCTTCGCCGCCATCAGCACGGACCAGCTCGCCGTCATCACCACGGACACGCTCTCCACCACCTACTCGGACACAGCAACGCCAGTCAGCACAACACGAAACACGACCAGCCATCCAGCGCCACGGCCACACATACCAGCACGAAGTTTATCGCCACCTTCAACTATCACGCCGCCACCACCACCACCCTGTTCATCACCACCAGCACGGGCACCTTCGCCGCCATCAGCACGGACCAGCTCGCCGTCATCACCACGGACACGCTCTCCACCACCTACTCGGACACAGCAACGCCAGTCAGCACAACACGAAACACGACCAGCCATCCAGCGCCACGGCCACACATACCAGCACGAAGTTCATCGCCACCTTCAACTATCACGCCGCCACCACCACCACCCTGTTCATCACCACCAGCACGGGCACCTTCGCCGCCATCAGCACGGACCAGCTCGCCGTCATCACCACGGACACGCTCTCCACCACCTACTCGGACACAGCAACGCCAGTCAGCACAACACGAAACACGACCAGCCATCCAGCGCCACGGCCACACATACCAGCACGAAGTTTATCGCCACCTTCAACTATCACGCCGCCACCACCACCACCCTGTTCATCACCACCAGCACGGGCACCTTCGCCGCCATCAGCACGGACCAGCTCGCCGTCATCACCACGGACACGCTCTCCACCACCTACTCGGACACAGCAACGCCAGTCAGCACAACACGAAACACGACCAGCCATCCAGCGCCACGGCCACACATACCAGCACGAAGTTCATCGCCACCTTCAACTATCACGCCGCCACCACCACCACCCTGTTCATCACCACCAGCACGGGCACCTTCGCCGCCATCAGCACGGACCAGCTCGCCGTCATCACCACGGACACGCTCTCCACCACCTACTCGGACACAGCAACGCCAGTCAGCACAACACGAAACACGACCAGCCATCCAGCGCCACGGCCACACATACCAGCACGAAGTTCATCGCCACCTTCAACTATCACGCCGCCACCACCACCACCCTGTTCATCACCACCAGCACGGGCACCTTCGCCGCCATCAGCACGGACCAGCTCGCCGTCATCACCACGGACACGCTCTCCACCACCTACTCGGACACAGCAACGCCAGTCAGCACAACACGAAACACGACCAGCCATCCAGCGCCACGGCCACACATACCAGCACGAAGTTCATCGCCACCTTCAACTATCACGCCGCCACCACCACCACCCTGTTCATCACCACCAGCACGGGCACCTTCGCCGCCATCAGCACGGACCAGCTCGCCGTCATCACCACGGACACGCTCTCCACCACCTACTCGGACACAGCAACGCCAGTCAGCACAACACGAAACACGACCAGCCATCCAGCGCCACGGCCACACATACCAGCACGAAGTTCATCGCCACCTTCAACTATCACGCCGCCACCACCACCACCCTGTTCATCACCACCAGCACGGGCACCTTCGCCGCCATCAGCACGGACCAGCTCGCCGTCATCACCACGGACACGCTCTCCACCACCTACTCGGACACAGCAACGCCAGTCAGCACAACACGAAACACGACCAGCCATCCAGCGCCACGGCCACACATACCAGCACGAAGTTCATCGCCACCTTCAACTATCACGCCGCCACCACCACCACCCTGTTCATCACCACCAGCACGGGCACCTTCGCCGCCATCAGCACGGACCAGCTCGCCGTCATCACCACGGACACGCTCTCCACCACCTACTCGGACACAGCAACGCCAGTCAGCACAACACGAAACACGACCAGCCATCCAGCGCCACGGCCACACATACCAGCACGAAGTTCATCGCCACCTTCAACTATCACGCCGCCACCACCACCACCCTGTTCATCACCACCAGCACGGGCACCTTCGCCGCCATCAGCACGGACCAGCTCGCCGTCATCACCACGGACACGCTCTCCACCACCTACTCGGACACAGCAACGCCAGTCAGCACAACACGAAACACGACCAGCCATCCAGCGCCACGGCCACACATACCAGCACGAAGTTCATCGCCACCTTCAACTATCACGCCGCCACCACCACCACCCTGTTCATCACCACCAGCACGGGCACCTTCGCCGCCATCAGCACGGACCAGCTCGCCGTCATCACCACGGACACGCTCTCCACCACCTACTCGGACACAGCAACGCCAGTCAGCACAACACGAAACACGACCAGCCATCCAGCGCCACGGCCACACATACCAGCACGAAGTTCATCGCCACCTTCAACTATCACGCCGCCACCACCACCACCCTGTTCATCACCACCAGCACGGGCACCTTCGCCGCCATCAGCACGGACCAGCTCGCCGTCATCACCACGGACACGCTCTCCACCACCTACTCGGACACAGCAACGCCAGTCAGCACAACACGAAACACGACCAGCCATCCAGCGCCACGGCCACACATACCAGCACGAAGTTCATCGCCACCTTCAACTATCACGCCGCCACCACCACCACCCTGTTCATCACCACCAGCACGGGCACCTTCGCCGCCATCAGCACGGACCAGCTCGCCGTCATCACCACGGACACGCTCTCCACCACCTACTCGGACACAGCAACGCCAGTCAGCACAACACGAAACACGACCAGCCATCCAGCGCCACGGCCACACATACCAGCACGAAGTTCATCGCCACCTTCAACTATCACGCCGCCACCACCACCACCCTGTTCATCACCACCAGCACGGGCACCTTCGCCGCCACCACCACGGACCTGTTCATCACCACCAGCACGGACTAGCTCGCCGTCATCACCACCAGCACGGACTAGCTCGCCGTCATCACTACCAGCACGCTCACCACCACCTACTAAGATACAGCAACACCAGTCAGCAAAGCACGAAACAGGGCCAACCATCCAGCGCCACACGTACCATCAAGTAGTTCACCGTCGCCGTCCACTCGCTCACTAATTCCAACCATGAAATACTGCAGAACAGCTTCTTCTCCAAGAAGATAGTCTTCACCCGCTTTCCCACTTGCAGGTCGACCAGGGAGCACGTAGCGAAACCTATTATCGAGGCCTCGAGGTGGTTTTGACGTCCATCCTGAGGCTTTGAGCTCACGCCACACGCCATGAAAGTCAAGTCTCGCTGCCAACCCCGCGTATCTACGTTGGTTGATGTCTGCCGTATCCGCCGCCGCTTCGGCCGCATTGACTGCGCGTGCTTCACCGCGCGCTTTCCTGGCATAGCGCGAGGTGGAAGAGGGGGGAATCTGGAAATGAGCTGCTTTGTCAACGGTCGGTTTTCAAAATTAATTTTAGCAGTTCACAAATTTAAGCTAGTTACACTATTTACAAGTATCATATCTATTAAATATGACAGTCTATCGTTTTCTGCAAGAAGAAATCACTCTAACCATACCAAAACGAAGAGAGATACACGGCAAAGGAGATGCGAGCCTGATATTTTTGGGAAACGAGTGCACGAAGATAGCAGATGGAGATGGGAAATTCACCTTAGACAAGTTCATCATTCCTCCGATCTAATTGGCTATTCGCCAGCCAATCAGGAAATACACTCATTTTTGGCTAATTAGAATCGAGATATGATAGTACCGTACTTTTGAAAAAGGAAGCAGAATGCTTCCTTTTTTACGTCATGCGTTCGTGCGGGAATCACGCAAACAAAACCGTACCTAGTCGGATTGGCCCATCACCGGCCTAAAATGCAGCAGAATGCTTCCTTGAAAAATCGATAATGCTAACGTTGTATAGTATAGTGAAGGAAGGTGGCTCGCGATAGGGTTAACAAACGATTTCTGTGATTCTGGTGCAAAAAATAGCGGTGGGTACAAACAAAAGTATTCTGGAATCGATATACTGAGTCTGAAATTAATAGGGTTTATTAGTTGTAGCATAGTAAAAGTAGCGAGCTATTTTTCGTGCGTTAGAGTTTATAATCTCTGACGAGCCTCAACACAACGCAACCCAAGAGCGTCGGCATACCAGTGGTACATGGTATAAACGAAGTACCACTTGAAAGGCAACCAGTGTTTCACGACGTCTATAAAATAACGCAAAATTTTATTGAGCTGCTTCCACTGTGGCGGAAACCCGTCCTTATGTCGTAGCTGTAGCTACGAAGGTGTTGCTCGCAACACAGAACGAGTTGAGAATTGATTTTCTTCTTTTAATACATACACTTAATCGAACTTATATTTCGTACTCACGCCAAATCAATCCAATTGCTGACAGCGCGCGAACTTTCATTTTGCAGTGCCTCATCACAGCACGAAATGCCAGCGACCATGAAAAAATGAACCAGATCTGTAATGTTGCTCGAATGTGTGGATATATTCGTCTATACAGGATAATTTACTATATGCAAGTATATACTATGTATCAGGTTTTTTTAAGTGGACCCATGGGGATGGGTCAACATTTTTAGATTTCATAAAAATCCAAGAGGTTATTAAATATGTTTGTGCGCTTGACTTGATAACTATTATTTTCTCATGTGTTTAAACAATGTATAATCAGTAAAAGGATTCAGAGCTCATTCCAATCCCGCATAGGACTCTGGATAAATCCAGAGAATTTAGCTTCGTTTTCGACATTTAGCTCAAACAGCGGCGATTCGTGCACTTGGTAATCGGATGGCATTTGTTCACACCCTCGCTCCTGCTCGGACTGTTTGAATGTCGCTATCCCTGGCCAAGACGTGGGTTCCTATAATACATCCACCTATTAGTATCCTAAACAATTAGCACTAATACTTTCTAATTTGCAGTGCACCATCAGCCCTTCCGGAGAGTGTATCAACTCGTACATGATGTCGAGTGTGGGGGGATACCCCATGAGCAACTTCACGCACTGCTCAGCAGCCGACTCGGTGGGCTCTGCTTGTAAAGCCAATTGGAGAGCACGAATTCGGCTGGAGTGTTCGTTTCACCGAACGATATGTGCGTGGGTAAAAGCGGCTGCATCTGTATCGCCGCGTGCGAAATGCCCAATCGCAGCGGCGACATCGTCAGCAACTGGTGCATCCCGGGACTTGACGGGTCTCAATTCCGGTTAGTGGCGGGTTTGAACGCTGGAACGATCGCGTTGTTCGTGGTCGCTACTGTGACGACCAAACGTCAGCTCGCACGTCGTCAGAGGCAAGGTGGTGCGGACCGGGAGGCGCGTGGCGCAGCTCTGCGAGAATCCCGGCGTCTAGCGGCATTGGGTCACCTACCGCAACTCAATTTGTCTGGCTGGGCAGGGATGCGTGAGAAGCTTGTTTCCAGTGAGCAAAGCCAAGTGAACTATTGCTAGGAAGTTTCATTTTATCTTCATGGTCAATTAACCTGGCAACAAACTGTATTGGGGTCTGTGCACATGTACAAGGATCTCTAGAATTGACGAAGCATTTATCAATGTTCGATCTTTATTCTACAACATTCTGTTCAAATCGTATCATATCATACTGTATTCGTTTCATATACATAATGAGGGGAATATTCCAGAACTTTCGTTTTTACCCAAAACCTAACATTTGCATCTCGACAACAATATTTCGCTGCACGTTCGACCTCAATCGACAACCTTCCAGAACATAACCAGACGCAACAAGTTGAAGTGGAAGATCGCTAAAGCTACTTTCGGCTCCAGCCTCATTTCCGAAATTACCACCTACTACTCAAAGCAAGCAACGAACTCAAGGCTACTTCAGCCCACCCAAATCAAAGACTCTCACCAAGACTCTCTACCGACCATGTTCAGCTCGTGGGATCTCGTCCGACCGCGCTTCTGGTACCCCATGTCGTCGCTGGAACAGTCCATGATGGAGCTCGAGCACATGAGCGACCTCATGAGGCACTCGCGCTTCCCGTTCGACACGAACAACGAGATGCTGGCGGCACCCAGCAGCCACGACGACGACGACTTCTTCCTGGACCTCCCAGTGCTAGCGCGCGAGCAACAACCTGCGCCACAGCAACGCGAGAAGGGAGCACAACCATCGGACAAGCAGACGGTCGCAGCAACCAGTACGACCCGGGACAATGACCCGAATAAACAGACCAACGAGAACGATCATGTCCAGCGTCGCGCCTTCTCGTCCTACTCCTTCAGCAACTCCTCCATCGTGGACGACAAAGGCCGACGTGTGACGAGCACGCGCCGTCGCTACGAAGACTCGACCGGTCGCCTCAAAGCCGTGCACGAGCGCCAGGTCGAGGGCAAGACGCTCCGCACGACGTGGAACCGCGCGGGCCCCGACGATAAGGGCCAGCACGAGTCCGTGTGTTCGAGCGGCTCGCCCGACGAGTTCGAGGCGCTGTGGCAGCAGACGCCTTTCGGTGCAGCACAGAAGAAGACCATCAAGCAGCAGCAGCAGTTGGAGCAAGGACAGCAGTCAGGAGGAGAAGGCCCCAACAAGCTCGAAACCGGAGACGGAGGCGACACCAATGCAAGAGTGATGTTCGCCGCAGCAGATGATGGACGGCAGTAACGCAAGCAGCCAACGCGAAGCCTTGTCGCCCATTTGCTATCGACTGCGGGGTGAAACTTCCCAGTACCGCCAACTGTGTGAAAATGTGCAAACACGACGAAGGAGCCGATACGAGGATGAAGCTCAGCAACGTACACAAGTCGTTCGTCGTTCTACATACACGAGTAAAGAGTAATAAACAACTATTTAGTTTTCAATCCACATAACAATGCTGTGCCGTTTCCAATTCACGTACACATTCAACTGCTCCGGAGCAGGACGAAGCTCTTCAGGCTGAGACTCGTAGAACAACTTGATCGCTCGATCAATCTCTTCGCAAACTTGTGCCAATCGCTCCAGCTTCGCGTATGGAGATCTCTCGGACGTGAAGTTATTCATGTGATGAATGGCAGCATTGTAGTGGCGTAAAGTCAATAGCCGCCGTTCATTCCCACCTGCAACAGCCTGCTCTTCTTGTGCACCAGACCAACTGCCATCCAGTCGGAACAGCGGTTTGACCTCGAAAAACTCGATTCTGTTAAATACTCCAGATTTCGTGAACAATTCCTCATCCAAACTAGGGGTTATTGGTGTATATATATTCCATTTTCGGTCCTGTTGCAGATCGAGATGTTGTGCCGCCTGGAATAAGAATTGCTTGGTTAGTTGTTGAACCAATGGTGGTGGTAGGTGCTGAAGATATTGAAGGGCTTAGAGCTACATATATTGGGAGCCAAATCCGTAATTTTGTCACAAAATAGGTGATTTAGCTTCGTTTTTGACATTTTGAAGTGAAATATTGCTAGGAAGTTTCATTATATCTTCGCGGCGGCAACAAAACTGTATTGGGGTCTGTGTACATGTACAAGGATCTATAGAATTGACGGAGCATTTATCAATTTTCGATCGTTATTCTACAACATTCTGCTCAAATCGTAACATATCATACTGTATTCGTTTCATAGGGGAATATTCGAGAAACTTCGTTTTTACCCAAAACCTAACATTTGCATCTCGACAACAATATTTCGCTGCACGTTCGACCTCAATCGACAACCTTCCAGAACATAACCAGACGCAACAAGTTGAAGTGGAAGATCGCAAAAGCTACTTTCGGCTCCAACCTCATTTCCGAAATTACCACCTACTACTCAACGCAAGCAGCGAACTCAAGGCTACTTCAGCCCACCCAAACCAAAGACTCTCACCAAGACTCTCTACCGACCATGTTCAGCTCGTGGGATCTCGTCCGACCGCGCTTCTGGTACCCCATGTCGTCGCTGGAACAGTCCATGATGGAGCTCGAGCACATGAGCGACCTCATGAGGCACTCGCGCTTCCCATTCGACACGAACAACGAGATGCTGGCGGCACCCAGCAGCCACGACGACGACGACTTCTTCCGAGACCTCCCAGTGCTGGCGCGCGAGCAACAACCAGCGGCACAGCAACGCGAGAAGGGAGCACAGCCATCGGACAAGCAGACGGTCGCAGCAACCAATACCACCCGGGACAATGACCCGAATAAACAGACCAACGAGAACGATCATGTCCACCGTCGCGCCTTCTCGTCCTACTCCTTCAGCAACTCCTCCGTCGTGGACGACAAAGGCCGTCGTGTGACGAGCACGCGCCGTCGCTACGAAGACTCGACCGGTCGCCTCAAAGCCGTGCACGAGCGCCAGGTCGAGGGCAAGACGCTCCGCACGACGTGGAACCGCGCGGGCCCCGACGATAAGGGCCAGCACGAGTCCGTGTGTTCGAGCGGCTCGCCCGACGAGTTCGAGGCGCTGTGGCAGCAGACGCCCTTCGGTGCAGCACAGAAGAAGACCTTCAAGCAGCAGCAGCAGCAGTTGGAGCAAGGACAGCAGGGTCAGCAGGGTCAGCAGGAGAAGACCCCAACCAGCTCGAAAACGGAGACGGAGGCGACACCAATGCAAGAGTGATGTTCACCGCAGCAGATGATGGACGGCAGTAACGCAAGCAGTCAACGCGCAGCCTTGTCGCCCATTTGCTATGGACTGCGGGGTGATACTTCCCAGTACCGCCAACTGCGCGAAAATGTGCAAACACGACGAAGGAGCCGATGTGAGGATGAAGCTCAGCAACGTACACTAGTCGTTCGTCGTTCTACATACATACATGAGTAAAGAGTAATAAACAACTATTTAGTTTTCAAACCACATAACAATGCTGTGCCGTTTCCAATTCACGTACACATTCAACTGCTCCGGAGCAGGACGAAGCTCTTCAGGCTGAGCTTCGCAGAACAACTTGATCGCGCGATCAATCTCTTCGCAAACTTGTGCCAACCGCTCCAGTTTCGCGTATGGAGGTCTCTCGGACGTGAAGTTATTCATGGGATGAATGGCAACATTGTAGTGGCGTAAAGTCAATAGCCGCCGTTCATTCCCACCTGCAACAGCCTGATCTTCTTGTGCACCAAACCAACTGCCATCCAGTCGGAACAGCGGTTTGACCTCGAAAAACTCGATTCTGTTAAATACTCCAGATTTCGTGAACAATTCCTCATCCAAACTAGGGGTTATTGGTGTATATGGGACTACATATTCCATTTTCGGTTCTGTTGCAGATCGAGATGTTGTGTCGCCTGGGATAAGAATTGCTTGGTCAGTTGTTGAACCAATGGTGGTGGTAGGTGCTGAAGATATTGAAGGGCTTAGAGGTATACATTGTATGTATTGGAAGCCAAATCCATAATTTGTCACAAAATAGGTGACAAAGCCGTGCGTTCGCCCGGAACAGCTCTGGATTTAACAAACGATTTCTGTGATTCTGGTGCAAAAAATAGCGGTGGGTACAAACAAAAGTATTCTGGAATCGATATACTGATTCTGAAATTAATAGGGTTTATTAGTTGTAGCATAGTAAAAGTAGCGAGCTATTTTTCGTGCGTTAGAGTTTATAATCTCTGACGAGCCTCAACACAACGCAACCCAAGAGCGTCGGCATACCAGTGGTACATGGTATAAACGAAGTACCACTTGAAAGGCAACCAGTGTTTCACGACGTCTATAAAATAACGCAAAATTTTATTGAGCTGCTTCCACTGTGGCGGAAACCCGTCCTTATGTCGTAGCTGTAGCTACGAAGGTGTTGCTCGCAACACAGAACGAGTTGAGAATTGATTTTCTTCTTTTAATACATACACTTAATCGAACTTATATTTCGTACTCACGCCAAATCAATCCAATTGCTGACAGCGCGCGAACTTTCATTTTGCAGTGCCTCATCACAGCACGAAATGCCAGCGACCATGAAAAAATGAACCAGATCTGTAATGTTGCTCGAATGTGTGGATATATTCGTCTATACAGGATAATTTACTATATGCAAGTATATACTATGTATCAGGTTTTTTAAGTGGACCCATGGGGATGGGTCAACATTTTTAGATTTCATAAAAATCCAAGAGGTTATTAAATATGTTTGTGCGCTTGACTTGATAACTATTATTTTCTCATGTGTTTAAACAATGTATAATCAGTAAAAGGATTCAGAGCTCATTCCAATCCCGCATAGGACTCTGGATAAATCCAGAGAATTTAGCTTCGTTTTCGACATTTAGCTCAAACAGCGGCGATTCGTGCACTTGGTAATCGGATGGCATTTGTTCACACCCTCGCTCCTGCTCGGACTGTTTGAATGTCGCTATCCCTGGCCAAGACGTGGGTTCCTATAATACATCCACCTATTAGTATCCTAAACAATTAGCACTAATACTTTCTAATTTGCAGTGCACCATCAGCCCTTCCGGAGAGTGTATCAACTCGTACATGATGTCGAGTGTGGGGGGATACCCCATGAGCAACTTCACGCACTGCTCAGCAGCCGACTCGGTGGGCTCTGCTTGTAAAGCCAATTGGAGAGCACGAATTCGGCTGGAGTGTTCGTTTCACCGAACGATATGTGCGTGGGTAAAAGCGGCTGCATCTGTATCGCCGCGTGCGAAATGCCCAATCGCAGCGGCGACATCGTCAGCAACTGGTGCATCCCGGGACTTGACGGGTCTCAATTCCGGTTAGTGGCGGGTTTGAACGCTGGAACGATCGCGTTGTTCGTGGTCGCTACTGTGACGACCAAACGTCAGCTCGCACGTCGTCAGAGGCAAGGTGGTGCGGACCGGGAGGCGCGTGGCGCAGCTCTGCGAGAATCCCGGCGTCTAGCGGCATTGGGTCACCTACCGCAACTCAATTTGTCTGGCTGGGCAGGGATGCGTGAGAAGCTTGTTTCCAGTGAGCAAAGCCAAGTGAACTATTGCTAGGAAGTTTCATTTTATCTTCATGGTCAATTAACCTGGCAACAAACTGTATTGGGGTCTGTGCACATGTACAAGGATCTCTAGAATTGACGAAGCATTTATCAATGTTCGATCTTTATTCTACAACATTCTGTTCAAATCGTATCATATCATACTGTATTCGTTTCATATACATAATGAGGGGAATATTCCAGAACTTTCGTTTTTACCCAAAACCTAATATTTGCATCTCGACAACAATATTTCGCTGCACGTTCGACCTCAATCGACAACCTTCCAGAACATAACCAGACGCAACAAGTTGAAGTGGAAGATCGCTAAAGCTACTTTCGGCTCCAGCCTCATTTCCGAAATTACCACCTACTACTCAAAGCAAGCAACGAACTCAAGGCTACTTCAGCCCACCCAAACCAAAGACTCTCACCAAGACTCTCTACCGACCATGTTCAGCTCGTGGGATCTCGTCCGACCGCGCTTCTGGTACCCCATGTCGTCGCTGGAACAGTCCATGATGGAGCTCGAGCACATGAGCGACCTCATGAGGCACTCGCGCTTCCCGTTCGACACGAACAACGAGATGCTGGCGGCACCCAGCAGCCACGACGACGACGACTTCTTCCTGGACCTCCCAGTGCTAGCGCGCGAGCAACAACCAGCGCCACAGCAACGCGAGAAGGGAGCACAGCCATCGGACAAGCAGACGGTCGCAGCAACCAGTACGACCCGGGACAATGACCCGAATAAACAGACCAACGAGAACGATCATGTCCAGCGTCGCGCCTTCTCGTCCTACTCCTTCAGCAACTCCTCCATCGTGGACGACAAAGGCCGACGTGTGACGAGCACGCGCCGTCGCTACGAAGACTCGACCGGTCGCCTCAAAGCCGTGCACGAGCGCCAGGTCGAGGGCAAGACGCTCCGCACGACGTGGAACCGCGCGGGCCCCGACGATAAGGGTCAGCACGAGTCCGTGTGTTCGAGCGGCTCGCCCGACGAGTTCGAGGCGCTGTGGCAGCAGACGCCCTTCGGTGCAGCACAGAAGAAGACCATCAAGCAGCAGCAGCAGCAGCAGCAGTTGGAGCAAGGACAGCAGAGTCAGGAGGAGAAGGCCCCAACAAGCTCGAAACCGGAGACGGAGGCGACACCAATGCAAGAGTGATGTTCGCCGCAGCAGATGATGGACGGCAGTAACGCAAGCAGCCAACGCGAAGCCTTGTCGCCCATTTGCTATCGACTGCGGGGTGAAACTTCCCAGTACCGCCAACTGCGTGAAAATGTGCAAACACGACGAAGGAGCCGATACGAGGATGAAGCTCAGCAACGTACACAAGTCGTTCGTCGTTCTACATACATGAGTAAAGAGTAATAAACAACTATTTAGTTTTCAAACCACATAACAATGCTGTGCCGTTTCCAATTCACGTACACATTCAACTGCTCCGGAGCAGGACGAAGCTCTTCAGGCTGAGACTCGTAGAACAACTTGATCGCTCGATCAATCTCTTCGCAAACTTGTGCCAATCGCTCCAGCTTCGCGTATGGAGATCTCTCGGACGTGAAGTTATTCATGTGATGAATGGCAGCATTGTAGTGGCGTAAAGTCAATAGCTGCCGTTCATTCCCACCTGCAACAGCCTGCTCTTCTTGTGCACCAGACCAACTGCCATCCAGTCGGAACAGCGGCTTCACCTCGAAGAACTCGAGAGGGTTTGTGCGTGCGACTTCCGCAACGTCTTCAACGATGACATCTTCTCTCTGGAACGAGGAAACGTACAAGCCGTGCAACGCAGGCTGTAGTGCGTCAAAAAGAGCCCCTAGTACGCTCCTCTCGACTGCGTCGCGTTGTGTTTCACTGGTCTGCAAGAATGGGTACTTGAACAGCACAACCTGCACCAGCATGGCTGCAAACTGCGTCACATCCGCAGCAACAAGCGGCAGAGTGCACGTCACTCGATCCACCGATACGTCTCCTCTCCGAACTCCGAAGCCCTGGCCTCCATACTGCAAAAACCCAGCATAGCAGCTATGAAAAATGCTGGCAAAGGCCTGAAGCAAATGCCTCAACGAGTGGTGCATCGACGTCTTCGCTACTGTTTGGCCATTGTGGTGCGGAGCAGTCAGAACCAAAATCCCATGCAGATGCTGTTGGATCGCGCTCACCCTCTCACCCTCCCGCGTTCCTCGAAGATACTTCATTTGCTCCGTAAACTGTTCATCTGCAGCACGCCCGAGGTAATCTCGTTCTTCCATTGGCAGATCCTCCAACAGCCTCGTCCACTTGACGTTTTCATCTGCAATGTGGAGTTCTACGGCACTGTTTTTCACCACAAAGTCCAATTTGGCTGTCATTTGCTGTACAGCCACTCTCCACCGCCTCTCATCCTCATTTCCGATACCCTCCGAGTCGTTGAATGTCTGCATGATTCTCTGTTGGAGCTGCTCGAACTTTAGAACCAGAGTATCCAGTCTCCGGTTGATTGCTGCTTGTCTTGCAGCCGTGAGCTCCTTCACTACAGTATTACGTCGTTGCAGGCGCGCATCTTCATCTGCCAAGTATTGCAGTTGCTCAGCAGTGAGCAACTCCTCATCGGAGCTGGGTATTGGTATTGGTGTATATGGGTTATTCCGTTTTTGGTCCCCGAGATGTTGTGTCGCCTGGGATAATAATTGTTCGGTCACTTGCTGCACCAATGCGGTGGTGGGTGCAGGAGGTACTGGAGGGCTTAGAGGCCTGTTTGGTTGCGAAGAAGCGCTGCTGGGTGGCATGTAGGCCAGCTCATTGCTCGCCAAGTCCATCAACTCTTCCTCCAGATCCATGATTATCCTGATTTACCTGAATATTTGTAGGTAATTTTTAATTGCAAAATTCACGTTATTAATAAGTTGCTATTTAACACAACAGGCAACGGTTATATCGTGGTTTTAACCGGGGCCATTCATTAACCTTTTGCCGGTGAAGAGCATCTGATGGCGAACTTAAAGCCTCGCGGACGACCGCCTGCCGACGGCAACTGCATCGTGTGGACGGAACCCCTGGTTGAGAACCTGCTGCGGCTGAGGTTCGAGACGTACTCGGATCCCAGTGCTAGAGGCAGCAAGCTAACTCGGCACTCGTGGCCGAAGGTGGCGGCTCAGCTCACGGAGCAGAACAATGGAGACGAAGTGTCTGTGCAGCAATGCCGCAATAAGGTACGGGGGTGTAGAACGAGGGGTCTGAACTTTGTGGTTAAATCGTGAATGAGAGGTTAACCTGTCTTCTGGCCGTTAACCCTTTCTAGCTGAAGGTGTTAAAGAAGAAGTGGCTGGCTTATCATGCTGGTCTGTCGTCCGAACCGATGTGCGTCGCTCTGATGGACGCGTACTGGAGCGGTGAAACCCACGAAGCCATGATGGACGAGTCGCCGCGCCAGTCGAGGCTGAGTCCGCAGCAAACACCCGCCAAGAAGCCTCGATTAACCCTCACAAGTCCGTCCTCAACGGTGCTGTCCACCATCGCCCCAGCTCCTACTCCAGTGTCACTAGCAATTAGTCCTTCGGCTATGTCGGCCTCGACTGTAGCTCCTACACAGATGACAGAAGCTACGTCTCCAACGTCTTCGACTACTTCAGCAGCCGATGCTGGTATTCAAAACCCCACTGCAACATCAGCTCAGCTGTTGGACGTCGAGACATCACAAAGTTTTACAGATGTGGCGTCAACTGCAGTTGAAGCTGTTGGGCCCAAGCACACTCACTCTGGGCCAAATGGAGAATTGTCGGAGCTCGAGAAACTCATTGATGATCGTTTTGCGAAGGTGCTGGAGCGTCAAGATACGCAGTTAAAGCTCGCAGAGGAGCAAAAACTGCTATTGACACAGATTCTGGAGGCATTGCAACGTAATGAGCATCGGTAAAGCTTTGAGTAAGTTTTGTATTGGTGGTACGTGCATGAGAAGGATAGGTCGCCAAGTTAATGGAGAATTCGACCGGTTGATATATTCCAAGATGCTCTCTAAAAGGTCGCGACTTGCCATGTTGAGGCGTGCACTGCGACCATGGAGTCTGCGCTTTATAATTACGTGGTGGTTGTTATCCTGTAGCGCAGTAGTCAGTGTAAGGACCATTACGTTCTCATTGATGCATTTAATAACGGTATGGTTTGTGCCTTATCACTGCTAGATTCCGTCTTCCACCGTGTATTTCCGCCAGCAAAGTGGTGGCTCCATCTTCTCTATCGACGGACGCGATGGAATGCAGACAGAACTAGAAGGCTCCAGTGGATACACGCGTTTCGTGGGTTTAGCACTTCATCGACGCAAAGAACGTCTTTATTGGAGCGAACAGCGCGAAAACTGCTGATGGGTCTGATACTAACGTGGTTGTTGGTGCACTTGCTCGAGTTGTCTGGGTGGGATCAAACTTTGGTCAAACACAAGAAAATCTAAAGTCGCTGACTGTTAAAAGCACGCCATGTGTGAGCATCCTTTCCTGGTCCCCAGAGCGTGTGGAGTGTCTGGTTGGGCTGCCTCTGCGCTTCCGACTTGATCTTGTGAGTGGAGACGACTGCAGTATCCGAACAAACCACGGCGTTATGACTGGAATTGCACTCAACTACAACGAGATGCTGGCGTCCGGGACCCCCTCACCTATTGTAAAGCGGATCGACATCGACACCAGCTTCGTTCTCCCTCACGCTCTAACAGTCGACGATCGCCAAGGACAAGAGTGGCTCTACTGGTCCAATTCAGCGGACGGCACGATATACCGAAGCAGTTTACAGTCAAGTGCTATTGACGTGCTGCAACGTGACTGCTGGAGTGTGCGGGGCTTAGTACTGAACAAGTTCGATGACTCTGGGGAGGAACGAGTGTCTCTCTTGTACTCGCTGGAGTCCAAAGGTACCATCTCCAGCATTCTGTTGCCTCTATCTAGCATGCCAATCACCTCCCCACTGGCAAAAGTGGTTCTAAGTGGCTTGAGATCTCCGCGAGGTTTGGCCATGGACTGCTCAGCCCAAATCCTATTCTTCACCGAGAAAACCGGCCGGATATTCGAAGCACGTCTTGGCAAGTCCATGACAGTCCGTAGTCGCCATCCGGATGACGATTCAATCGTTGCTCCTGGTGTGGAGATACGCCAAATCGTGACGCGAACTTCGACGACGAGACTGGATGGTATTGCTGTTGACTCCAAGTAAGTCGTGACAGTCTGGTTAACGTTGGGATCTGTTCTAACGGAGCTTCTTCGAAGGTATATCTATTGGTGCGAGAGCAACTCGAATACTGTGGCCAGAGCTTTACGTCGAGACTTCCAGCGTCAAGTGGTGGTTGGTGGCACTGCCAACTCAATGCTGAGGTTCGTTATGCAAATGTCAGATTTAACCCCTCTGCTACAATTGTTGCTAATTACCTTTTTAGTTGGCCTCGCGGGATTGTTCTCGAATCGGATGACGGAGACATAAACGAACTCCAGCAGGGTTTCTACTATTCAGAGTACACGGGTCGCATCTCCAGAGGAGCTTCACAGACGATCGTTGTCAACTCCCTCTCTGCACCAGCCATGCAGCATTTGGATAGTATAGTGCAGCAGTCCGCCATAGAAGGAGGCGGAGACCACGTCTACTTTTACGCCTTGGAATAGGCCCAAGATACGTTGAGTTTACAGTCTGGCTACAGGTTAGTTATTGCTGGAGATCAGGTAAGGTTTAGAGGCAATCGATATCTGCCTGCTTCAATGGACAGCGACTAAATATACTGTACTGCATATACTGCAGGTATCTCGCTTGGATATTGTTGCGCAGACGTTGAAGTACGAAAATCGCATCGTGAATCGATGTCCTGTCATATCCACTTCCAAGTCATTCATCAACTTGCAGTGCAGCAACCAACTCCAGCAGCAACAGTCCCAACGATGCTTTCGTTCTTCAAGACTTCGCTGGCCTTGGCGCTCTTTCTCGGTGCTCTCTCAACGGAAAACGTTGCTGCAGAGAACATCCGCCATGAACCACGCAACCTGGCGGCCACGTATACGTATACCAACCAGTACGCGGGTAGTATGTTGGCCAGTGTTAATGCTCAGCGTGCGGCCCAAGGGCTTTCTCCTCTTTGCTTGAACTCGAAGCTGATGGCCGCTTCAATGGGCCACTCAGTTGACATGGCGTCCAAGAACTTCATGAGCCACACTGGATCAGATGGATCGACGATGGCCCAGCGAGTCACCGCTGCAGGTTACAAGTGGACGCGAGTGGCTGAAAACGTCGCTGCTGGCCAAGTGAACGTGGATGCCGTCATGAACTCCTGGATGAACTCCCCCGGCCACCGAGCCAACATCTTGGGCGACTACACCATGCTCGGCACCGCTTACGCCTACAACAGTGGCAGCACGTACCGCCACTACTGGACGCAGAACTTCGGCAAGGGAAGCACCGAGTCCTGCAACTTCGAGGAAGTCGAGTACGATGGCAGTCCGACACCAACTCTGAATTCCACGACTGATCCGACAAATATCCCTGCTGTGGTCCTGCAAAACGACGTGAATGCTACTGCGCAACTACCGGTACACACTGCTGCGTAGAGCAGCAGTAGGAAAAACTAAAGGGCCGTTCTTAGCCGAAAGGGTCACTTTGCTTTGATTAGGAGAAAGTAGTGATTAGTGAGCACATATCTAGCTGTTTTGATAGGCTAGCACATAACTTGCTTTGTCGTGATAGGCTAGCACGTGTCACAGCCGTGCCCGGCTCATTGAAAAAGTGAAAGAAGCGGTGCTTAAAATCCGTTTCTCCATAGTAAAAAATGACCCAATGTTTTTTGGGGCACTTTGTAGCTCAACCTACAGCCACATGTCGCAGCCGCGCCCGCCTCACTGCACTGAGGTACTGAAAAAGGTTGGGGAATGTTGAAATTAGTGAATGCGATGAGAACTATTGGAATATGCCTCTTTCCAAAATATTAAAATAATATTTTGTCGTTTTTCTAACAAAGTAAATAACATTTTTGTTTGCTGATGGCCGAAGCCTGTGACGATCATGAGGTGGCGTCCTTCTCGCTGCCTCCGTCGCCTGTGCGCAGCCCCACAGGCTCAGACAATGCGTCTGCATGGGTAGAAGATACCGATCGTGTACATCTCTCTCTTAATAGTCCTCACCTGTCCCCCTCTTCAGCCCCAGACTTTCCTTTAGTCCTGCTCGAGAGCCATGCAAATGACCATCACTCTGACATGTCATCAGCTATTGTGCCGTTCCAGAAGCTGCGACTCGATACAAATCTGAACCAGACCACATTACCATACTCTCCACGGTCCAGAAGGAGCTCCGTGAGCTCCCCAGGGTCCTCCAATGGTTCTGAAAGCCCTGGACATAGGAAAACCAAGACAGCTACGCAGCAATTGGCCTCAGGTTTCCTCGGGATGGAGACGGAGACGCCGTCACAGATGTCGCAAGATTTTATGAACGCTCTGAAGCTGGGAGACCTCACGCAGCAACAAGAACCGCAGCTGTCGGTTCGTTTACGTGGCAGTAGAGTGGAGTTAGCTTCCGCTTCGGAAGAGGAAGAGGTGGATTTTTTAGGACCGGCGGAGAACATTAAGAGGCTTTTTAAGCTGCCATACTCTCAATCGAGAGTGTCTTTGGCAGTGCATCGAGTGGGGAGCACTCTAGTTGTGGATGGAGAGCTGGATGAGAACGACCTGCCTGTTGGCTTCGAGGATTTACCGCAGGATACGTTGCAATTGGTGCAGCAGTCAGAGGAGACGACGCAGAGATTGCTCTATGAGAAGTTTATCTATGAAAGTACGGTGAATCAATTGCCAGCGTCAGAAACAGAGAAGGTTGTGAAGGAAGAGGAACAGGTTGTGAGTAAGATGAAGCAGAAGAAACATGGGAAACTTAAGAAGAAAGCGAAGAAGAAGCACAAGGCAGTTGTCAAAACACAGAAATCAACCGATGATATCGGCTTATTATCTGCGGTGGGGCAAGAGGAAGGAGAAAAAGAAGCCTCGATGATGCCACCACCTTCAATAACGGGATTTCCGTCGTCCTGGCCGGCTACTGAAATTCACACTGAAGCGACAAGTCATCGTTCCGATCCTTCATCGTGTAGTGACCAGCATGATCCAACACCTCCGTTCATTCCGACTGAGACAAACTGGTTTGCTTCTGCTGCATCGCATTCACCGGCATTTGGAGGCGACTCTCAGACATTCCAGCGGATTTTGAAGTGGAAGTTCAATGATCTCAAGATGGTACGACCTAACGTTAGTTTTGGTGCGTCCTGGGGGTATTTGGTGCTAATGCCTGCTATCTGTTGTACTTCCAGATTTTAGGCAGCCAGGTTCTTTTATTCAGCAATCAAGAACACCCGGCAGTTTCCCTGAAGCTTCACGATATGGACCAGGAGCTATCTCTCTGTACTGTACTCGATTATTATCTGGATAATGTGATCGCGAATATCCCTGAGCTGGCGATCTGCATGCATTCGAAGGGGCTTGTCCGCGGCTACAAACTCGTAGAAACTCGGCAGATCCCCTACATGTCTGGTACTGGTCGACCATTGTTCGACGTCCAAGATGTGAGCATGAACGCTTCGATGTTACTCAAATTTCTCCAGGAAAATTGTTCAAGGCCAAACGGCACCTACTGGCTGCACCGAAAGGAGGGCGAGAGCTCATTGCGTTTGTATGACGTCGACGTGCTTTCTCAAGGAAGTCAGCTCAAGTGGAAGTACATGATGGCGATGCTGTGCTATCGTTTCGCAGCTCGAGCTTCGAGGCTTGCAAACTCGTTAGCGGCTGGAGCACCACACCTGCAGCAGCAACTTCAGCATCGACAGAGAGAACTACTACGCACGTGTATGAGTTTACTGGGCGAGATTGCACAAAAAGGAGGTGCAACTCACAGCTCTATTTGCTCGTCGGTGAGTGAACAGCTTGCGGACACATATCTCCGCGAGTGCTATCAGTTCCACGTGTCGAATTTTGCAGATTCAGCATCACCAGATTCGGATCGAGAGGCAGCAATCGAATCACTGGAGAAGGCAAAGCAGTATTTGCTAGCAAGTATCAAGCTGTTTGAAGAATGCATTCCAAAGCACTCTGACCCCGTTTTAACACACAGTGAAGATGGAACTTATGGTGGCGAAGTTATTGACGAGCTAGCACCAGAAGATGAAGACGGAGAGGCCGAAATGGGGAGCTTCATGGATGAGGAACTGCATCGCCTTCAGCTAAAATTTAGTTCAGCGTGTCTCGAACTGGGGCAACTTTACGCTGGTAGTCGCAAGTGGTTGGACGCGGTGAAATGCATCGTTGAAGCGAGCCAGTTCTTAAGCCTAAACTCCATTCCTGAGGGTGTGGAACGTCTTGATTTGACGTCACCAGGACAGGATTCCGTGGTTAATACGCTGCTTGATAATCTGGATTTCGATGGAGTTGGGCGAGGAGGATTCTCTCAGGACAAGATCCCAATTTGTATATCTGGCGCGGAGCTTCGTTGTTCTTTACTAGGTCTCATTGGCGATATGGCTGCTCAGAGACCAGTAGATGTGTACGGCATCTTGACAAATGTCTACGATATCATTTCGGGTGTGAAGCGGAATCAATTTTCAGATATATGTGGTAGCTCCAGTGAATTTTTGAAGACATTTGGGAATGATGGTGAATCTTCGGATAGCGCGACACTCGCAAGCAAAGAAGAAGGGCTGATGATGTTGTCATTTCTCGCTTACTTACGTGCTCTATCGCCACCTGCGGACTCTGAGTTGTACTTTATGATGATGAAGAAACTTGGAAATGCCAGTAATGAACTTGGCAAGTTTTTTCTGGGCAAGAAGCGTGACTACAAGGAAGCGTTCCGGTGGTTTGAGCGCGGCTGTCGAATCTTCAATGATATCGAAGACGGCGTCAATGTGGCATTGCTTAGGGCTAACATGGCTCACCTCCACAAGATTTTTGCTCAGGGCAAACCTGCAGACTCGAGGGAGGAGCACTATCGAGCGGCTATTCAACTCTGCACGAAAGCTTTGCATCTTTTGAAACAGAGCAAAGCGGATGCAGATTTGAATCAAAAGGTGAAGGGGGAGCTGGCTCTGACGTACTTGGTATGGGCAGTGGACATGGCTAGTAATGTGTCCTCAACACCACGTAGCCCTGCGACATCGCAAGAGAATGAAGCGTTCAAGATTTTTAACAAGGCACTTTCGCTGTACGCAGAGCTAGGGGACCAGAAACAGGTCGCATCCACCCACTACCAGATCGCCTCGTTCTACAGCCGCATGATCTCGGGGACAATTCAAGCAGAGAGGGACAACGCAGCATCAGACAAGGTTGGTGGGCCATCGTCAACGCTGACAAGCCGCATGGAGATTGCGAGGCGGCATTATGAAAAGGCTTTGGGTTACTTTGGCGCTGTGGAAGTTGGCAAAACGTTTGTTTTGATTCATCAAGAACTGGCGGATTTGCATATTCTTGGCGGACGTGTCGAAGGTATCGAGCACGCGCTGCTGGTTCTACTAAACACTTACGAGGCGTTCAATAGGGCCACTTCGAGGGATTCGAAGCTTGAGGAGGAGATGACCTCGTTAGCTCACAGTATTGCTACCAAGGTGAAGAGCGTGCTACACCAGCTTATTCGGCTGAGCTCTAGTGGGCGTGCCAGCTATACAACCACTAAGAAACTGGAAATGTTCAAGAAGATGTACAAGGAGGTGATCTACTATGACGGATACAGCGCGGCCAGTATCGTTCCTATCCTGGGTACATTGCGCGCGATATACGCAGCGTAGGCGACACTGCAACTTCGAAGTACCTGTACCATGGTGATATCTTTTGTGCCTATGAAATACAGCCGAGCTTTCACCGTATGCCCGTAACCTATAACGCGTCAGATCTTGTTCTAAAGAATACAAGAGAGAAACTCCAGGTACGATGCGGTTAGCGGTGGCCACAATGCATTTACTGTAGTTAACGATAAGAAAAGAAAACAGGAGAGTTGGCGTACCCACCACCAAAGCTGAGCTCTTCGAGAGCTGCCATACATCATCAGACACTCCCGACCTCCAACCACCATCTAGAGCGAAGTTGGCAGGGCTGTTCGTTCTCGAGCTTAATCATCATCGGCATATAGGGACGACTTGGACAGTAGCACCGGCATCTGGAATGGCTGGCCCGCAGCAAGTTTACCTTCGATCTCCAGTGCAGTCACCCGGAAGTTCAGCCACCTGAAAGATAATAGCAGACAAGTTAGACGATGACAATAAGAAGTCCACACGATAGCAACTCACTCTTTTACCGCCAGCACCGAGTATGGAAGCAAGTTTTCTGGAACTTCCTCCGAGGTAGAATGCTTCCCTGCCAGCGACTCCAGCTGACCCGACACCTCCGCAAGATCCAGTTGAGAGAGAGTCTCATTGTCCTTGCGCTCTGCCGTCTCCGCCGTGGCATTCTGGGTCAACACCTCAATCCACTCGCGTTGCTCCTCGAACGTCGGAGCGCACAAGACGAACTTCTGATAACCACTATCCACAGAGAAACAATTGAACAACACCACTCGCGTTCCCTGGGAATGATCCAGCTGGTTCGACATCTCGGAGACTACACTGCCAATAACATTGATCTCACGCTTGATAGATCCATGCTCGGAGTCCGCGTAACCTAGCTTGTTGTTTTGCAGCGAGAAGAACTTGTTTTTCCACGTGTTCTTGTAGATGAACCCCTGCTTGAGAAGCATGCCCTTCTTCTTCCATGTCGCCTTCATCGTCTGTTTTCGCACAAGATTTCCGTTCTCACTCTGACGGTCAATATACTTCTTGGCTGCGACGTAGATCGATTCAAGCAACTTGTTGAACTTTGTCTGGATGTCTGCATCCATCTTGGGCTGCGCTTGGAGTGGGTGTTTAATGTAATCCTCCGAGATACTGCGCGTTTTAGATCGGTCGAGATGAAAGCTGTCGCCACTCTTGTGGTCCGAAGTTGGCGTGCTATGCCCACTACCGAAGCCACGGTTGTTGGGTGACGATATTGTCAACGACAAACTCGAGCCCGAGTTTCGTGGAGATGGAGCCGGCGACGTACGTGGAGATGAGCGAGGTGACGATGATGAACTAAGTCGTTTATGTACTGAGTCCATCAAGTTGCTTGCACTGTAAGACCGCGAGCGTCGTGCATTATCACTGTGTTCCTCAGTTCCAAGAGATGAGTTAAAGTCTGCCGCCACAGCATCGATTTGGCGGCGGCTGTGCGGCGGAGTATTCACAAAAGATGCGCCTTTCTGAGTCCACCCGTGCGACTTCATGGCGCGGAATGCAATCAACGTCTGGAAGAAATGGCGTACTTCACGGTGCCAGTGCAAAAACAGCCGGATGAAGGATCGAAGCAGCTCGAAACGTAGTTTATCCGCATGTCGCTCGGGGAAACAGTCCCAGCAGTTGTACAGGAACTCCAGTGTTGTTAACACAACTTGGGTATGTTCCGAGTCCAGTAGAATGCGCAGTGCGGCGCACAGAAAGCGGAAGTCAAACGAAGGAGGCAGCAGCGAAACCTCGTCGCCAGCTGGAATTGAATATTGGTCATCTTGATGGAAATTCCAGCGATCATTGTTTTCTAGATGTGACAGCCGATACGAGCTTAAACGAACGCGCCAACTTCGAATCATGTACATCCATACCCCAAGAAGCTCCACGGCACCAATGACTGCGGTGACATCATGCACACTAGTGCTGCTCAAAAGGAACTTGGTCATGGGGTTGATCAAGCTGGAGTTGGACAGCATCGTACATGAGAGCTTGTAAAGAGTAGGCGGAAGCCAGCCTGACTTTTGCGTCTTTAGCTCTAAAAAGAACACCATCAGGACTTGAGTGTAACCAGGCAAGTGAACCCAGCCGATCTTCTGGTTGAGGACAGCCAGGGTATCCAGCACATACCACAGCCACTGGTCGACAAGCAAAATGTTGAGTGTGTTCGCTTCGCCATTAAGACGACGGAAACGCGATTTCCAAGCCTCAGAGGTCACTTCGTACTTGTCTTCAGCTTCTTCTTCCTGGTTTCGCAAAGCCTTTTCGCCATACTCATCGAAGATCGCTTTGTGGAACCGCCGCCAGTCAAGGTGAGCTTCCAAACCATCCATTGCGAATAAATCTGCGTCAGCATTCATCCTGAACTCAGCAGCAAGCTCTGGAACCGGCTCGTTATAAGATTCTGACCATAGTTGATACAGCTCCACGCCAAAGCTTGGTAACCGGAAACAAAGCACTGACAACATTCTTGCTACGAAGAACATCAGGTTGTTGTTCATCACACCACGAACGGAGACCGTTTGTAGGACGCAGAACTTGGTTTCAACAAGCATCGCCCGCAATTTTAAGCCAAATTCCAGATCCTTCTTGGAAACTTTGTGCGTATGTTTGGTTCCCAGCACAGTGGCTGATACTGTCGAGTCAAAGCCCAGTAACGGTAAATCACTCAGCTCCGCGCGCTTCACTAAATAAAATAACAGTTCGTAGAAAACATTTCGCAGGGTGTAGTGACGAACGCGAATATTTTCCAGTAGAAATTGCCACAGCCGCAACAAGATGTTTTTAGTTTCTTCCAATGCTTCTGCCGATGCGTACACCCAAGACAACATCGAGGCTTTGTGCGATACTTGCAGCATTTTCAAAATCTTGGTTGCCTTCCGTACTTTGCCTTCTTTGTCATCCTTTTGTCGATTAGCCATAAGTTCCACCAAATCTTGCATTTTCTCCAGCACACGTTGAGCTTCAATTGGGATCACCACTTTGGATTTGCGGAGATTTTTCTTCGAGCCTGCTGCGACTGCTCCCACAATCACAGAACTCGACGACGAAATGCCATTCTCACTATTTACACCACATCGCAATTGTCGAACGTCGGGAATACGCTTGAACAATATTGTACCATAAATCACTCCAACCTGGTGCCCCTTTAAGGTGAGACTCTGTTCAAACTTGCTCGTGACAAACTGCTCTGAAAACCCAAGACCATTCATGCCTTCATTTGGATCAGCGTCATATTTCTTTTTCATTCGTTCTTGAAGAGCGTCCTCAAAAATCTTTTCCAAAGACAACCACGTTTGGCCGAAGAGAATCGTGTTCTTGATCTCGTCATCAAACTGTACATCAACATTCGCCATTGCCTAGAAATACGAAATTGTATCATTAGCCCAGTTCTAAACACACGAAGTAGGTACTGCAACAAAACAAACCAAAGTGTCCTTCTTGTACTTCTCCATCAAGCTCAAGAATCCTCCGTCCGGATCTGTAGACATTTGACCACGACCGACAAGCAATTGTCGAACCTAGAATAACAAAATAATAGGGACAACTAAGAAAACACGATGAAATATCGTCAGCTTGAAAGTATCCAGCTCACCTCAAGTGTCAGTGTTGCCGACATGAGTTCATCAAAAGTGCTGTATCGTGTAATAGGGGGAAGGTAGTCAGATGACGTTGCCCACTCCACGCCCATGGGATCTTGAGCCACGAGAGAATCAGTAGCAACTTCGTCCTCGGCTCCTGTTTCTCCCTTCGGCTGGGTGTTTGGTCTCGATACACGCGATGATAATACCGCCAGTCTTGCGAGCGACTGGAAGCTCACTTCATGAATATCTCCAATCTCTCGCTTAATCGCATGTTTCAGCTTGTTGCCCATATAAAACTTCTCGTTCGTTCCGATGGTACACTTGTAGCTGACTCCAAATTTCTTAAGCGGTAGTGATGCATCCTCCTGGAAATCGTGTCCTTCGGGTCGATCCAACTCGTTCGCAATTGCCGGCATCATCACACCCACGTCACTTACCGAAATGTTCCATTCGCTACACTGTTCCATGTAGCAGTTAAACACCACGCGTCCATTATCACATCCAATCAAATGATGGTCATGATGTACAGGCCCGGTTGCAATACTCCACAAGTCCACTTTAGTTTGCCCAATCAGGTGCTTCGAGTGAAACTTCCTGTTTGAGAATACTTTCACCGCCAAGAATCTTTTCGCGAGAGCATTCAGTGTTGCCTTATACTCAAAAGCAATCAGCACGCCTTTGTAGTTCGGGTTCAAGTCCGCCTTAATAACAGGTGTAGCATAAGGCGCCGCCTCCTCCGGGTCGTCCCAGTAAAACTCCACAAATGGGTCACTTTTGCCGCTGAATCTGCGTCCCTGGAGGTTACGGCATTGAATACCAGATATTCTCACGCGGAACAGGCATTCCGCGTCGCTTTTATTGTCCAGGGGGTCAAATAGCCTTTGCAAGAACTTGGGGCTGCGTTTAGAGGAATCTGGACTGCCGGAATACACCTCCCCGAACTCCCTCGTGGCTTGTGAGAGCTGGTTAAGCTCCTCCAGGCTCCGAATGGACAGCTGGTTCATCTCCTCCACTGTCATGTGACGCGGAGAGCCGTTGAAGCTCGAGCGCTGGCTGGAGCGAGCACTGGAGTGCGCGCTCATGAATCTTCAGTCTTCTGCAGCCTCGTGGCGTTTCTGGGGGCTGCGTAAATACCGGTATCGGATACTTTCAGGAGTGATGGTCACTTGAACTGTGTGTCCCTTGGTTGGGTTATCAATAAGAATAAGCAGAGTCCTGCAATAAAAAATATATGAGTACGTACACAAGATGCAGTACTAGCGACTACAGGTATAGACGAAGAGTGAAAGGCCTGGGGGGACGCGTATTTACCTGTCGTAGGCGTCGTCGCCCTCTCTGCTCGTGGACTAAACTGCCGACTGACTGCTCAGCGCAAGATTTTTCCCTTTGCTCATATCGCATATTGTAGGCCAGATCAAAGGTTTTCGGTGTGGAACACATACATTGATCATGTCTGTTGAAGTTGAAGTGACTAAGTAATCAATCGTGATGACGGGCGATATCACGAAGCAGCCTACAGTGGTTATTGCTATTGCTCCTTGCAGGCACGAGCTCGGATGTTAATGCTGATGGGAACATCATGGACAATCATTCGACTGGAATCGTTGAATAGTCCGAAGTCTTCGTAACGGATAAAGTCGCAGAACCCCGCATTAGCAAGATAGCTGACCAAAATGACCTCGTCGAACCCGACCTTGTGGAAATCGAACTGGTCGCTTTGGCCGCCGTAAATGACGGTCATAATCCATAGGCGGTCTTGATGCGGAATACTCTCGTTGACGAATAGCGTGGCGAGAGCGAAGAGGTTGGGGACGGAAACCAGGAGCTCACCACCGGAACGCAGTACGCGATACCACTCGCTCAAGGTACGTTCAAGCTCTTTACCGAAACCGTGCGAGCAATGCTCAAGAACGTGCGATGAGTAGATCATATCGACGGAGCTGTCTGGAAATGCGTACAAATTGGAAATGTACATAACGAAGTCCACGATGTCACCGTCCTTGGCATCCACGATCCACCAGTCGGGACTTTTGATGTGACCGCCAATATGAAGTCGAATCGGCTGGTTTACATCCAAAGCATGTTCAACTTGGTTAACATACTCATCTTCAACGCGGTTGTCTTCCTTGGCAGATAGAACAGGAAAGTCACGAGGTGTCACTGATGAATCATGGATAGAAGGGAAAATGTGCATTTCTCTTTTGGATCCGCCAACTTGCAGTCTTGATTTCTTCACCTGCCAAGCGACTTTGATCGACTCTTCAAATTTGGCTGTGTACTTGGCAGTATCAAAAAGTGGATAATGTAAGCGATTGTCTTCCACTTTCTGACGTAGTTTTCGGAGCACATGCCTGTGAGAAGCAAGATACACCGCCACCTCGACATATTCCTTGAGTGAATTGACCGTGAGGTCTCGCAGGTCTAAAGAGTTTAGAGCTGAAGCCGTTGCGCGGTTGTTCATCCGATCTCCTTCTAAAGTGATGACAGGCACACCTGCACACAGCGCGTCAATGATGGTGGTGTGTCCATTCTTCAATGATGTATCAAGAATGAGGTCTGCAACGCGTTTCCGGTATGTGTGGTCAATCCACGGATCAAGAGGCGAAAAAATTAGTCTTTTGCCGATAATACCATGGGCTTCTGCCTCAGCGCGTAAATTTGAAATTGCCCCTTCACTACCGGAATACTTTTGGAACCACATCACACTGGTGGGGACACGGGCCAGGACCTCCATCCAAGCACTGAAAACGAACGGGTCCATTTTCTGGTATTTCGACAACAATCTTTTATGTTATAACAGTACAAATAATATTTTGTAGGAGCCAACGACGTACCTGCCAATTGCTGAATGTTGCGAATACAAACGTGTTGTCGTCTAAATCAAAGAAGGTAGAGAGTCTTGGTCGCTCTCCTTCTACAGTGTGGCCGAGCATTTGTAAATGATCATTGACGATGTAGTGCATCGGTAAAAGTAGGAGCTTCTCGGAAAATTCCCTCGCACTCGTTTCAGCTGGAGTTGCTACGCCATCGCTTATCATAAAATCAATAGCTGGGTTGCCAGTCGTCATTGGGTACCCGAGATACGCTGCTTGAACTGGGGCTGGACGGTGCGTGAAAATGTTTATCCCAGAATGCAGCGTGTGCCCATTTAAATCCACAAGCACATCAATTTTGTGTGACTGGATAATTTTTGCTGCGCTGAAGGAGTTCTTGCCTTTCAATGATATCATGAAGTCAACAGTACGGGAAATATTCCTGCTCCACCAAGAGGAGGCGTCCGTGAGCGGAAAGCAATAGACTTTTGTTTGATGATCTGGACTTGAAAGCAAAGTTAGCAACCCCCGCAGCAGCGAGGAAACTGGATGTACACCAAAATCTGAAGACACGAAGCCAATGCGTAACTCGGGCCCTTGAAGTTTTAAATCGGTGTGTCCGTCACAACAAAGCCGCTGTGTCGTTGCGTCTGTTTTTTTATAATCTCGTTGACGAAGTTCTACCAGAGTCTTGGACGGAAGCTCCACCACATCAAAAGCGTTACTATCAGGTAGTTGTCCCGATCGCAGTCCTTCCTCTATCATTTGCTGCACTTGCGCCATGGAATCATCTCGATCTTTCCAATTTGCCATCCAGTTCATCGCCTTGACCAGGGCGTACAAGTTCTTCACTGAACCTTTCTGCTTCACCCCCACTTCCAACGCAGCCACAGCTTCCGGAAGTCTCATCTGATAGAGATAGCAGTTCCCCAAATGTACCCAACTCTGCGCGTCCTCTTCGTTCACTTTCACCGCCAACTCGAAGGTTTTCGTCGCCTCCTGCAGCTCCCCTAAGGAGTACTGGGCCGTCCCGAGGTACTGAAAAACACTCGGGAACCTCAAGTCATGCAGCACTATCAACATCACAGCACAATTAGGCTAATCACCGTTGCAATAGTACACTACTTATTTACCCTTCGTATTGTTCTGTTGCACAACTTTTTCTGCAATTTCCTTCAGCTGCACCATATCTCCTTCAGCGTACAAACCACGCAGCACTTGGTTCACCTGCTGCGCCGAGGACGTGCTCAGATCTAGTCCAAAGCTCTTTTTATCCATCATACAACTCCATAGCAGCACAACCAGCACAATATCTCCACATATGCCCATGGTATCTTTGTGATGCTAGTCAAAAATGGCTCACGCCGCTAGAAGATATTGTCTGTGAGAGCAGATGTGTCTACAGTCACCAATGGATGACTACCGGCCCAATTTCGTGTAATTTAATGTGTCAATGAAGATGGGCACAGTTGGATCTCTTTGAAGAACAAAAGGCGCCGAAAGAAACCTCAAGCCATTCACGGACTTGCGGCCTGGAGCTCAGCTAGAGGGAAAATACGCGGTTCAGCACGAGCGATGCCCAGTCTCGCACCATTAGGTAGGATAATAGTGCATTATATCACTGTATGTATCGTTCTCTGGGCGCTGGGAGTTCGATAAAACAGTTGTAAATATGGGTTCAACAAGGACCATCACTCTTCATTTCTTATTGTTTTTAACCAATTCTTTTACTAAAAGTATTATTTTTATCATATATAGAGGTGGATTTATCTGGAGCGAGTTCAGACGAGGAGGTGGACGTCGAACTACTGGACTCGGTATCAAAGATCGACGGTGCATTGGAGCAGCTGTCGTCTACGGCGTCAGAAGAAAGTAGCAACGACATGAGTGGGAATGAGAAAGAGGAAACGAACGACGTGGAGCAGCTGCGGCACGCTAATGAGCAGCTACGTGCTGAAGTAGCGGACCTTACGAGTGCCATACTGGCTAGGGACCTGGAGCTCGTGAGACTGAGGGATCGCTGTCAATTTCTTACGACTGCAGTGGAGCAACAGGACGACGTGATTGCAAAGATTTATGCTGCAACTGCGGCTGCTAATGAGGTTAACCAGGGATCGCTGGTCGCAACTTTGCCAGTACCAATAGCGGGGAGTACTCTCAGTGGTGGGGGGTTTGGATCTCTGACAGACAAATTCAGTAGTAGCTCGACACACAATCAGAAAAATTATTTGGCATTCAACACCATGAAGAACTACCCCGGAGCAGTGGGGATGCCAGACCCTGCGCATCAACTGCTGGAAGCACAATTGGACTCCATAGGGTTCCAGGAAGATAATGTTGAAAAAGCGGTGGAATCACTTAGAGACGACTTTCCAACTGAGGAAGACGTTGTGAAAGATGATCTGGGCCAACTTCCGTACACTCCACGTGCAGTCAGCAGGAATAACCTCAGTGCGACAGCAAGTGTCTACAGCTCCAGCAGCACTGCCACGACATCGTCGTCATCATCCTCAATATTTGGGGATGTGAACGAACCAGTTTCGAAGCCCCCACGGTCGTGGACCTCTCCTAGGAACATATCTATTGTCAAACGGCGTCCGTCACTGGAGCGGCAGGACAGCAGTCCTACTGAAGAAGTATTCGCAAGATCCGCGGGTTTCCTCCGCAAATCCAATCGTACCATGTCGGGCCGGTTGAGTGTGAGCGACCTTGGACTTCTTCACAACGATGATGACGAGGATATTGAAAGTAACCAAGCGTCAGAGGGGGCGTTTTCAGGTGGTCAGGAGCATCTAGAGAAAAACAACAACGAAGAAGAGTATCAAGGGTTCGCCGACTGTGGAAGATCGATGGCGCCGACCAGAAGCCGAAGCCAGCGGAATCTTTTTGCGGATATTGATGAAGCCAAAGCGAAGAAGAAGAGGGCAGACACAGACCCGGCTGACAGGCGTTCAGCGGACGATGACAGCATGACCTACGGTGAATTTTTGCAGCGGATCAGCCTACCTGCTTCCCGAGATATTCTAGACAAAATCCGCATGTTTGTTGGGTCAATTTTGGGCCCTCGTGGCGATGGGCAGCCCCCGCGATCTACAGACTACGTCGAATATGACTTTTATGGGAAACACGAGTTTCGTCGTCGATGCATCCGATTTTTTGAGAACATGGAGGACGTTTTGCTAAATCACCCGGCCTGGCGCCATGTTTCCGAGGCTAAACAAGCCAAGGCTCGCGACGGAATTGAAAAATACGTCATGGACAAGGTTTCTGACATTGCATTCAATCAACTCAAGGAATGCCAGCTCTGGATGAAGGAAGATGAAGCTCTACTTCGACGAATGCAGCTTCTGTCGGTAAGTTTTTCCCAGTCACAGTAACGAATTCTTTCGAAGTGCTGATCTGCGTGGCTTGTACTATTGTAAAACAGTTTTTAACGCCGGCAATGCTGGATATCAAGCCCTGCATGCGCAATGAGGTTGTGTGGTCCATGGCTGAGGATGAGCTACGGCGTATCAACTCGTTCCGTTCTCCCGGGGACAAAATCAATTGTATTGTCCGGTGCTGCAGCATAATTTTTAGTGTTCTCAACCTGTCTCGAGGCGACTCGGGAAGCCGCCCAGGGGCCGACGATTTTCTGCCAGTTTTTATTTACATCGTGCTGCACTCGCAAATTCCTCGACTGCATTCCAACTGCGAGTA
This sequence comes from Phytophthora capsici, assembly GCA_030324255.1. NCBI lineage: Eukaryota > Oomycota > Peronosporomycetes > Peronosporales > Peronosporaceae > Phytophthora > Phytophthora capsici. Next base: position 1,891,851 of record CM059360.1, on the reverse strand, counting down.
CATTTCAGCGTACCGGAACCAAGCAGACCTGATGTCAAAGTGCGAGTGAACTCTTGTGCAACTGCGAGTTGGATATACTCACGTTTTTTATTGTGTGTTGCTAGAGCTGGATACTGCTTCGTCAACTTACGCAGCGCGATAGAATTCATTATGGTGATGGACGGGTCGATGTTGTCTCTTTCCGATGACGAGTTCAAAAGGTAAAACTCTCTTGTTTTCCGAGGGAGTTGTGCTTGGCTATTGACATGATTTAATGTATGCACCTGTAGACTTTACGCTGAGAGAAGCTTCTCCTTAAATCTTGAGGAGTAGGTAATTATGCAGGGACACTCATACATTAAATCTACTCTTTAGCAGGAACCAGAATACTACGTGCGATCTTCTGCATTGGGCTTGACAACGCTTGGCCAGGGTTGAGTACTGTAAATCATTTGACCTGGTTCAGTAAAAACGATAATTCTCCTCTAAATACTCCGGTATATTTCTTTCTGTGTTGTTCAGTTTTCAGCAAGAAGTGGTCTCTGTTCTCCTGCTCGTTGTGATTCTAATTCTACTTCTTCGACTCTGGAAGTGAGAAATTCTTTCGGTATGTCAAAGCAAGTTGGATCGTCCCACATAACGTCCAGGTCGCCTTTCATTCTAGCCAGTCCCAGTACTGTGACTAGCATCGCTGGTACAATGTACATCAGAGCTGGCTGTCCAGCAACAACATCTCGAAGGACGATAGCCATAATATTCGCGCCCATCAAACCGACCGCATACGCCGAAGTGGCTGCACAAAAGTATCCACGTGAGAGCGGTTGGCCGCAGCAGTAGTCGTACCGAATGCAAAACGCGACAAGAAGACCAGGAATGATAATATCCCCTAGCCCCAGCAGCGCTTCTCCTCCATACACGGAAAATACCAAAGGAACACTTAAGACCATAGGTGTTGGTTGAAAAATGACTTCATCCCCGTCAGTCGCTCCACTTCCTAGCCGCGTGCTTCCACCTCCAGACGCCACGTCAACCATCACATTGGAACCGAAGATCAACGGGGAGATGTAGACGAAAAATACGTCGTATATAAACGCTGCAGTCAATAAACTCGTAGCCACTCGTAAATTTGGCAACCGCACCACATCAATGAAAGTGACACTGACTGTTAGTGCCATGAAGTCTTGAATAGGCCAAATCCACGGCTGCGTACGGGCCAGAAACCAGCAGAGCGCCAATGCAGGCCCCAGTAATGTCACGAGAAACAGCATAAAAGCCTGGAGATTGCCACTGCTTGGAGATGCCATCCGTGCCACAAAAGGTAGCGTAAATACCTGCGAAAGCGCCGCACTACCGCCAACTGCGAACAATACGCTCAATATGAGAGCGAGGTGCACGTAGTACAGCAGCACCAACAAGCAAGATGCCCCCACCAGGAAATAAATAGCATGCTGGCTCCTGAGTTCCAGTCTGTCATCTACACCCACATAATCATTTGGTGTAGTCGACCCCACAGTCGTCGAGACAGAGCTATTAGAAAAACTACGGTCGAGTCTGCCAGTTAAGATACGCGCCACCTTTTCGTACGAACGTTCCCGCTCCTCACTACAGGAGTAATAAGCTGCAGTTATGACTGTTAGAACGCCAAGCATCCACGTCAGAGCCATCGACGCATTCCACGGAGATTCCTCCGTATTGAACGCCCACACTAACACGTCCGTATCCCCAATAATACTGGCTGCATCATCAATCCGATTACCATCCTGGAACGCAACCAGTAGTACCGGGATCGTTGTCTCGATATCCGTCATCAAGCTGACATCCCTTCTCGGCTTCATTTGTAGCCAATTACTCGTAAAGCAGCAAGCTTGAAACTGATCTGTAGCTAACTTCCCCGTCAATACACATGTGCTAGTCACGCACGTAGGTTTGGACGAACAGCTCCATGCTGAAAACGGGTCTGCAAGTTCAGGGAACATCGAGCTATTGGTCGTCACGGTCTCTTCTCCAAGCGTACAGTCATAGTACGCTCCATTTCTCAATTGCAGGCTTGTATCAGCAAAAGCTCCAGCAATTGAGTCCCGAATAATCACCAGAGATGCATCAGCCTTCTCTGCAGCCAGCGCCTGCTGCTCTACTGAGCACGTAACGCTCCGAGTGAGCAAAAGTGCCGCCTCTTTAGGCAACGCAATCATTTCATCATCCACAGGCTTCACACTGCTGCAGTCAGTTGTCATCTGGGCTTGCACCAATCTTCTCGACTGATCGGGCGTTGCAAACCCTTCATTCACTATTAATTGACTTGTAGCACGGGAATACGACGCTGAAGGCCATGACACACGAGGCAAAGCAGCTCCAAACGCTGCAGTGGTCACGCGGAACTGCTGCGACGTAGTCGGAGACAATGTACGTAGCTGCAACACGTCAGCACTGTGCACCGCATCGACCAAGAGCAGCAGAAGCACAGCCAGCATCGTTCGTCTACAGACAGAACTCGACTGAGCTCCCGACTTTTCGCACCAGAATAACTCATCCGGATAAAAACCTCTATCCGGACGAGATGTTTCTTCCGGATAAAAGGTATACGGGTATATACATAAGGTTAACCCTTTCGCGGTAAAAGAGAACAGTTTGCGCTCTTTTATGCCGCTCCCAAAACAAGGTATAAATCCACCCCTTTAATGGGCGCTTTCTAACCAGAAGCCCCTGTCAAACCTATCGTGTTTTGTTTCTACCAATCGCAAGCGAAGGAGCAAGTGTGTGCAAACGTCCGGCACGTAAAATATAGGTGGAATCACCGTTTTTCGTCCATAACCGATCCATAGTTTTTTTTTCTTACCGACCAAGATGCCCTCTCTCTCAGCCACTCAGCGCTATCCCTATTGGCATACAAAAATCTAGATACATGCACTTGTATGCGACGCTGAGGTCATATTTTATCCAAAATACACACATTACTTCCGGTGCACTACAAGCTCGCCATGCGCACCGACTTCTTCGACTGGGAGGACAAACAGCTAGTGCAGATTGCGCTGGAGTTCGAGAACGAAGTCATAAGAGTGACATGGGACTACGTGGCTCCACGCATGACGAAATCAAAGAGGACAGCCAGCCAGCTTCGTTTGCGGTTCGCAAGCCTCAAGCGGACGTTTGGTAAGACATTGAAGAACTTCCCCCGCTGTTTCCTTGGAGAGTATGAGCCACCTCGGCTGTTAGTTTCGTCCGATAAATACCTATTCGGCCTAAGGGCCGGCGCCCATAACCGCATCGCAACCCAGCATCACAGCAGCCACTAGAAGAACACACGACCGAGCAGCCCATGGATAAACAAATTGTGTACGCCATGAAGAAGCTACCTAGCGGATCTATGAGGGTGATGGAAGAAGTGAACGAGCAGACGGCATTGTATGTAGTAGCAGAGGCGAACGGGCCAAATCTGGACCCAGAGAAGACGACACCGGGACACGCGGTCCAAGAGCACAGTAGTGAAACCAACGGAAGGAGTTGTCGATCTGTCCGCCACGCACACGGTAGAATCCTCTGGAGATTTTCTTGGGAGGGAGCATGCATGCATGTAGCGGAGGGAGCAACTGGAAGCGTGGAAACGAGAGCAGGCGACAGTGAAGAAGATGATGCAATCGAATTCCCGGTGGAATCGCCGATAGTGAGCGCTGCAATACCGCTCAGTTTACCGGATGCGATAAGCGTTCTTGCGACTTTCTATAGCACGGTTACGGCAAAGGATAATCGTCAGGCGTCTGGAAAAATGCAAAACAACGCTGAAGAGATAGGGTCGTCGATATGCAGAGTACAATTGAGCCGCTGGAGGAGCGCGACGAGTTTCTGGACATCGGAGCTGGTATAGGAAATGTATTAGCTCAAGTTGCGCTGACTACGAAGGTGGGCAGGTTCGTTGGTGTAGAGGTCCGTGCTGATCTCTGTTCGCTCGCAACAAGTCGCCTTTCTCAGCACATCGGCTTCGAAAGGTAGAGATGCAGGCGGCAGACGTGCGAGACGTCCTTGTGTCGTCTCAAGCTCCTACAATCGGCTTTGCAAACTACTTCCTGTTCGAGGAAGCAGCCAAACTCTACGTAGTCCGGGAGCTGGGCACACTACGAAAAGCTCGCTTTATTGCTGCAACTGCTTTGTTTTGTCCACGGCACAGCTCGCGGTGCCAACAAAAATTTTGCGCTGAATGGAAGGTAATGAGGGAGTTGAAGGTAGCATGTAGTTGGAAGTCCTCTTTGACGTCCTTATACATTTACTCCAAAGCTAACACGCCACTTTGATTTATATATTGCAAGTTCCCTTATGTACCTTATGACGGCTCCATCAAACTATTGTGTGATAAATGTCAAGTCCAACATAGCGTACTGCTACTACCAGCGCCCATGGCATCGCCGATAACATGCACAGGAACACCACGGACGCAGTGGCCTTTATCATCGCCTCTAATACTTGGCCCACCAGGACTTAAACACTAACATAAAATCCAAAGAATGTATATTATGCAAACGGCGTCACTGATTCTAGCGAAACCACCACTAGCAGCAATACTGGCGCCTCCAGCCACGCCACAACCGCCAACCTCCTTGTTGATGTCGCGAAACTGCCATTTGCACTCCTCCTTCAAACCACCGGAGTGCAGCTTCTACTGTCACCCTGCCGTCATGACATCGTTTTGCAGCCAAACAATTCACAATACTGTTTCCTGTACGACATCGGGACTTTGTTCTTGTGCTTGACTTATCAGCGGTAACGGCGGCGGTGGGTACCGCGGCCTTCTTCAACTGTGCAAGAGCAGATCCCCGACGGATAACACCTGTTGGTGTGAACAGATTGTTGGGCAAGTAGAAGAGATGAAACTTGTCCTGACATGCCCATGAAGGGCGCGGGCACATCCATGGATCGGTGGGTTGCTCGTGAACTTCACGACATAGGCAAATGCCATGAGCGAGACAGTAGATTGTAAACTCGGTGTGGTACCGTTCTTCCCAGCGACACACGATGCAGCGGCGTCGATGATACGGCGCTGCACCGTTCAACCAACCCTTCACGATTTTGAGAAGGCAGCGACGCTGATGAAACAGTGGCCACAGACCTTTCCTCAGCCGTAATGCAATTCTCAGTCTGGGATCGGTACAGCATGTAACCCTCGCTAGGGGCTTCAGCCCATTTCCCATTCATAAGCTCGCTCGCAAGCTCAATTAAAAACTGTTGGTGGGGGTTGCGGGCACTTGGATTGGGAATCGCCAGCATGCGCGTCAGATACGCATTTGCGCGTGCGATATCGATCATAGCTAAGGCAAGCTTTTTGTGCCATCGTTTGAATGAGTGGTCATCAGCAATCGAAAATCTGCCCCGGATTTGGTCCAGACGGTCTACTCCTTGCATATTCTTGTTTTATTCGCCAAGACAGGTCGGTGCAGGATACTCACGCGTCTCGTTGCCGGCCAGTCGTGTAACCTTTGATGCAGTCGATGGGTCAGTATTGGAGAGCATCTTCACAACGTCTCCATGGCACCAGGATAAAGCAACCATTCTGAAATCTTTGGATACAGCCTGGAGATAATCACCGCGAGAGCACTTGTTTTCATCCAAAATTATATGGCGGGGGGGAATGTTTACTGTTCGTCCTGATAGCCCACGTCCGTACTGACCCTTGATCTCGAGTTCTTGCAAGAGTTGCACTGACGTGTAATAATTGTCCATATTGACAATTCGACTAGTAGCGTAGAATGACCTCACGGCTTCCAAAACGTGCTGGCGAATCTTGGATATTTTATTAAACTAATGCCGTGCGTTGCCCGGGAAGCTCTGGATATTGTAGTCTACCAGTACATGTACCAGTGCCGCGCATGAAACTTAAAGGTTCATAGAGTTGTTAGTTTGGAGTTTTTTTAAAAGAAAAATGATTACACATGCAGCTTATACAGAAAGCAGTTCCCCACATGCTAGGCCAATCGATATGTCGATTCGTTATACCCAGGTGTCCATTCATTCTTCCCAGGGGCCTTGCCCAAAATCTACTGTCCCGTGTGCTTTACTTAATCGAGGGCGATTTTAATTTTTCCAGCAATGGGTGCTATAAACGTACTTAAATGTGTTCTAAATCCTAGGGATACCGGTACTTTAGTAACAATTTTAGAAATGTTTAAAGACTAGGAGATCTAGTTTATCTTAAACGTTACTTAAATGTGCTGTCAATGATTCGTTCCTAGGTTGCGTGGCTTTTGAGCTTCGCTTCGTCCAATAGATTGTGTTTGACTGCTTCGTGTTATGGCAGGTTCGAAAATAAGCCTAACGTTAGCCAAACTTTTTAATTTTTATATTGTATCTTGTTATGACTCATAACTTATGAGTAAAAAAAAGATAAGTTATTACCTTTGGTACCGATAGAACAACTTTTAGGTCAGGTTGCCGTAAATTGATATCAAGCAATGTCGCTACAGTGTTGCATGGTTGTCGCTCTAGTGACATGTTACGCGAATGTCGTTCTTCACCGGTTGGGTTAACATTCACCCTCTTTCGTATAGAATATCAGATAACATTCAGTATTCCGCCAGTTAATCTTGCTCTTGGTAAGACAATATAATTTATGTAGCAACACCAGTAACTGATTATTCGTTTATATAGGATACACGAGGGGTCTCGATCCCACCTAAACTCTGGATATAAATATCCAGAGAATTCCTCACGCAGGGGCTGGGCCTCTTCCATTCCGACAACACCTTCTAAACGTTCACCAACATCGCAGCGATTACAGTGCAGCTTGTAGTTTGAAGCAATTCAAGTAGTCGAACGGCAAACGACGTAAAGTCGAAAGTGGAACTTTCCAGTAGGTTTTGCCGAATTGAAGACGGTCATGTGCCGTCCTTGACGGGAACGGCAAGCCACGTTAGCCTCATCTATCGCAACATTTCGTCCGACTTCGATGTAGAGACTTCCAGTGACTTTGAGTAAGTTGAATAAGGGCCTGATCCAGGCTGCGGCGTCGCGCTCTAGCGTCGTCGGAACTGCATTTAAGCTGAAGTAACGCCTGAGCAACTCGAAACGGTTCCGAGTCATTATACCATCCAACGAAGTAGAGCTACCACCAAACACTTGGTCTTCAGGTTGGGGCCCCCAGTAATTTGCATATTCGCCTTTTTTGTTGAGAGTCATGTAGAACATGATGCCGAGAAAAGTCATCAGTTCCAACATCGTAAACGGCCGTGAAATTCGGATCTCGTACGTAACCAGATACTTGTTGGTACTTGGCACCAAAAGGACATGGGCAAATATGCGAAAAAACTGGAGGAAGCCGAGTGCTCAAACAGATACCGGTATTCGGGTCTGAGTTCCGTATTGACCGGCCCATCTAGGCGCTGGAAAATATCCCTCGGTTCCTCCACTTCTTCTTCTCGGTCAAAACGCATGTTTGCAGCCGCCTCTACGTCTTCAAAGCTAGTTGGTAGTAGCACACCCGGATCAAACTCTTCGTATTCCTCCAGGACCTGAAGATCCTCTTTTCCATCAACTTCAAGTTCATCATCAGCACCATCCCCCACCAGTTCCTGCCAGCCTGGGTTAACTTTATGCCTCATAAGGAGCTCGTAGTATTCCACACCCTGTTGAACCACGCCAGCATTGGCATGTTCAACCGCCGTCTGGAACTGGCTGTCAAGCCATCGAATTTCAAACAGTGGCGCGAATTTGCCCCTCACTGGTCGACGATAGACGCGCCCGGGGAAGGTGCTGATGATGAACTTGAAGTTGATGGAGAAGCTTTCAGCACTTATTTCTATTTACTTCAGGCCTCTCAACGTTAAAGCTCTCAAAAAGTAACCCTAAGGCAGCGCGCTGCTCTGATAATTCAGCATTTATAAATTCAGTACCCCCATACGTTCTGATCATTTTAACCATTAGCGGGATTTGCACTGACAACTGTTTAGTAGGTCTTTGATTTGTCTTAGAATTTACCAGGAACTTCTTTAACACCTTGGTTCCGAACGTCGTAAGATACGCCATACTCCTTTTCAGTATGTCGTAACTTACGACATGAAAGCATTTATACTAGAAAATGAATTAGACACGATTCCCATTCTTTAATCAGGTGTATTTCCGCATATAAGCTGCGAGAGGTTTCTGCGACAAGTTCACAAAACCGGGTCAGGGATGGGTTCGGGTGGGTAATGGGTGTCAGTCTGGTCCAACCACTCATTCGACAATTTGCGGGCTGGTGAGCATGCGAGCTGGTCGCCGCGAGAAACCTGTTACCCCTGCCACAGTACCACGCGACGTTGACTTCAGACACTTATGGCGGCAGCTCAGAGCGGCGGGGTGGACGTCCAAGCGACCGACCGGCATCCAGACCGAGTGGTCTTATACTACTCCGGAGGGCGCAAACGTGCTGTTAGGTGAGCGCGCTGTGGTGGAGTACGCCTTCCACTCCGGCTTGCTGGTCGAGGACGACGACGATTCGTCAAGGACGATAGATGGTGACGGCGAGGAGCATGTTAGAGAGGTGGGTGACGGCGAGGACCAGGTTGCAGAGGAGGGTTCCGTCGAGGAGCATGTTGGAGAGGTGGGTGACGGCGAGGACCAGGTTGCAGAGGAGGGTTCCGTCGAGGACCAGGTTGCAGAGGTGGGTGGCGGCGAGGACCAGGTTGCAGAGGAGGGCGTCGGCAACAAGGGTGGCGAAGGTGGCGGTGGTGACACCACCGTGAGACCCTCTCAGATCGACACTAGTGTCCTGCTGTCACAGAACACTATCGAGCAGCTGTTTGGCTCCTCCGATGAGTCGCCCCCTCAGCTATCCCAGACTGCCGTAGCGAGAGCATTTGACCTCTCTCCGAGAGACCTTCAAGCCGATGCAGAGGAGCGAGACGCAGCAGCCACCTTACGCCATCTTTCGGACGCCTCAGGGCTGGAGAGCGGTGTAGAGGACGAAGGTGCTTTCACTTCTCCTACTGCCCCCACACGGCAACCACGGGCCCCGCTGAAACTCAATACCGACGTGAACGTGTTGGAGAACGGAGAGATCAGCAGTGAGTACGAGGGCTCCAGCTCGGATGGGTGTGATGAAGCTGGAATCTGCGATGACGACCGCGACTCTGAAGATAGCGGGTTCGACGATGAAGAGGGCGACGAACTCTCTGATAGTGATGCCGCCGAGATGGATGAGGCTTTCCTCGCGTCACTGCATGTTGATAGCGACAGCGCACTGAGCAAAGCAGCTCTCAAGCAGCGCACGACAGCTCTACGGGAGATGCAGTGGACCCCAGTCTCTACCGAGTTCGAGATTGATACTCCTTCATACCCTGGATTGGGTGCGGAAGAGGCCAGACCTGTTGGCGAGCTGCTAGATGTGTGGCGGTCGCCACTCCAAACATTTTTCTACTTCGTGCCGAAAACCCTGTGGGTTTCTATTGCCCGGGAGACCAATCGCTACTTTTTGCAGCAGGCCGGGAGGAGAGCAGAGAGGATGGCGGCGCGTCAGACTGGACGTCATCGTGAGACTGCCGCGCAAATAGCACGGCGATTGAAAGCGGCGGGAGAGTACGGTACCCACGAGATTTTGCATGTGGTTGGTCTTCTGGTGGCACGCATGCTGTGTCCACAGAAGAGGCGCTTTGCAGCACATTGGTCCATGGTCGAGGACGGCGCCATACCAGCCGGGCTGTTCGGGCGATACATGACGCGGGATCGATGCCAAAATATCCTGCGTGACCTACACTTTGTTGACAACACCTCTGACCACGGCCGCGACAAGCTCTGGAAGCTGCGACCTGTGGTAGACAAGATCCAAGAGCGCTTCCTGGCAGGCTGGACCCTTCCAGCCATCTTCTCGTTTGATGAAGGCGTCCTTCCTGCGACGTCAAAGCGCAACACCACGCGCATGTTCATGTCGGACAAGCCGCACCGATACGGTTCCAAACTATTTATGCTGTGTGACGCAAAGACTGCGTACTGCCACAGGTTTTTTTTCTTTTTGCTATGTCGTAGGTTACGGCTTACCTGTAATCTCACCACTCTATATGTCGTAACTGCTCTAGATTTGAAGTTTATGTGGGCAAACGTAACAACATGGATGGAGGTGACACCGCAATTGACGTCAAGACCGGAGCAGCGGCTGTCTTGCGGAACCTGAAGGCTGTGTTCACTCCTCAATCACGCCACAATTGGCATGCGGTGGTCATCGACCGATACTACACCTCGGTACTTCTCGCCGTGGAGCTGTTGAAGATGAAAGTTTGCGTCGTTGGAACGATCATGACAAACCGGTTAGGGTTCGACAAGCGCGTCAAGTCAGATAGCAAGACACGCCCAGCAAGCGTCCCGCGTGGTTCCTTCGTCTACTCGCGCTCAGTCGCAGTTCCCGGCATGATCTCATGCCTCTGGTGGGACCGCAAGCCAGTCTATTACCTCTGCACGGGATCCGCCATGACGCCGTCTATTATCGAGAGAAAGGTCAAGCGGGTGGGCGCGATTCGAGTGGGGTGCCCTCAGTTGGTGAACGACTACCAAAACTGGATGGGCGGAGTTGATCGCCACGATCAACTCCGTCTCCAGAGTTACTCCCTTCAAATGTCTACGCGGTTTACTAAGTACTACAAGGGCTTGTTCTTGGGGTTTCTAGATCTCGCGCTTGTGAACGCGTTCCTGACCCACAAAGAGGCGGCCAAGATCAAGGGGACAATCGCCATGAAACGCTCCGAGTGGTTCACTGTCCTGCAGAACCAGCTCCTGCAACTGAAGGCTGAGGACTTTGCAGGGGTCGAAGCGACAGCAGCTCCGTCCCGCCAGAAGCGTAAGCGAACACCAGTGCGCCTTGCGCACGCACTCGAGCAGTCCGAAGACTGGGTTACCGTCTCCGGCGTTCAGAAACGCCGCCAACGGTCGTGCAAGGTTTGTGCGCTCCTGCGCACAGAGAAGAAGAAGTCGTTCGCGACAACTTACTTTTGCGAGCGTTGTTCCATCGACAACGCTAAGTGCTGGTTGTGCAACAAGATCCGCCGCGAGTACAAGGGCGTCGCCAAGACCTGTTTCGAGATCTGGCACGACGACTTCGGTGCCGGGCAGACCATTCCCGCCCACCTGGGAAGCGCATCGTGCTGCGCAGGCCAGGCAAGAAAGTAGGAAAACGCAAGAAGACACGGCGAGAACTGCAGCTTCTCCACGAGGAAGGAAGTGGTGGCGACGACGCTGACAACGACAGCAATGGTGAGTGAGCGTTGGAAGCTGCGTATCAGTTGATGAGTGGTGAGCTTCGTGTGGTTGAATGCAAATTTTGTTGAGGCAACGTACCTTCTATTTTGTGTTTTCTGAAATGAGGTGCAGATCAGTGCAACTTTTCAACTGTGTGTTGCTGGCAAGTGGGGTCAGTGACGACATTGAGAAGCGATTGCTTTCTCATAATGCCGTATCACTGACGACATTGACCGGAAAACCTGGTGACAATTTATACACCTAACCTCACGTGAAACACATGGCCCATACAAATGCCAAGTCATTCTGTAAGTCGTCACTTACGACTTGCGCCAGTGCGTCAAGAGGCGAGTACCGTTCGGAGACAAGGTGTTAAGGGGCTTTACAACATTATACCACTTGCAAGCCGTAGCGTCATCTGCCACTTCTAGGGCAAAATGGTATCTAAACGAACCATATAGTCCTTTAACTCTAATTCTTCCAGTTGAGTCCATATGTTGTGTATGCAGTGGTTCAGAAGGTTTCCCCCCACCAATTTTTATACGGCATTCTGTGGTCTTTCATTTTTGCACAAAAGAACGACACTTGCTTTAGCTCCGAGTATGTGACGCTAGGCAGTTGTTGGTTACTCAGAGCCCAATAAAGGCGTTTATTGCCAACATGACCTAGTCTTATTCCTTAACCCCTTGGTTCCCAACGTCGTAACTTGCGACATAGCCTTTAAGCTATGTCGTAAGTTACGACATAGTTCGAATAACAATAGGAAATGGCTCGGATTTAAATTTTCAATACTTTAATCAAGTCGTTTCTAAAGAATAAGGTCCAAGAGGTATTTCAGAATTTTTCAGAAACGAGGCAATGATCAAGTGTATGGGGAGAAAGATGGGGTTAGTGCACCACCTTTGCGCTCGCGATCAGTCATTTCAGAGGATATTTATCTACAGGGACCACATTAAGAAGAGAATTTATCACCAAGGACCACAAGTGATATGATTGGTAGTTAGTGCTGATGCTAGTCAAGTTGCGCTTCAAACGTGAGAAAGGTTCCTGGGAAAAGTACAGCGGAAAACCCTCTACACTTTCAGCGTTCTATCAGTATGTGATTCTCCAAGTGCTGTCCATTTCAAGCCACCGCTATCACCAAGGGAGTTGGCAGTGCGCGGTGTGGTAACAAAACCCAGGGCTGTTGAAACCGAGGGAGGTGCGCTGAGTGAGTGGCGATTGGAGATGATGTTTGAGCTCTCCACTGCACGCGTAAGTACACACAGCACTGCAATGGGTGTTCGTTTGATCTTACACCTGCTATTCAATATTTATATCGATTGCCATGTCCTCAAACCTACGACAGCGCACTACGCCTTAAGGTATTCAATGATATTGTTCACACTGGTTGCCAATTCCTCACACTACTCCGTGTTGTTATACGTTCCTCAGAATTATCGACGATGGTACATCCTCTATTTTGGCATCTTCTACAGAAAAGTGAATGTGGAAGTTTGAGAATCTTATTGAGGTTCTTCGAGAGCTACGGTGCGTGCCTCGTATTAAATTATATATTGCGCACTAATGGTATTTATATTAACTTCCGAATGCTTTTTCATATCCACTTCGAATGCCGCAGATTGAAAAAGGACAATCTCCGACAAGATATTTTCCGGGCTGGATCGGCACTCCAGCTTCTTCAAGTTCCTGATTCGCGTTGGTGCACGTCTTAGCGTTGTGTCCAGTATCCCCGCATTGTCCGCAGCGATATAGCCGACGCTCTTTTACTGTTGGTGCACTTAGCTGGGTCTCAAAAAACGCAGCAACTTCAGATTCTTCGTCATCCTCCTCAACTTTGGCTTCATCGCGGTACGTAATTCTGACGCCTCCCCTTGTAAATTGAAGCTGTGTGGCGCTGTGGAAGGATAGCGCTTACGTGTGACCGAGGATTTGGCCGTGCTCTCACCTTTGTTTCGCTTCCGTTTACACCCTTGTGCGCGGTCAGCCTTTTGTTGTTTTCGCTTTAGGGATGTTCCAGCTTGTCGATAGTAAGGTGGGGGCTTTATCGTCTGGCACACTTCCAAAGAACAGTCGATCGGCATACGTATGGAGACGGTCGACATTGCTGCATGTAGTACAGCAACTGAATAGGCGCCATGGAAATACTGCAGAGGCTTGTACAGGAGTGGTGCGGCCTTATTCTCGGTCGCAAGACGGTAAATCACCGCTTGAATATGGCGACATGGTATTCGAAGCTGCTCAAAAGCTACACACCGTGAGCACTGTCCAGTCACCATGTTGATCTCATACAGCTTGGTGTTGCCAGCCATCCCGCACGCATCAAACGCATCGAAGACGAGGAAGGTCGGTATTGCTGCAGGCATCACTGTCGGCTTTCCGACTGTGCGTTGTTCCAGCTTCATTAGATTCATAGCGTGTGGCGTCAACTCGTATCCGTCTCCTTTCCACTTTGCCGCTAACGCCAACCGCTTCGTGCAAGTATCTATCGCTCGAAGACAAAACGCACGCAAGGAACTATACACACGTTGGCTTCGGACAGCACTCCAAAGCAAGCCATTGTTGGCTCCTTCCACGCCACTTGTTGTACGAACGCCAAACAGGGGTAGAGCATCACCGTACGCCTCAATTCCTTCCCATGATGCGGTCAACCACTTCTGTTCCTCACTAGACAATGGCATGTTTCCAATAACAGTCCAGCTAGTGGGGTGGATGCCATGCAAGTACGTCGAAACGGATTCACGAACAGTTTTCTTTCCAAGCTCTTTAGTGAGCGGTAGGGGATAGCGAGTCTCCATGCGGCTAATAGATGCATCGAACGAAGTAGTGGAGTGAGAGGCTTGCAAACGAAAAACGTCCTCGTTGACATTGGACTCATTTAGGCCCAACGACTTGAATTTATCCATTGTGTTGAAGCGTAGGTGAAGAGAACAGAACTTGAGATGCAGCTTCAATCCCCATTGTGCAAAAGCTGTTGGGCTCCTAACTGCTTCCCTCTATCCGTGAAGGTAACACGATCGTCGAGATGGATGCCAGCTACGATGCAGTTGGTAAAGAACCTCAATAGTCTCTTTGTGAACGTAAGCGATAGCCACTGGAATGGTCCTCTTGTCTCCATCCTTGCCTAGAAGTGTTAAACACACACCATTGTACTCTGGGTGCTTCATATGCGTACCGTCCACCTCCCACACGGGAAGCATAGCGTCTTGAATAGCCACGACGCAACCAATTGACAAGAACAATCGGTAAAATCTTTCTTTTGAGTCCAGTTGAAGGCATACTCGCGATCCGGGATTCACCGATGCAAACGCGGTCATAAAGCTCGGTAGATGTTCGTATTCTACTTCAGGGCTAACCGTGAGTCGGGCTTTAGATTGGCCTATCGCTCTGTATACGACTGCCGGCTTGTGTTGAATATTAATGCCTTCAATCTCCTTTACACTGTTGACAACGCGAGCCAGAGCTGTGCTATGACCATCAACAATCGTAGCACTGAATCCAGCTAGCTCCTGTAGTTGACGACCATTATATCTGGAGAACTTGTACAGCACTGCGAGTGTATCAAATCTAGCTTTGAGATATACCACGCGCCGGCGGGCACATGAGCTAGCTTGGACACACGCTTTGGCTTGGTGTTGTCGAGTACCAGTTTGGATTTCCTTTTCTTCGTGAGTGTAACAAACCACCCGCATCCCAGCGAAGTACACACCCAAATCTTCATATTCCCAAACGCATACTTGCGGTAGACGCTCTTACGTTCATTAAACGCATAATCTTTTATGAAAGCGCCCGCCGCGGAAAGTTCGTCAAAGAAGGCATGAAGGATGCACTGGTCCTGACTGTGCAGACGCATTAAGTCGAGCTGGGGCATCGTAGCGTCGAAACTGGGCTGTGATGGAGATGGCGAGTATGAATATGCCAACAACGCGGTATAAAAACAGATAAAAGCAACGTGTATTACATTGCTCCAGAATGAGAACTTCGGACGTTAGAAGCATATTCATAACTACCAATCATACCACTTGTGGTCCTTGGTGATAAATTCTCTTCTTAATGTGGTCCCTGTAGATAAATATCCCATTTCAGATCATTGTGCAGATTTTCCTGATTTAATGCACTTTTTTCTCCGCTTTTCCCATCTGTACCCATTCACAATGTGGCATTTTGTACTATTTTTTTCGGGATTTGATGCATGCCTTCCCGACTCTCTATCTAATCGGCGGTAACTTACGACATAGAGCTATAAACAGGGGAAACAACGGCGTAGAACTTATGACATTGCTGGAGAATACCTCTAAACATTTTATACTGCTATCCGCAAATCGAACAGCCGCCACATACAAATATGAAGTGACATGGTTACGTCGTATCTTACGACGTAAATTAGCGCGTTCTCGATACATTTTTCCGGGAACCAAGGGGTTAAGCCCTTTTGCAATGTCATGACTCTTAGACACTTCACCTACGGTCACTACTGTAAACAGTAGTTTAAAGTCATTTCCCAGAAAAACATCAAATCTCCAGATCTAGATTGAAAATGTCTGAAGCCTTGCTGAGCTAAGTAGTATGCACTCAGTAAGTTACTATCACATTTACCTTAGGGTTCAAAACGCTAAGTTTTATTGAACCCATTAATGTACTGTGTGATTCAGCCATTGCCGTACGTGAACGTATGGTCTTGACCAGGTTGCAAGTGCCCCTTTAACCAGCTTCTATCTGGGGTAAAGATCCGTCTGCAGCAGTATCAACAATCCACATATCATCGGTTAGAGTTAAACCCTTTAAAATGCTCAAATAGTTGGTATGTTCCATACGTACCCCTTCTTCATACTGAGGGGTGACTCAACTAGAGTATCGGCATAACCCTTGCCGCATTCAAATTCCTGGTGATAGTCTGGGTTGAGGCTTTCGATGCCGTTCAGTACCTTATCTTCGACACACTCCTCGAGCAAGGTCCTTCCAGCCTCGTTGATGCGCTTCTTGCCCTCACTCACGACGACCTTGATGATGTTAATAGGGGTAGTTTGCGCCTTGTTATCCCCTGGGGCTGTGATGATGTCGGTCCGAAATAATGGCCCACCCTCTCGTTCAGGGTCCCTATCAGCCAGAATGATACGGCAAAGTGAAGATAGTAGAAGCAACTTCCACCCTCATTTCCACCGGTTTTCAACCTCGATCCTGGTTTCACACGCACGTTGTTGGTGGGAATCACCCGGGATTTATCCATATGTCCCACTCCCTTCTTGGATCTATAACCGAAGATTCGGCGTAGGGCTCCCTCAACTTGGCCCACCGTGAAATCCTCCGCTTTCATTTAAACTGAGGAGGCCTAAAACTCTCTAGGGAGCTGAGACAGTACCTCGACACACAACCATGACTCAGTTACCATATCTCGACCCAAAGCTTCCGTGTCTTTCGATTGATTTCATTTTTTGCCTTCTTGCTTTGCGCGAAGAGAGGCCTTAAGTCGCACCACGGGCTGCGAGTCATCTTTGTCCAAGCTCTTGTTAACTCGATGAGCCCCGCCGCGTCATCTTGCCCGTGGCCTTTTTCTTGGAGACGAATCACCTCACATGGGTCCATCGAGGACACCACACCCGGCAAGGTGGACAGGAAGAAGTTCGGGGAAACTTGATTTAGCAAGTGACGATCCTCCTTCCCCTTGTCCAGTGCACGACGTACCACCTCATGGCAAGCCCACCTGCTCAACCGTTTCAATGGTCGATGACGCCGGCTTGTCTACGCAGAAAGTCGGCCATGAGCACTTTTGCCTTAGGCTGTCGTTTCTCCAGCGGTTTCGCCTGGTAGACATGATCCAGCTGATTGGCATGTGCCAAGAGCTTATCCTTCCACATCGTATAGGACTCGCCGTTGAACCCTTCTAGACCACAACATCGGTGATCATAGTGCTTGTAATATTGTGTAGTAACCGCCGGTTTCTGAAGTGAGGTGGCACACACTGGCCATCTCGTCATTTGTATCCTCCGCACGCTGTCGCCAGCGAGCCAACTGCTTGTAGCCAATAGTATCTTTTATGACTCTTGTTTGAGGCAATGAGTGGGGTGCACGCAGCAAGGTGTACCTATAGGCGCTCGGCTGCCTCCAGTTACGGGTTGGCACTGAGTAGAGTACTATCGGCACTGGTGACATAAAGGGGGGGGGTATACTAGTAGATTTCCAAAAATTTCAGCGTATTTAGATATGTTGATGGGTGGGTCAGGTGATTTGCTTCATTGAATGTTATGCGAAGGTCACATGAGTGGTGGTGCTCCTATCTAAGTTGCTTGAATGTACAATTAACTTTAAGTGCTAAAGCATCTACTGCCACAGGATTACATTCAAAGCAATCTGTTGCCCATGCCAACGTATAATGTCAAGGTGATGCTGCAAGTAGGTACCGACGAGGGACTAGCTATTGAGGTTTAAGAACATGTTGTCAAGATGTGTTCATATCTATTTCAGTAGCTAGTGATGCCGTAAAAGAATAGACATACTGGGGTTGGTTTCGGTACATTGAGGTACCTACAGGTACATTGTAGAGGGGGGGGGGGATTTTTTTTTCATTCTTTTTTCGGCTACTTTTCATTTCATGGTCATTTCGGCTTCTTTTCATTTATTTTTGGCTACTTTTCATTTTACTGGATTAATTGTGTTTACTATGGTTCAATTGCATTTATTCTAAAATGTTTCTTTTCACATGCAGCCACCTGTAGGTGGTATTTTTTATTTTTTATTCTATCTTCTTTTTGGTCTTCTAATTTTTCAAGTGTAACATGCACGGAGTCGTTCTTGGTGCCCAACTAGTTTGGTACGAAGTTGTGTCCCATTTGGAAAGAAAAATTGATTGTCCTCGCCAATGACTCTGCTTCCAAGATTGCCACCACATTCTCTCCATGGTCCTCGTAAACAACCTCCCAGTATCGTTTCCCTCTTCGGAAAAATGGGGGCTTGATCTGTCGAACGTAGCTCCGTTGGGACTCCTCCCCATCTGCTTCAGTAACTGTCTTCTCGACTAGAACACTCCAATTGATCGCACTTGCTGGTTTATTGACCAGTCGTTTGATTAATGCGTCAACAGAATACTGCGACTTGCGCAAGCCATCCCGTTGTAGACAGTCCTGTTTTTTCCGAGGCCTTCCTGGAGGCTTTCTCGCTTGTAATCCTCGAAGCATTACTTCTAAATCGAGGTTGTCGACGAGATGAAGACATGCTAAGACATGGACACACAGCCAGCCCGTCTGGAAAAACTCCTTGCAGTCACACTTGTACTTTTGACGTATTAAACGGATCTCCTCAAGCGACCATACTGGGGAGCTCCAGTTGTGTTCATACGGAGCACGATCCATTATCTTCACCATGTGCAACGAAAGATAGTTGAGCTGAACATTTAGAACAGTATCAGTCTCTTTCAACGTCCCCTCGATCGAGCTCTTGTAGATTTTCGTGCGGGACCGGCTCACTTTGATACCATGTCCGTTTTTATCGCTAACAACATAATACTCATCATTGAAGAAGTACGCCTCGATACGCAGAATGTATCGTAGCGATTTCCCTGTGTGTCTTGGGTAACGGTTGCCGTCTTTGCACAATAGAGCTGCTGCTGTTAAGAGCTCCCCCGCAACAGGACCCGCTGCAAAGTGACGGATCGGCTCTGTTCCAATGTCCTTAGCACATTGCACTATAATTCTTGGTAGCGTAGATGCTAGAACATGACCTGTAGAAGCACAGGAGCTGTTTCACCGCCGTAGTCTTAATTGTGTTGTGGTGCGACTCGATTGGGTTTTGGTTCGGGACAATTCCGGGAGCATCACTAGCGGTACAGAACCACAAATTCCACGTGTCCGTGAGATACTCATTGTCCAACCATGTTGCATATTCATCCTCTCCAAGGTCGCTCCAATTCTGGGTGATCAGCTCCGACAGTGCTTCAAACTGCTCTTTTGAGCGGGAGACACTGAGATAATCAAGTTGAGGCTTGATTATGTCCTTGTAATTCTTAGCATCTGTCAGAATCCCTTTCTTTTTTCGTGCATTGCGGTCAAGGTGAGGCCAGCAATCTAGAAGTTTGATGTCCGGCCAGTTTTCCCTGAATTCGTTTGCAATCGCATCCGAATGGTCGAGCGATCCAAACGTCAAATCCAATTGCACGCCAAAGAAATCTTGGCATCTAGTTTTGCAGACGGAAAACAATCTTGCATACGCGGACGCGGTTTCCGTTTTAACAAACATGAGCGCTTTCGGATAAAACTTGTGTTGATACTTGAGCATTGACGTAAATCGTAATCCGTATGTCCCAAATGAAACAAGGGTCCAGCCTCCGAAATGAAGTTTGTATGTTCCATCCGTCGCTCCCAGTGCTTCTTCGTTTTGTCCAGCCATTGTACGAGATGCTGTGCGGAATAATATGCGCGAGGAAAAAATGATTCCGATAGAGCTTTTCCCGCTGTCGAGTCTGCCGGTAAAGCAGCCCAACACCAAAAGCTCGTTTTGGTAATTAAATGACTGTCGAACAATACGTTGTGCGTCACTTTGTGGCTTGTATCGCATTTTACCAAAGAACGTCGCTGGGCTTGAACACAAGCGTGGTGTTGCCCAAACCATGATATCCGCATAACTCGTGATGTCGAAGTCACCGCTCCTTCGAAGTCGGTGAGCCCAATTTTTTAGTTGCCCCACGGACGGCAATAGAGCCAAAACACTATCGGAACCAGCGTACCGCGCCTTCAATTCGTTTAGGCATGTCTGAGGCCCCTGACCACCCAGTAGCAGGTTATCGATTTCTGGAAGTAATGGCTTGTGAATGCCAGTTCGTTGAGAAGCCAGTGGTGCTGGGGTTGTTGTGTGAATACCACTACGTGACAACCGAAATTTTCCATCTGGATCGAGCTTTATTCTTGCTTCAGCCGTACAATCCAAGTGGGATGTGCACCAGAGACGTTTGGTAGCACTGTTGTTGTTGATCAAGGCAAATTGCGAATTTTCTAGTCCATCTAGCACCCCCCTGGCTTCTCGTAGTGTTTCGAAGCGCACTGGAAGCTCCATGTAGTATTGTACAGAGGAATCCGGGTCTCCAGCAACGCCTCCCAGAGTTTCATGAGTAGTACCAGACAAACGGGGTGTATCGCGACGTAATCCTTCTTCACCTCCATCGCTATAAGAGGCACTATCGTTTCCGCTGGAGCAGCTCTCTTCTCTAGCCGAATCGTCTGTGTCATCATCGTCGCTGCTTTTGTTGCTAACTTCGTATACACTTTCGGAGTCGCCTTCACGACAAGACTCTTCGTTGCAGCTTCCGTCTGGCGACGGCACTCCGAAGTCGTAGGCTTCTACAAGAACCGAAGATGCGTCACTATCGGCACTGCGAACGCGCCGTCGAGGCACCATTCTTGACTGCCGACGTGTGATTACTCCGGCGAAGTCTTCACTTTCGCTTGAGTGCGGACTGTCATTTGCGTCGGGCGCTGACATCGGTAGCACTGCCCCTGTTATTATGTGAAAAACCAAGGGGGCAGGAAGGCTTGGAGTGCTGAGTAGTAGACGGTAAAACCAAAAATGAGAACCTCTACCACCCCGACAGGAACACCTTCAAGGCTACGACATTTCTACTACGATGCGTTGTTTATGGTTTCATTGAAATATCCATGGAAGAAGTTCACGAGCACGCACATGCGCTCTAAATAGAGAAGAAGATCTGGATATATTTTTAACCGTTAGCAACGTTTCGATTATATGTAACGTTCATAATTTGTAAAAGGTATTATAAAAAATAAAAGGCATCATATTTACAAGTATTATTTTTAGAAAGAAAAGACGTGTATTAAAAAACATATGGACTAATTAGTCACGTTGACCGAACGATTTAAAACGATTGTTCCGACTCTGTTCCAGAGCCGGAACTGTTGTCATCGCTGACGTCATATTCACTGTCCCCATAGGTCTCGTTAAAATCGGGTGTTGGTGGCGATTAAGGCGATTGAGGGGGGCTTGGAATTCGCTCAGGGCCGTAGCGCACGTGCCAACGGATAGAATCGTGGAGGGTATCAATTTCCTGGTCAAGCCGGCGCAACCGATTGACCAGGCGCTGTCGAGCTCGCTCTCGATCTTGGAGGAGACGCCCCAAAGCGTCCAGATGAGGCGTGGAGTTGTCTTCGTCGAAGCTGTAGGTTCGGCGGCGCTTGTTGTCGGGCATGGTAAGAAAAGAAGTGATGGAAGGTAAACGCAAGCTTTCATTAATATCGTCGCTTAGTTAAATCGGTAGCATAGTTGTAATACATTTGTATCATTTCTGGGCACTTCTGGAGCTTACATCCATTGTGTTACAACTAATGATATTTAATTCACTTTGCTTGCAACAAAAGTGGTCATAACGTATCAATAGTATCTACCAAAAAACCAGAAATTTGCTTGTGTGTTACGTCTTCCCTGTATTAACGTTTCATATCTACTGAAATCAACCTGAAACATGCTGGCGGAGTTTGGGAGAGGGATCCCGATGTATCTAGCAAAGTACAGAACAGCGAAAACTTAAAACATTTTTGTAACGCATGAAATGAATTGTAGCTATAGAGAATACTATTAAGCTAGGTTGAATGGAATTAATCTTCGGAAATGATAAGTAGCCGGAGATAGAATGGAAAAAAGTTTTTTTGATTGTGGAGCAACCCGTGTACACTTAATGTAATAGGTACGTAAACTTACAGGGCCGTTTACATCATGTACATAAACGACAAGAGTTTGTAGCTCGAGTCGTTCGTGTCTGTGCATCGCGCTAACAAACAGCATCTCCGAGATAGCGTTGGACCACAGTGCGTCTGGCACCTATGCAGCGCGAATGCTTGCAGCAAAGATTCATCGGCAATGAGCACAGAAGCTCGGTTACGCAAACTCCTCGTAAAAGGCCTTGAAGTCTGCATTACGATGTCAGTACAGCGCCGCTCCTATCTAATTCTGATAATCATGTTATTGACGTCGTGGAAAACACGTACTGATCTATTAACATATTTATGAGAGATGTAAGCTGTTATACTAAGCCATAGCGTGACGACTCCGACCGTCAGTTCAATTCCGACTTGCATCCGACGCATCTGTGTCTCGTGATAATTGATATCACACCTATTTGTGGAGGTTTCGTAAAAGTTTTTGATTGGCTCGTTGATAGGTGGCAGAGGTAATTACGACGACAAATGAATGTCACACAAGCATTTTAACTGCGCCATTTTGCCCTGCAAGCTCAGTGCTCGATTGACCACCCAGGAGGGTGAATTGAGGGGGGTGCACCGAGCATCGGTGCCCCTAAGAGGGTTGTCCTGGCCGCAAAGTTACCGAGGCACAGTAATTCTCCGTCGAGCACCCAGATGAGTACCCCTGCGATGTTGTTGTGCTAACCCCCATCGATGTAGCTCAACGGAAGACCCAAAAGGGAAGGTGGTGGTTCAATTCCACCCATCGATATATTAAACCTGAAATGCTTGTTATCTCAGCCAGCAGTACCAGTTGAAAGGGCTGCTACAAATGCAAAGCAACGGAACCGTGTTGCGTTACGGGAGCACCTTGAGTGCGCTCTGGTAGTGACTAGGTGCAGGATCTACGATGCGACCGAAAGCGAGCCGCTGTTGATAGGCGATGATGCGGTCGTTCAGGCACCCTTGGCGATGCAGCTTACGAAGCGTCTTGAGCACAGCGTTGGACCCAATTGACGGTACACCTCGTGTGCTCAGGAACGCTGCGACTTCTTGCGATGCTAGCTGTCCAAGTTGACGAACATTGTCCTTGTAGGTGGGTGCTGAATCATCGAGTGTGTACCCGTCTTCGATGAAGAGCCGCATGAACGCGACAAGTTGCTTGGAGTCGGACTTCTTGTGCTTGTTCGTGCTGAGCCATCCACGCGGAACTGCCGTATACCACGCGAACCAGGTATCCACAAGCGGTGTCGTATTTGATCGGCGTCGGCGCTTCACCGGTAAGCTTTCATCTTTGTCTCGTGGTCGCGTTGCTTGATAATCACGTGCTGATGTGTTATCTCCAGTTTTGGTGTTTGTAGTTTCTAGCAAGTTGACTCGAGCCTCAAGGTTCCGGTTGATCTCGATTAATCGTTTAATTAAGGCAGTCTGGTGATCGAGCACAACTTTGGCATTTGCGCTTCCTCCCATCAGATCGTCTGGAGTGGCCTTTGTGTGAGCAGTAGATCTCGTGAGTTGCTGTGACCATGCCAGCAAGCTTGTCGTCGTCACGCCAGTGGCTTCGGCACATCGCTGAATCGTCTTCACCGCCGGCGACTCCGCATTGAACTCCACCAACGACGGGTAATGGTGGATGATGGTTGCTGTCAGCACCTCCCTCACAGTACCACTAAGGTTGAAGGCCTTGTCGGCGAGTGCATGGCTAGCGTTGAAGAGTTTGTAACTCATTTCTCTGATCTGCTCTTGTGTGACGGAGTCGAAGGTATCCAACGACGGGAGAACAGAGATTTGTCGCGGAGACATTCCGCTCAACACCTTCGCAACCTGGTGGTCTTCTTTCGGGGTGTTGAAGACGTACGCAAAGGCTTTGTTCGTCGTGGTCAAGTTCCAAGCTCCACGATCGAAGATCCACTGCGCCGCCAGCTCTGAGCAGGCATTCGCATGCTGCGCACCGCCACGTCGAAACGAGTGAGAAGTCAGCGCATCCTCTACTCCAGCCGGGCGAGCAACACGGTCCAGCAAGCGATTGACAAGAGCGTGGATTCCAGCTACAGGTGTGGCGTTTGTGGCGCGGCTGGTTGATGGCGCTTGTGAGGAACCCAGGATGCTGCTGTCATCAAGCAAGTTCAGAAGCGGGATGGACTCGCCTAGCTCGACAGGTACGTCCTTCGACTTCACCGGCAAGTGGCTCTGAACCGCAGCGCAAGGCGACTCCTGCGTGATCACCGCCAGTGCCAGGGCGACCAGCGGGCAAGTAGCGGGGTCTGCGTCAGGGAAGAGCGACAGAGCCTGCTCGTCGGATGTCTTCACGCGGATAAAGCGGATGAAGAACACGCCACCTGCTCCGATGGAGAGCTGCTGCTTCCGAACGAAGGTTAAATCCGATGCACGTCCGAAAGGTACCAAAGAAGGCACAGCAGCGCTGCATCTTGGTAGTCCGACCCACAGCTGGCCGTTGAATACAGATAGCTTGTCATTTTCTTGAGACTCTCCTTCGTACACGCAATTGCTTTCTTGACAAACCCACTCTTTCGCGCTTGATACAGTGCTGCTCAAGCGTGCGCCCTAAACCGAGCAGCTGCCGTGCTACAGCCCCGCCTTGGGCAGGATACTCGTCCAGAAGCCAGCACTTCACCTGGCGGAAGTATTGAGCAGCGGAGTGACGCGACAAAGGATACCCTCTAACTTCTGCGTGGAAGGCCAAGTACACACCAAACTTGTCCATGAGCGTAACGAGAATACAGCCTGCACGGTCTGGGTCCACAGCGATCAGAGCCCTGACATACTCCATGGTGGTGCTCTCCGCGGAGAGGAAACGCTCGAACGTCTTCACAGCCGTCGCGCGCGCGCTTGGTATTGGCAGGCTTGAGGTCGTTCAGGCTCATTTTTTGTTCTTGGTCGTTCTTGATTGTTCTTGGTCGGAGAGGCGGCGAATATGGGAGTGATACTCAGCACACCACTCATTTGTAGCACGAAACACATATCTGGTCATTAACTCCGACTCGATACGTCGGAAGCGCTCTGTTCCGACTCCAACCTCAATACACGTTTCTTATTGGGTGAAAATAGGGGAATGAGAGTGACATGATTCGCCAAAATAATGAAGGTGGGCAAAGCGTGTTCATTAACGCATCTGATTGGCCAGTGAGCACCATACTACGATCAAGTGTGGTCGGAGAGAAAGTGTTATTCACCCATAACAGTAAGTCATCCGTACCCGTCTTCTCGCAAGTTTCGTACTATTCCTTGTTAATCGATGAAGCCTTAAGCGCGCAAGCCATCGGACGTGCACCTTCTGTTCACTCTCGCTTTCTGAAGCCCATCAGCTTGTTCACAGAATATCAGAAGCAGCCACGAATAACACAAACGCCCGTAATCAACGTACGAGGATAGCGACCCGAAGTCCACACTCGCAAAATTAAATGAGAGGCTCTGGGCGATTTGCGGATGGATGAAAGGGGGCGGCGGGTGTCTGTTTTCAGATTTTTGAAATGTCAGAATGGCTGGTAATATATCAACGTAATTTACCGATAACCTACAGTACCCGGTAGTATGGATTTCGTCCAATCATAGATCATCAATACAACCTACCTGTAAAGCACCCAAGGAAGTACCTCTTGACAGGGAAAGTCCATATGGCTGGTATTAAGGGGTTTCAAAGTTGAAAAGCCTCACCAAGAAAGCGCACCCTAAGGACCTAAAACGCAGTATTAGCCAATCCGAGCGATTACCTATATGCCCTTATGTTATGTTTTTTTACACCCAATTCGAGTCAAACAACCTAACAGCCAGTCCATTTTATAGGTTTCCCTTTGAAGGAAGCCCACCAGCGACTTCAGCGGCTTTATCCAACATCATGGAGTCACGGAGACAGCGCCGAAGGAAGTAGATCACTACGGCGGGAAATCTTCAACGCTGGCGCGGAGACACTGCAGGAGGTAAAACCAAACAAGCCCTAGCGGCTGAGATTGTGGATCTGATTAAGAAGGCTGGGATCGCTGGTCGTACGTTCAAGGGTGCGTATATTTGACGTGCAAAGCAGCCTATCTTTCTTCACTTATTCAAGCTCATAATGGGCATTGGTAGGTGTCCTCCAGAAGGTAAATGACCTCCAAGACTCGTACAACAAGGCCGCCGGTATCGAGCGACAGTCGGGTGAAGGGATCCTAGATGAAGACGAAGAAAAGACCTTCCACGGTATGCTATAGACCACCTGTTAGTTTATTTTACCGTTTATTTATTGGGGCTGTTGTGTTTGGTAGATAAACTCGTCAGTATTTGCAAGTATTGGGATACGTTGGAACCCATTTCCACGGCCGTGCGTCGTCCAAACCAATTGCACCAACAGGAAACTTCAATACAGCCAAGCCGTTCAGTGTTGCATCCGCCAGCAGCGTGGGGGACTGCTCAAGCTTCGGAAGAGCGCATTGCCGTTGCGCCGGCGCCGGCAACTACTTCGAGGAACCCTGAGCGTCAACCGGCGCAAGCTCTGCTGGCAGCAGACGGGGAAATCAAAGCGAAGTAAACCATTATCGCTCAATACGATGCCTCAGAAGAAGCGCAAGGGTTTGGACGATGTAATGTAAGAATCGATATGCGAGCGTACAAGTATCGCGGAACATCGTTCCTGCATCTAAATGGCCCAAGCAAAGGTCACTTTCACGAAGGATTTGCTGGAGTTGGGGATTTGCTCAACCAATGAAGTCAAGGCCATGGTTGCTGCACAATTCGAAGAATACTGCTAGCTTCATCTCAGGTTTTATTATGAGCTAATCTCGCCGCCTATCAGGCTCTGCATTACCCGCAGCCGCTTCAGTTTTCCCTCGGTATAAGCTTCCCTAATTAACGAGTTAGTAAAGTTTCCATCGTCTAGTAGATCCGGTAGTTCATTTGCTACGGTTATCCACGCGTTAGGATCGACATCGTCGCGATCACCAATGTTTCAAACGTAAAGAAGCATGTTGTGAAGTACAACGGATCCAAGTCACTATCCGTTCTCCGTCGTGTCCATTTCGAAGCTGGAGTCATAATCCTTCCTAGCTAAAAAAAACCGCGTCTTCAAAATACCGATGCAATGCTCATTCCACACGCGAATCATAGATAGCTCCTGGTTGAAATGTAACTGCTCCCCCGTTAACTGAGCATTGCGTGGTCTTTTGGATACTGGGGCGATAGCCGTATCTGGGGCAAAACCGTAGTCCGCAAAGAGATACAGATCACCTTCAAACATCTCGATTTTGCACAACTGGAGCTCCGAATTTGCCATTTGGCGAGTGTCATGAGCGCAGCCAGCCCAACCCGTGTGAAGATACCGGATCCGCTTGTGATCATCATATACTACGAGTCCAGCCATACCATAGCAACCCTTCTGGCTATAGTAGTCAGCTCCACCGAGTTCTGGCTTCGTTGCGAAAGGAAACAAAGATCTATCTACGAAGCCAGGCACTGTCGAAAACCTGGCAGTTCTTCAATCCGAAAGCTTATTTCATCGCGTTCCCGGGTATCTGGCCACGTTACTACCTCCTCTCCAAGCGCCATATGCAGTGGTCAGTAAAAAGCTCAATTGTTCCTTCAGCGCATCGAAAATGGCGAGCTAGATTTCCAATTGACACACCGTTTTCGCCGCGCCCAAACCGATACAGCGTAACCAATAGCTGACACCATGCTGGCGTCTGTGATACGTTAAAGCTGTTGAGGAATACAGGGTGATCTTGAATCAACTATACGATCTGTGCAAACTAGAGTAGTGTGACGCGGAAATCTTGGGCGAATCGTCCTTCATCGAGTTTCTGCAGCCAAAAGTCCAGGGTATCTGGGGCACGAGGCACTGGCTCCCTCATGGTTAGATAACGAGATCTGCTTATGAACCAGTAAGCTTCAATAAAATCCATAATCATATCGTTATTGGGACCTGGCATCTCCAGCGAAGACATTCCATCGTCATCAAAAGCATCGAAGAGGAAGGAAATATTCTCGCTGAGTGCAGCAGCTCGAATACCTTCTCTTAGACCTCGCAACGCACGCTGCCGTTGGGATACGTTGGACGTCGCTACAGTGTAGGGGGGGGGGGTCTTACCAGTGCGTGCAAGTCAATTGTGCCTCGATGGCTTCCACAAAATTCGCCCGCTCCACACGAACTTGGTGTCCACGGAACAGCCCTTGTCTTGGTGCTCGCAGTATCGCCAAAGTGCTGTGCAGGTCCTGTAATACGCGAGTCAGAAGTGTGCTGTTCTTTCGGTTCTTAATGTTGGTTTAGAACTGATGATAGTCCTTGTACTCTCACCTTTGTGTCATTTGTCCTTCGGATGCTGCTCACCGTTACCAAAACGTGACCCTAGCCTGCCCAGCCGTCTGTAATCTTGGCGGTAGTCGTTTCTGAGTTTCTGCTCTTCGTGGTGCTGTGGAGTTGCATTGGTGCAGATTTTTCTGGTGGTTCAAAGTAAAGAAAGCAGGAGCCAATCACCGAAAGGTATTTTTATTTGTCATTATGTCAATAAGTCCGGGCGAAAGCTACTTTGAAACCCATGTCATTCGAGGTTTCCCACCTACAACGGCCTTTGAAAATGACTAGCTTACCGGACATGCGCTGGCGAGCAATTGAAACGTTTGGGGGGGGGGTGGGGGGGGGGCGCATAAAATCGGGTCGGTTTTGCCTATTTTGGGACTGGCTTCTCGTGGCTCGCCACAGCGCCATCCCTTCCACCACCGCACGCCGCATCATCACCAGCGGCTCGCCGGAAGTGAAGGCGAGAGGAGGTGCTCGCACTTCAGTGATCTAATGTATACCGGAAATTGAGTAGGATTTGGTGGGCTACACTGAGGAGAACTGCCTGTACACCCTATTGGCTACATGTACATGCATATGTAGGTTGTTTAAGCGTTTTAAAGTCCAATATTAAGAGCTACTTGGTCCCCAGGCACGACGAGATGCTAAATATACCCGTGGGCAAATACAAGAGCGGAGCATGCAGCTTCTGGAACGCGTAGCTGAGGACTGCATGTCTTGCATGAACCTGAGGCTTGTCAACAGGGCGGCACGACGCTGTGCGCATGCTATCACTGTTGCCAAATGTTCCGAGCCGGGAGAGAACGGAAAGTTGCCATTTGGTTTGAAAAAAATCCACTTTGGTCTGGATTAAAAAACACAATAGAATTTTTGTGATTTTGAGATTTTGAGATTTTGACGTTAACCCACTTTGAAGTGGCAAAAGGTGTAGTAAGGTAGAATAGCATGTCCATTCGGACACAGAGCGTTGGGGTTACGAATATTACAATAAGCATTGGCCAATCAAATCGGTACTTGGACGCTCCGTAGCCAATAAGAAAGCTTCAAATCTCACCAGCTGTCTATCGGACCTTTCGGACATATTGTGTCCGAATGATTTCAAAATATTTGATATTGCAATAGTGAAACTGAGTCAGCGCCATATTTCAAAAATATCGTGGCTATTTGGACAATTATCGATTTAGACGGGGGAGAATGAATGGAGTCTCCGGCAGACGAGACATGACCAAAGTCACACTCCCGGGCAATGACAACTAAAGCGCTGATACCTGGTAACTCACAGAGAGCGCGCATAACAGCGCTGAACGCTTTCGAGCGGTTCGCCGAGTCGGAAGGTATGAAGGTGGAACAAATACAGTCGTTTATAGCGGCAGATAAGTCAGGTGATGCTCTGTGTAGCGTGTTAGACAAATTTGCCATGCATTTAGCTTTCAAGGAGACATCAAGGGCCTCTTTACTGTCTAAAAACTCTGTGTCTAGCTACTTCGGCAACGTCAAGAACCACCTCCTAGAGCTGTTCCCTGCTCAAAATGCTGTTGCAAGTCGCCGGTTGCAGAAAATTGCGTCTATACTAGATAAACACTGTGCCAAGCGAGGCACTGAGTTTACTCATCAAGCGCCTCCATGCACAAAAGAGGATCT
This sequence comes from Phytophthora capsici, assembly GCA_030324255.1. Lineage (NCBI taxonomy): Eukaryota > Oomycota > Peronosporomycetes > Peronosporales > Peronosporaceae > Phytophthora > Phytophthora capsici. The sequence continues at coordinate 1,862,079 of CM059360.1, read as the reverse complement.
CAGAGCACTGGCGACGGTGATTTACAAGGGCGCGACCACAGCAGAAGATTACAAGGATGCAGGCCTCATCAGTTTGTTGTGGTATTTGCTGGGGCGCTCTTCCGATACAGCATGCCTCGTAAAAAACCAAGTTGCTGTGTATCCTGGTAAGTGAGTTCGCTTAGAGTTTAATTTGTTATTACCGATCTAATATGTGTTTACTGCTAGGTGGCTGCCTGTACATTCACTTCAAGCGAATCAAGTCTGCCTCGTTCCAAGGTGCCTCTTTATTTTACGACTTTGGCAACTTTATTACGTGTCCATTGCATGCTTTAGCTGTCGCTACAATTATGCAAACGGCCCCAAGCCAATTTCTCCTGGATCAGCTACCACGAGATGGCACCGACGAAGCTACGGTTCCGGAGCAGTCGCTTACAGATCGGCCTCTACTAGAGCTCCTCGAGGGACGCGTGCCTACTGCAGCCGAAGAAGACGCGCAACCGCCGGTTACCAACCAGAGGTTTAAGGTCGCTATCCCTGGGACACAAGCTTACGTCAATCGGCTTTTGCGTAGGTGGAGTCAGCAGTGTGCAGCAGACGGCATCGAACTGACGCAGGGTTTGTCGTCGCACTCGTTCAGGCGAGGTGCGGCGCAAAATGCCAACAGCAACAGCAACATCAGTACTCCCTGGATTTTGGATCGTGGGGGCTGGAGCATGACATCTATAAGCAAGGCATTCAATTACATCGTCAGTACTACACAAGAGGATCAACAAGTGGGTAAGATACTGGCGGGTTGGGATTCCAAAACGCAGCCCTGCCTACCTACCCTTCGCGTTTTCGACTCTGTAGTGAGCCACAAGATCCAGCAGCTCCAAAACGCTTTGTTCGCAAGTTCCTTCGGCTTTTCCGATTCAATGAACCTTCGTGACGACGTCTTGGAAGTTCTCATGGCAGTGGCAGTGCTGCACTACCACGATATGCTGAAGCTCTCTCCAGCGGCACCCTACATCGAGCGCATGAAACGAACAATCAGTCAGTTCAGGATCACCGAGACCGAACTAGCTAGCTGGGCACTTACCATTCACAGTGACTTGGTCACACGCCGAAATGCTCCTGCGAAGGACGAACCTGCTGCTGCTCCTACTGTAAACGATCTCGTCGAGAAGCAAACAGCGCTTATACAGCGGCAGATGGAGGTTATCGGGAGCCTCTCGTCTCAAGTGGCGGAGCTCAAGGAGCGGATGGCGTCGCTAGAGGGAGCTGCCCCGAACTCAGACACAGTGTCGTGCAGTAGGCGCACTCCAAACGCAAGTGCCATCCCACGAGCGGCAAGAACGCCACGCAGGCGATCACATGCAAAGTCGCTTTCGACTGTATGGTTTGAATGGTTCACCAGTCTGCCATGGAAACACAGTGAAAACAGGAGACGTTATCACGACGCAAAAGTAGCAGTTGCATTCATGCGTCTGTTCTTACCGAAGGGATACAATGCGACTGGATCCGACAGCACAGGGAAGGCGCAGATTCTGAAGGCTGGGCAGGAAGCCGAAGAAGGAGTTCTCGCGTTTCTAAAGGCGCGCAACAAGAAAACAAAAGTATTTGGTTCAGTGGTCAAAACGCTGAAGGAGATGCATGCTAAGGGAGAGCTCAACGAGCTTATCGTACGGTACCAAGCTCTGAGTGCTAGTGGCCGCGTCATTGACCACTCTCCGACGTCAACAGTTCACGACCTGCAAGTGCAACATCCGTTAGGAAACCGAGACATCACAGCTAATGAATCTTGCACTTACCAACTAGATCCTAGATCCTGTTCATAAGCAAAATGAGATCGATACAATAAGTGTCTATTAATTTTCCACAATTGCTCAACGTATAAACCTACCTGACGCTGCAGCCGCCGTCCACGCCTCCGTCCACGCTCTGCTGCTTCTGCTGCTTCTGCTCCTGCTGCGACTGCTGGCCACGGGGGCCATCACCTCCCCCGGACCGCAGCCGCCGTCCACGCCGCCGTCCACACTCTGCTGCTGCCACTGCAGCTGCGACTGCTGGCCACGGGGGCCATCACCTCCCCCGGACCGCAGCCGCCGTCCACACCGCCGTCCACACTCTGCTGCTGCCACTGCTGCTGCGACTGCTGGCCACGGGGGCCATCACCTCCCTCTGGCCGCAGCCGCCGTCCACGCTCTGCTGCTTCTGCTCCTGCTGCGACTGCTGGCCACGGGGGCCATCACCTCCCCCGGACCGCAGCCGCCGTCCACGCCTCCGTCCACGCTCTGTTGCTTCTGCTCCTGCTGCTTCTGCTCCTGCTGCTGGCCACGGGGGCCATCACCTCCCCCTGGCCGCAGCCGCCGTCCACGCCGCCGTCCACGCCGCCGTCCACGCTCTGCTGCTTCTGCTCCTGCTGCGACTGCTAACCACGGAGGCCATCACCTCCCCCGGGCCGCAGCCGCCGTCCACGCCGCCGTCCAAGCCGCTGTCCACGCCGCCGTCCTCAATCCAACCCGTCACCTGCAGTTAGATTTTTTGTATGACAGTAAATTTGATGGGGACCACACATGATTACAGAAACTAATTATTCATTAGTTTATAAAGGTTGTCCGAATTTGTCCGAGGTCCGAACCTGCACGGTATGGTATAATACCCACAACATTCCAACGATACACATTTATGCACTTTGCACAAAAAACGATATATTTTTCGCATGATCCAATCAGGGCCGTTGATTTCTAAATTCTACGCCAATCATATGACACCTTCGATCGGAGGAGTTTTCCGACCGTTCCAACCATATTTGGTTGGATTATTTTCAAAATATTAGTTATTATATACAAAGTGTAATATAAACGCATATTTTAAAAATACCACGCAGTTTCTTACCACCGATGGTAGAGATAGGTGTCACTTCACAACAAGAAAAGCAAGGTAAAATAAGGAGCAGCAATGTCTATCGCCTCCCTGGCGCCAGCAAACACCAAGAAAGCTCGCAGTACTGCAATCAACTCATTTACGGCGTTCCTGACGGCAGAGAACATGGATCTCGCGGCTGCATTCCACCTTATAGACAGTGACAAAACGGGTAAAGTGCTACGTGTCATGCTAGACAAATACGCATATTCTTTAGCTAGATCTCAGGACAAAATTCGAGCTACAAACACTTGTCTCGCGTATTACGGCAATGTCAAGAACTGGCTAGCAGATAAATTCCCTCTGCAAAGTGGATTAGTTAGACCACAGCTACAAAAAATCCTGTCCGGTCTAGGAAAATACTGCAATAATCGCGAAGAAACTGGTAACGAGAAAAAGGCCCCTCCGTGCTCGAAACAGGATTTGGAAATGATGGTGCGCATACTTTACACTTCAGCCTCTTCCAAAAGCGAATATCTTGATGCAGCACTGCTAGTCATGATGTGGTATCTGTATGGGCGAAGCTCGGACGCCGAACAAGTGGAAAAGAACCAGCTTTCTGTGTTGCCCGGTACTGTATATTTATTTGTATTAAACTTGTTACTCTAACATTCGTGGCTAATATTGTATTTATTTTTTATGTCCAGGGGGTGTCCTTTTTCTCCGATTCAAGAGGGTTAAAACAGCTTTGCTGCAAGGCATCTCAATATTTAAGGATCCAGCAAGTTTTTTAACATGTCCTATCCATTCACTAGCCGTGGCCCTCGTGATGGAAACGTCGCCATGCAAACGAATGTTTCCCCAGTTTCTGACAACACGTCGCTGCACCGAAAACTTACAAGATGTTGAAGAGCTCACACTCGTTGAGCTACTCGAAGTCGATGACACTCAAACTCAACTTATCGAACATACTGGCTTGTCCCAAAGCCGCTCCGTACCCGGTGCACAAGCATACGTCAACAGGTTGTTAGTCAGGATCAGAAAGGAGGCACATGTACAAAAACTTAGAATTACCCCGGCTCTTACGTCACATTCATTCCGACGAGGAGGCGCGATGCACGCCAACGATGGGACGGTGGCCGAGAACTGGATAATTGAGCGCGGTGGATGGCAGTTGGATCGGGTGAACAAAGCTTTCGGCTACATGCTCGGAACTACCCAGGCAGACCAGCAGGTATCGCGCGTACTGAGTGGATGGAAACCTAAAGATGGTGCCCGCCTTCCATCATTTGCATCTCTTGATGCACCTATCATTGACCGAGTTCGTAAGTTGCAGGCTGTTCTCTTTGCTAACGCACTGGGATTTGACGACACCACGCTTAATATCGGCGAAGATGTAGCCGATGTGCTAATGGCAACCCTGCTTATGCACTACCCGTCCATGCGCCGACTCTCTCCAGCTGGACTTTACGTCGTGAAGATGCAGGAAGCAATGACTGAACGAGGCATCACGGATGTCGAGCTATTGTCTTGGAGTATAACCATCAACCGGAGTTTTGCGCCACCACCAGACCTTAAGCCTTCTTACAGCCAGAGTGTCGAAAACGAGTCTGCTGTTCTCCTCAAGCTCATGCAGCAGCAAACCGAGCAGATGGAGGTCCTTATTGTGCAGAATAAGCGTCTTGAGGAGCGACTCCTAGCAGTTGAATCTCAGCTAGCCACCTTACCAAACGCACAAGAACAACAAGAAACCAGTATGGCGGAACAGTCAGGTGATCTCGTCATGTTGCCGGCGTCAAGACCCTTAAAACTCCCAAGTACAAAGAAGAAGAGATCTCAGTCGCTATCTTCTATCTGGTTTGAATGGCTCACTGCTGTGCCGCGCGTATACAACTCGCAATCTGTGAAGAAAACAACATTATACGAGTTCAGACATATCACCGGTTATCTCATGTTGTTCTTACCGTCAGGCTTCACCCTGGATCCAACGTCCCCGGCATACAAAGGCGAAGTGCTTGCGCTTGGGGAGAAGGCACAAGAGAATACACTTGCTTTCCTTAAGGCAAGCGGGTCCTCAGCAGTATCAGCAGGCACAGCATTGAAAGCCCTTCGCCAGATGTACAAGCTGGGCAAACTGGCTGCACACATTGCGCATTACCATGAGCTCGCAGAATGTGGTGCCATCGTCGACCCCACGCCTCCACATGCGCTTCCAGACTTTTTACAGCTTCGTACTTCCAAGTAGTCTATTCACAACAACACATAATACAGTCACACAATACATTAACGCAAGGCGAAGACTGGAGTCGAACCAGTCAGCAGCAAGAGCTGCTTCCTTCTGCCGGAAGGATCGTCACAGGATATTACGCCACCATAATCCACATTCAAATGAACCATTTACCTCTTCCGCTAGACCGGCAGCACCGCGGCATCCTGTACCAAGTCCGCCGCTAACCACCAGCCACCAGCACGATCCTCCCAACACCGGCCACCCACACGCGACTCCAACACCAGCCACCAACACGATCCTCCCAACACCGGCCACCGCGACACCATGACTAGCCACCAGCGCGAGACTCCGAATACCAGCCACCAGCACGAGACTCCCAGCACCGGCCACCACCACGCGACTCCAACACCAGTCACCAGCACGAGACTCCCAACACCAGCCCAACACCAGCCACCAGCACGGGACTACCAGCGCCGGCCACCAGCACGATCCTCCCAACACCGGCCACCCACACGCGACTCCAACACCAGCCACCAGCGCGAGACTCCCAGCACCAGCCACCAGCACGAGCCTCCCAGCACCGGCCACCAGCACGAGCCTCCCAGCGCCGGCCACCACCACGCGACTCCAACACCAGCCACCAACACGATCCTCCCAACACCGGCCACCGCGACACCATGACTAGCCACCAGCGCGAGACTCCGAATACCAGCCACCAGCACGAGACTCCCAGCACCGGCCACCACCACGCGACTCCAACACCAGTCACCAGCACGAGACTCCCAACACCAGACCAACACCAGCCACCAGCACGGGACTACCAGCGCCGGCCACCAGCACGATCCTCCCAACACCGGCCACCCACACGCGACTCCAACACCAGCCACCAGCGCGAGACTCCCAGCACCAGCCACCAGCACGAGACTCCCAGCACCGGCCACCAGCACGAGCCTCCCAGCGCCGGCCACCACCACGCGACTCCAACACCAGCCACCAGCACGAGACTGCCAACACCAGCCCAACACCAGCCACCAGCACGGGACTACCAGCGCCGGCCATCAGCACGATCCTCCCAACACCGACCACCCACACGCGACTCCAACACCAGCCACCAGCGCGAGACTCCGAACACCAGCCACCAGCACGAGACTCCCGAGGACTTTTCCAAAGTCACTATTTGTTTGTCACAAAAATGAATTTTTTTTGATTAAATGAAACCGGTTCCGGTTGGATTCGGTCAGACCAGGTGGGAATTTTGACGGTATGGTTGCTCTATGTCGTGTACAGAAATCTGCCTGAATAAGGAACGCCTGATATATATTGAGAAAGAGATAGCATAAGCTGACAATGTCTCGCCAAAATCAGAATATGGTATACGATCATCGGATTCCGATGTGCATGTATTGAATTAAGTTAGGGTAAATTGAAGATTCGACTTTTGAACCAGCGATTCCTGCAGTCCTGAATCGTGGAAGCGCTAACTTTAGACCATGTAGCCTCGCACCCGAGCAGTGCAGTACTTGATCGGAGTATACGGTCTATTGTCGTGTTGCCAGGGGCTGTCGGAAGCCCAAACTCTTCAACCGCCCACTTAGCTGGTTTAATATACGACAGACTACATGTAGGTGAGCGAGCAGCCTTCTCAAGAATGGCTACCTTCTCGGACCAGGTGAGGCGGAGACGATTGGAGGACATGGAGGTGTTGAAGGTGCAGCCGGTTAGTGATCTTGAATGTAAATGTAGGAATGAAGTTCGGCATGTAGGGCTTGAAGCGAAGTACGATCACCTAATGCGCGCCATTTTTAAAATTGAAACCAAAGTCAGTGCCTGGATTGTTTTGTCACAGTACCTTGCCCATCACCATCTCATCTCCCTAAATCTTTCCCGGCTATAAAAATTGCGAGGTTATTAGTTGAAACCCCGTTCCTTATTCAGGCAGATTTCTGTACTGTATGTCATGTCGATATTAACCCTTTGTGGTTAACCTTTTTTACCGTTCGTGGATAAATATACTCCATCCGGATAAAATAAAAACTATCCGGACACGTCGGGTTCTTCAAGCGTCTTTGACGTCTTGAACGTCAACGTCAACCGCGATCTTCAGCGTGACCATCACTCCGGAATTTCCCCGCCATGCTGCACGCGTCCCGCTCCCATGCGGCCCCGCTGCGCCGTGCCTTTTCGTCCGTCGGCTACGTGCAGGACACGATCATCCCCACCTTCCACTTCCAGAAGAGCTTAACCCGCCTGCCAATCCCGAAGCTCGAGGACACACTCAGTCGCTATCTAGCAGCGGTTGAGCCCGTCGTGTCTTCTGACCAGTTCAAGCAGACTCAACGCGCTGTCGCGGACTTCCAGAAGGGAGTGGGGCCTCAGCTGCACCAGGCGCTGGTGGATCGAGACGCTGCGAACAAGCACACGTCGTATATCAACCAATGGTGGCTCGAGATGTACCTGAACGATCGCCAGCCTCTGCCTATTAACTACAACCCGCAGATCAAGCTCAAGATGGACCCTGTGCCTGCCAAGAACTCGCAGAGTCAACGTGCAGCGTCGCTGATTGCGTCAACTGTCAGGGTGCATCGCACGCTGAGAGACAAGAAGCTGGAGCCCGATATCTTCCACACCAAGCCGGATACAACCAAGACCAAGGCGTTCCAGTACTTTTGCAAATTTTTACCAGAAAGCGTGAGCTTCTATGGAGCTGCAGCAATGGGAGCTTATCCGCTGGATATGTCGCAGTACAAGAACTTGTTCTCCAGCACGAGGCTGCCGAAAGTAGGGCAGGATGAACTTAAGATCTCTCCTGGATCCAAGCACGTGGTCGTCCAAAGAGGAACGAAGTTTTATACGTTCGACGTCTTGACTGCTGACGGTTCAGCAGTGCCGGATGAGCAGATCCTTGCTAATGTGGAGGCCATTTTGGCTGAGCCACTGGCCAAGAGCACGCCAGACGAACCTGGTATGGGACTCATGACGACAATGAACCGTGACGCGTGGGCTAATGCTCGTCAGAAGCTCGAGTCAAACAGTGTTAACAGGGCAACCCTTGAGCAGATTGACAGCGCGCTGTTCGTTGTGTCCCTAGAGCACGAGTCACCCGAGACGCCAGAGCAGGTGAGCAGCACGTTCTTGAAGGGTGATGGAACCAACCACTGGTTCGACAAGAGCTTCCAGCTGATTGTCGCTGCTAATGGTACGGCGTCGGTAAACTTTGAGCATGCGTGGGGTGATGGTGTCGCTGTGCTGCGCTACCTCAATGAACTGTACGGTGACAGCGTTAAGTACCCGGTGCTAAAGGCGAGCAGTCAAGCAAAGCCGAAGGAACTTACATGGGATATTAACGCTGAAACGAAAAAGCTGCTGAACGAGGCAAAGAAGACATACGACAAGTGGTCATCGAGCTTGCTGGTTGCGTGTGCAGAGACTCCGGTGACCCGCGCTGTTGGTAAGCAGTACGACATCGGCACCGACGGCCTCATGCAAATGACCATCCAATTGGCGCACTTCAAACTGCACCATAAGTTTGTGGCCACCTACGAAAGCGCCAGCACCGCTGCGTTTAAGCATGGACGCACGGAAACCGTGCGCAGTTGCACGAACCAGGCTGTGAATTTTGTCCGCACCATGACAAGCACCTCAGCGTCTGATAGTGAAAAGGCTGCTGCTTTGCGTGCGGCTGTGACGAAGCACAGCGAACTCACCAAGAACGGTGTGATGGGCCAAGGCTTTGACCGACATCTCTTCGCTCTGCGGGCTATTGCGGAGCTACAAGGTTTGGATGTGCCCGAGTTCTACACGCTGCCCGCCCACCAAATTATGAGCAAGATTATTCTGTCCACCAGCACACTCTCTAGTCCCGCACTCGAGGGTGGCAGTTTTGGTCCTGTGAACGAAGACTGCTACGGCATTGGCTACGGTATCGAGAAGGAGGGCTCTGCTTTCCAGCTCTCCAGCTACCGTAAGGACCTTCCTCAACTGAAGGAACTTCTAGTTGAAAGCCTTATCGATATCGAACGCCTGCTCGCCGACACCACTCCCAAGAAGTAATTCGTAAGGAAAGAACAGAAAGATGTGAGGAGAGGAATGAACAAAGAGAACCGAATTTGCTGCAGCTCTATAAAGACACGTTCGAATGTGTTTATATGCGTGAAGAATGGTCCTGTCTGCATCATCAACGTCTCCGTGGTTGCTTAGGACTACGAGGACGGCCAGAGCTGGAAGCACTTGTGGGGCGCTCATTACCACCTCGCTTGGCTCCGGTCACAGCGTTAGCGTTGGGAGCAGCAGCGCCACGGGTATTACCCCGGTCTCTCCAAGCAGAGTTGCCTGCACCTTGTGCATTTCCTCCTGAAGCCTGGCCTCGTCTAGTGTCTCGCGTGTTGTTATCGCCTGCGTTATTGCGATCGCTGCGCCGTGGAGGTGGCTGTTGAGAGTCGCGAGAGTTGTGATGGCTGCGGCTACGTGACGATCCTTCACGCCCACGGTGGTCATTGTGGTGCTGAGATCCACGACTGACGGAACTATCTCGGTGAGGGCTGCCTGCTCCTCCTTCAGTCTTGCCATCACCTCCAGCTGCTCCATCCTTCTTGCTCTTCCACGGGAGGGTTTCTTCCGCTACTGGTTCTACCGTCTGGGTTCGAAATGATACAGGTTCTTTGCCAGGTTCATCAAAAGCCCAGTCCCGAGGTTCAGGCTCCTGTTCATATCACAAGGAACAAGTCAGTCCGCAGTGAATGGCGTGTGGCACATAAGACACGCACAATCTCCTTGAAGTACTCATGTTCCAGCGCTTCCTTCGCTGTAATACGCGTTTCTGGGTCTGCAAAGACATAGGAATCAGAAGAAATATATATAAGCTTCCTTTGTCTGCAAACAACAATGATCACACGCCACCAACCATATTCAAGCAGCCTGGATAGCAGATCGAGTAAAGCTGCCCCAGCACGGCCTGGTCCAACCTTGACAGCATTCTTCAACTCCGACTGGGAAGGGTACTTGCGTTCACGCCCCATTTGCACCACATGGTTATACTCCGGCAGATTATCCAGTCCTTCCCACGTTTGTGGCGTCGGCATTCCCAGCACTTTAAAGATCTTGTCCAGCTGATCTTTCTGGAATGGAGCATTGGATCCCTCCACCTCCTTACCGCAAAACAATTCACGGGTATTAATCAACTCGGCGAAAATGCAGCCGACAGCCCATAAATCCACCGCCTTAGTGTAATGCTTGGCTCCCAGTAGTAATTCCGGTGCACGATACCAAAGTGTCACCACCACCCGCTCCACATCTGATAGAGCCTTAATCGGCTCCTTGTAAATACGTGCTAGACCCAAATCTAAAACCAAAAAGCACAGCATCAGCACGTGCACCCTTACCGAACCATAAAATAACTGCTACGGCTGTACCTGCTAGTTTAACTTGCCCTCGCTTGCGTCCATGGCCGACCACTAAAATGTTTTGCGGCTTCATATCTCGATGCATGACCCAGGCGTCGTGCATATAGTCCACACCTTTAAGGATCTGGTACATCAGTGACTTGCGAGTGTACTCGCCCAGTGGCTTCTGCTTGCTCTGCACGATAATATCGTGTAAATCGTGATCTCCGTACTCAAATACCAGCGCCAACGACTTGTCCCGCGGGTCCACGTGGACGTCATGGAGATGCACCACATTGTCATGATGTAGTTCGCGCAGTAATTTGATCTCACGGACTGTGGCACTAGACAGCACAACGTCGTTCTTTCCTTCTTTATGGGATTTAACCAGTTTGATGGCAAACGTCATGGGCTCTTCGTCTTCTGCAGCGTTCGATACCGACCCCCCGCTCGACGGACGTGGCAGTAGTGCGGAGGAATAGGCCTCCGCCTTGAACACCATACCATACGTACCCTCACCGATCTTGCCCAGGATACGGTACTTGTCCGTGAGGCTCTCGGGTCGCCGCAATGCGGAGCGCCTCATTGCGGAATGAAAATGGCCGTGGTGTGGTGTGCGTTACACTTAATTGATGTGGTCAACCTGGAATTCATGTGCGCAACGTTGATGTTGAACACAGTAAAGAAACGGGCTAGGTTGACATAATTCCGACATATTGATTTCAAAGAGGTCTTCGGAGTGTAGGTCAATACTCAGACTTCGTGACAACCGAAATTTCTTTCGCATATTTTAAATTGCGACAAAATATATAAATTTCCACAAGGAACCAACAAATTCATCACCTACATTACGCCATTCCACAAACACACAAGCAACAACCTAACTGTACGATGAAATACCTGGAAGAGCCGCAGCTCTCGTGGCTTAACTCCGTGCTGGGCAGCTACGAGATCGGTGACCGCGTACTGAACGGCAAGATCGAGACCTATTCATGCAAGAAAGCAGGCAGTGACAAGCGCCTGGCCAAGTCCTTGGAGCTTTACTACCAGCAGGAGATTGAGGCGGCCGCAGACCTGCTGGGCTCGTCCCCTCTCGGGCCCATTGCGGCCCCCTCCACCCGCAAACTGCTGATCAATCTCATCTCCACTATGAACGCCAGCTTCCCGGACTACGACTTCAGTGCAGTCAGGCCTGAGCAGTTCCGCAAGGAGCCGGACTTCCGGATAGCGCTGCAACGAATTAACCATGATCTGGCCGAGCTGCTGGAGGCTGAGAGCAATGGCTTCGTGGAAAAGATGTGGGAGGCCATTGCAGAGGCCATTAAGCTCGAGGAGTGCGACGTGTACAGCTACATCCCGGACATGGACTCGGACCCGTTCTCGGACGGCAACTTGTACGTACTTATGGGTTATTTATGGGTCATTGTACTGTACTCAAGAAATGTGTACTGTACGCAGGTGGTCGTTCAACTATTTCTTCTACAACAAAGTGCAGAAGAAGGTGCTGTACTTCACATGTCTGTGCAAGGGGTAAGTGCTGCCAAGAGTTTATTCCTGGTCGTACAATGTTTGTTTGTACTCACAACAATGTGTACGACCAGGTTGACATATGACAGTGATATGGACGACGAGACCATGGACGAACCTGCCGCAATGGACGACGACGGAGAAGACGCCATGGAGGACTACTTTGGCATGTCTCCGGACTGGTACGACGACATTTGAGACAAGAAAGACAAGTTTATTGGAGACTGATCTGTTGATGTGCTGCACAGGGAGGACGGCTCGTAAATTTGTACGCACGCCACACTGCGGAGCTATCGCGTCCACGTTTCCCCCTCTCACTGCAGCGCGCCGTATCCTGCAGGACTGGAAGCTTCACTTCCTTCCACCCTCCACTTCTCGTCGTGCGGTATCGCTTTCTCTTTTCGGAGCAACGAAAGCAGCCACGTTCGCCCACAAGGCTGGACAAGCAATCGGAGGGAGCGACTCGGTCGTGCTCCGCTGCTGCTTCAATGCTCTGCTGTATTATTGGATAATGTACGCTCTACTTTGCGCTGCATACTGCATAGAATCCTGTAGCTCCTTAGTTGTTGTCTTAAGCTCACAGTTTTCAGCGATATGGAAGGGGTTCGCGGACGGAGAAGCTGTTGGCCACACCAGCTACTCCACTCAAAGCATTGATCTCACGCTTGACCACTTGAAACTTCCGTGCAGGCGTTCCGGAGTTGCTTGTTGTGCTGGGTCTCGAGATATTGGGAGACTGGGGAGTTCGGAGCGTGGATGTACGTGGAGAAAAGGAAGTGTTGGGGTGTTTGGGTGTCGTCAGGCGGTCTGGAGGTGCAACAATGTTGCTATGTAAATTCACGCGTGGAGATGCAGACTGGGACCTTCTACAGGCAGGTGAGCCAAGATCGCCAATCTGTGTCTGGATAGATGCTGAAGACTCTTGTTGCCGTAGTTGAGTGAGTTGATCGGCGATCGCTGCTTTGTCGCGGATTTCTCGAGCCAGTTGGTGCTGCAGTCGACGGATTTCGTTCTGGTAGTGGCGTGTGGAGTTCAGGTACTGTGTTTCTAGTCGCTGTCGGTCTGCATTGACAATTGCTGCAGTTTTGGGACGTGTGATGATATCCGTTACGCTGTCAGTGTCACTCGTACTCTCAGGTCCAGTACGTGCACCGGGGAAGATAGCTGGAAGTCCTTCATCATCGTTACCAGGTCGGTTGTAAGTAGCGGACATCACCCGGACTTTGGCTTCACGTTTTCTTCGAGCACTCACCTCCATTTGCTTCTGCGCGGTCGTCCACTTGACCTGGAAAAATGTTTTCTCCTGCGACAACTTGCTTAAGTTGCTCTCCAGTTGTTTCACGTAAGTCTGCAGTTGCTCCACCTCGTTCCTTTGAAGAGCTTCAGCCGTGGTAAATCTCTGTGTGATCAGGAGTTCGCGTTCACGGGCAGCAGTTTGTGTCTGATGCTGCATATCTCCAAGAGCTTGGACTTTTAAGAGCGCTTGCTTCATGGCTGCGTTTTCGCTCTTGATCCGGACGATATCCTGCTGTCCTCGCAGTAAATGGGACACGGAACTCTTCGTCGTCGATGGGATAGAGCCCGAATAGTCCAGGAGCTGGTCGATAAACTGCGAGTGAGCGCCTTGGATCACGGATTGGAGCTCTCGTTGCATGGTTGTGCGGTATTCAGCGAACTTGTGTTGCTTGTTCAGCAGCTCCACGTGCATTGCCTGGAGCTTTTCGTTGTACTCAGCGTTGAGTTCACAGCGCAGCATCTGCTGATCCAGTTCCCTCCGTGCCTCCAAGACCCCCAGTTGCTTCCGAAGAGCTTCTACTTGGAAGTATAGCTGGAAAGCGTGGTCTGCTGCGAAAGCTTCACGCCGAATTCGCTCCTCCACTCTGGCTTTTGCCCACTGGTTCTCAATCATCTCATTATGAGCACTAGTCGCTTGAGATTGGGCGCTAAGTTGCTGCATGGACGCGTTGTGGAGATCAAGTTGCTGCTTGTTGTGGGTCGCGCACTGGGTGGTCAATTCCTGCACGAAACAGGACATTTCAGCAGCTGGAACGATGAAAACAGGCTCCGGTGTACTCGTTGTCGCGCTTTCAACGCTGGGAATGCCTTCTTCACAGTAATACGTGCTTAGTTTTAGCAGTGAAGGCGACGCTGGAGCACCTTGTGGCTTTTTTGTGGGTTTTCGAGACGTTCGTTGATACTCTCGATGTGTTTTTCGGTGGAGAAGGAAGTTCTTGTACTGTTCTTCCAGCTCCTTCATGTCTGCCGTCACCCACGCCAGCTCAATGGACAAGTGGAGATACTTCAACTGCCTTTCGACACTTTTCAATGGCGGGAGTACCAATAAACCAGCATTACAGAACTGAGCAAGCGCAGTAGCTGCTCCCATTTGAAGACTACGGATCGCATACGACAAATCTCTCGGTGAAGACGCAGAAGCTCCAACGTTGAGCTCCGAGACAAGCAGCCGTCTTTTCATATGGAGATTATCTCCACCGACAACTTGTGAGACTTCATCACCTAAAGAATCCCATACTGGAAGGTGAAAGCGTTCCCACAGCGTATCCAGAGCCATCAAAGCTTCATTCTCTGCGGTACATTGCGACTGTCGAGCAGCTCGACAGTTCTCGTCAATGTAAATCCGGTGTATCTGCAGTAACTGGGTGATTTCTTCAATGTACGTGCTGTCCCTGGGCTCGTACTTGCCTATAGCGTCATTAAAAGCCTGCCATTCCTTCTCATACTCCAGTGGTCGAGCTTCACCGAACAAAGCTTGCTCTCCAGTCTTCACAAGCTGTCTCAGTTGATCTTGAACGTCTTCCACTGTGATTTTATCCAAGAAAGCCTGGAATTTTATCAGTAATTCTCGACGCTTTCGGACACTGAAGCTGACATTTTTCTGGTATGTCTGCAATAAAGCGAAGCTGGACGTGCATCGTATCACGCGGATGGAATGTTGAGTGGCCTTCTCAAGCGCTGAATAAACTTCTTGGCGTAAAAGTGAAGCGTACTGCTGACTTTGTAGATTGTCTGGATGTGTATGAAACAAATCCGTCGCTGAAGCAGCTTCCGAGCTCAATTTGCTTGTCAATTGGTCCAGTAATCGGCGGATTTCATGGTGGAATAACGTCTGCCAGCGCTCCAGTCGATTTAACCCCCAAAGCGAATCACTCGGAACGTTTAAATGTCGATTTTTCCCTGGTGTTGATCGAAAGCGAGCCCCACAACGTATCCGCAATAAGTCAAGAGAGCAGTTAAACTGGTGGAAAATGGACGCTAAAGAGCGTACAGCTCCTTCTCGATACCCATGTAGCCGAGTGGCATGTGCACTGGCTGTTCCACTAGCTGCTTTATCGTAATTTGATGTCGTTCCGAAGATTTGGAGTAGATCCCGGAAGGACGGGATATTATGTAGCAAAGTCTGCTGGATGTCTGCCTCGACGCTTCGCTTCGTGCGCTGATTAGAAGGGGAATTAGACGGTGGTGTCAGTAGAAGCTGCTCGACTTTTGGTCGCTCGTGGATCTGTAAATCCACTTTGAGTTGGTGCAATTTAACCATCAGCCACTTGGTCAGTCCTGAAGGTTCGTCGTGGCTTGGATTTTCCGATACAAAGGCACATTGAGAGCGTGTAGCTGGACTTAATTGCTTCATGAGCTGTTCCTCGTTACGGAGGCGTTGCAAATGCTCATTGAGCGTCAAAAGTGACTGGAAGTGAACGCTTTCTTGGTCGAGATATTCGCCACAGGATACCATATCCAGTTCTAAATGGTATCCGGGTTGTAAAACCGCAAAAGCTGCTGTTAGCCCGTCACTTTGATCTGGAGCTGTGGTAAAACCTTCTTGCAGCTGCTGCTTGAGGGTTTCCAGTCTTTGCCAGTATGGGAAGCAGCTCGTTCGCATCTCTTCCGTCATTTTGTCGGCGATTTCTTTGGCGTATTTGGCTCGAACCGTGTTAAAGTCCATGGATACCAGCGTTTTATCCGCTGATTCTGGTAAAAGAGAATTGGATAAACACACGTAAGGATATGAGGCTGCAAACTCAAAGATGTCGGCTCCAATTGCGTCTTGGTACTTGACGTGCACCTGAAGGTGGGAAACGTACTGGATCTGCAGTTTTAACACGGAATCTCGCCATTTCCCCGAATATTTCGCAATATCGTCATCGTTTAAACTCTGGAGGGAGTTTAAAAGCCATTCAGACGTGGATTTACTGTCGTCAATAGGCTTGGCAGATGCAGCCAAGGGCGTCTCCAACTCAATCGCAATAGATTGAAGGGATTGAGATTGGTCACACTCTCCGTAGGCAAAGAAGAAGGCAAGATATCGTGATTCCCCCACAGTATCAAGAAGTGAAGCCTGATTTACAAACCCGAAGTGGAATTCAAGGATTTTCTCGAGGAAATTCGCTTCGTAGACGGATTTCGCCAGCTTTTGGCGCCAATCTTCGAGTTCCAGAGCCTTTGCGAGACATTCAACGAGAGATCGCTGTTCACTTGCCAGTGTTCGACATACATCCGATAATAATCGAGGAGGAAGTACCAATTGCCAACCAGTTCCAAGCAGTAAATCCC
The DNA here is from genome assembly GCA_030324255.1 of Phytophthora capsici. Taxonomy (NCBI): domain Eukaryota; phylum Oomycota; class Peronosporomycetes; order Peronosporales; family Peronosporaceae; genus Phytophthora; species Phytophthora capsici. The sequence goes on along the minus strand of CM059360.1, from coordinate 1,845,549 downwards.
CCGCAGATCTCTCCAGACTCCGTATCGGTCGACCAGGAAGTTCCAGCTTGATAATTAACGACCACGTGACCAATGTCTGCTCCAATAGAGCGTGTTGAAGAGCGTGGAAATCTCCGATACAAATGGAACTGAACCATTTCCCATCAGCTTCTCGTACAAGTTCGTCTTGGTGACTATAGAGCAGAACAAGCGCTTGTCTGCCAAGAATCTGTCGACATAACCACTGGTATTGTTCATCACTATCATCACCGACTGTGAACTCTTCAAGGGGAATCCACTCAAATTGTTTCAAATGCTGTTGGATATTCACGAGAAGGGAAGTTTGGAGTTCCAGTAAAATCGTTTCAGTCGCGTAACTCTCGAAGAAATACGGGTGTGAGAAGTCAAGATACGGCCGTCGTTGTAGCAGAGGTAACAGAATATCGATAAAGGGCTCTGGATGTTCTCCTGTGAATCCTAATTCGTCGAAATCTCGGCTTCTAGGGCAGAATTGAAGCCCCGTTTCAAGCAACTTCTCCAGTACCTGCACTTTGGTCTGTTGGAAGGCCACTTCACAGTCGTAGATGTCTTCAAGCACTTGTAATCTATCGATTGTAGTCACAACAGAGTCTGCTTCATTGTGTTGTTTTCGTGGTGATGAAGGAAGACTGTCATATTCCTGTTTGAAGATGAAAATGCTCGCTATTCGCAACATTTGAAGCTCCAGCACTTCCAAATCACGTCTGGCCGAGGCGAAGATGAATTCTTGAGGCTTTTTATCTTCCGAAGTTTTGTCAATGTCTTTCGTCTTCATAACGATGTAATCTCCATTTTGACATTTTGTCACTTTCCAATTCAGATGATAAACTTGAATAAAATGGAGATAATTCAATAATCGCAGCAAACTCAGGCGTTTGGCTCGACACGAGGCTACACGGAGCACATAAAGAGCATAAAGAGCGTCTGGATCCCAAGAACTCGTCCAGTCTTCACGTTTATCCTCCACCTGACGCCGATTATCCAGTGTATTTGTGCCTCCAGTTACATCCACTTTAGCCCGGGTGATGTGGGCTCTAGAAAGCGCCTCCAGTCTCACTCGAAGGTATCCCGTATCATCCAAACCTAGTAATTCCCACTCATTCGCTAGAAGTGAGTCAATTTTATGGTCATTTCGAAGCGCACTCAACGTATCTTCAATAGGCCCACAGCCTGGTTCACAACATCCAAGATATTCTCTCTGGATAAGTTCCCACCGCGAATTCCCCGAGTACGTGTGTACTGCAGTTTCCAACCCGATTTCCAAGGTCCAATCCGTGTTAATAGCGTTATCCGCAGGGAAACTCGTGACTACAGAAGACAAAAGTTCATCTGCACCTTGTCGAAGCGCAGGATAATCCTGAATTGGCAGATAATATCTCGTTGCGAAAGCTTTTAGCTCTGCAGTAAAGTGCACAGTGGACATGATAAACAACGGGCAGTGCAAATGGTCCGAAGTCTTCGTGTTTTTCACCTTCTGCTGGTGGATAAGTGCCAACATGCGCTGTCTGAGATGGAAGCGGTGGCTTATAGGGAGATACTTGAGCCGAGTACAAAATCGATCCAATACAACAGCCTGTTGGTGCTTTAAGTGCTCGAATTGCAGCAGCAAATGAACTGCTTTGCCGTCCACAAGATCAAAAGAAGTATTCATCTCGTGCTTCAGTCGGTGGTGGGTTTCTAACGCACGAGCACGTAGTTTTAGCAGACTTTCGCCAGTAAACTGCGGATTTTTCGCTGCACAGTGGGCAGTAGCAGCGACTTGTTCATTCAGCGATGAAAGTTTGGAAACGAGCGGTTTTAGCCATGATTTCTGTGAGATATGGACACTTTGCACTTCCTTAGCGATAGATTGGGGATATCTGTACCGATCAGCGACTTCTTTCCACTGTTGATCACGTCGGGCGTTGAGATCCCGCAGTAACAGAAGGCCTCCTTGTGTTTTCAATAGTAAATCCTCGAGATCTTTTTCGTTAGTGGCCGGATTTCCTGTCACCCGCTGCTGCTTGATCTTCATCGCGTATCCAAGGAACGACTTCCATTCCAACGTGAAATTCTACAAAACAATAGCAAAACTTCATCAATCCATAAAAGAGAGGGAAGTGTTTACTGTATCAGACCTGAGCGGTACGCTGTAGTCGTTCCTTCTCTGCTTCCAGTTCGGCTTGTCTCCGAGAAATGACCGTCGGCTCTGCAGCCTCATGCTCTTTCGGAAGAGATTGTTCCTCCAGTATCTCCATGCTTTATCAGCCTCTCACAAGAGGAAAAGAAACGGTCCCGACGGCAGGAATAGGATAACTTCAGCATCCGTATCAAAATGGTACTATCCCATTCAGAAGATTGAGAGGGGTCCCCTCAAACAATCCTATTGTTGAGAAGTTCCATTTACCTTCGATCCCTTGTTGTTCTGCGCTATGTGGCAGTGATCTCAGTATCCAGGAGGTACAGCACCTGTTAAACACTTTGTTACCGCTAATTTATTTGAAGGTGGGGCCTTCGACGATCGGCAAAGCTCACACAACTTGACATTTGCAACGATAGACTAATGCAAATCGCCACATCGCAAACAATTCTAATCGAAATTCTGTATACAAAGAGAAAAAGAGCGTCCGATCACCAGATTTTCATACGGTTGGTGAAAAAACAGTCTTTAACGCTGTAACGGAGGTCAAAATTGCTCTTCAACGTCACAAAGGAGCGATGGAAGTGTCAAATCCACAGCACCGCAGATCGGTTTAGGCCTCCTGCTGTTCACTTGCCAATTTGCAGCCTCGTGATCAGACCAAGAACAGCAACATGACGTCACTGGCACTCAGTACGCTTCTCTACGTGCGAGACAAGGCTTCGGAGCCCAAGCGAACGATGAATATGAGCACTGCTGTTGGGACAACAGGTGCACGTGACCCGTTTGAGAGGAAGCTCATGCGCACGTTGGACGAGGTGCTACAGTCTAAGCAAGCGGAGCCTCTAGTGCCCAACGAATTGATAGTGAAGGAGAAGAAGAACGTGTTCTGGCGGCAGTTTGTCATTTCCAAGGCAGCGATGGTCACAGGCCACCGCTAGCAACCGACTAGATAGTAAGCAGCACTAAATACATGTACGATAAATTGATAAAGAGAAGCCATGAACGCAATTGTACGGTCTACTGGCGTAAAGTTGTGTAGCAAAGTGAATTGTATCCAAGTTTATATAACGTCTCGGGGGCCATAGGGACTTTCCTTTCGAGTACCGTAGCCTTTGATAATAAAATTGAGGGAGTGAAAGGCAGTCAGAACGCCACTTGGCACCGACTGCTAGCGTCGACCCATGTGCATGGTCGAGTGCGAGCCAACAAGCTGGGACATCGTTGACTGCTTCCGTCCAGCCTCTTCCTCCTCGCTCAACGCCGAGTTCTCCTGGAGTTTCTTGCCGGGGAACAACATCTTCATTTTCTGCGAGAATTTGGCGCTGGACGAGTCACGACGTTGTTTCGTGGCGGTGAGTGCGACGTCGGATTTGTCTGCATTGACGGTGTTGGTATCGGTGTTCTTCTGGGCCTTGTCGTTGAGGTATTTGAGGTTGCCGTGCGTGTTCATGGGGAGGGCGAAGCGGGTGTGGGCGTTCATGGTTGGAAGGCTGCTGCGGGTTGCGGCGCAAATTGCAAAGTGAGAAGATCGTCCGAAGGGGTCGACTCGAACTTCGAGTCTTCCGTCACCATCATTCGCATCTCAAAGGAAGTGGCTGAAGAGAACTGAAGGCGGAGAATCCATGCCACCATTCCGCCACTGGCTGACCGCCAGCGCAAAGAGCGATACAGTAGCCCACCGACCGTCGAGTCGAATCATTCGACCAGACCAAGTGCAAAGATGGGCTAATCAACCCCGAGCAAAGGAAATCAACCCCTCGATTGGCCTTCCAATCGTGCACTTGACTGGTTTCAAGCTACATGTACAAAATCTGAAGCTACGTTGAAGGTGCGGAGTTCATGTCCCGGAGTCCACGTGGGATAAGCTGGTGATGCTTCAAAAAGAATCTAGGATATCTTTATCCTGTATACATGCTGGAAAACATTACAAGCTCGTCATGTTATCCTGCTTTTTCTTATGCTGTAAGTGAGATGAGCCACACTGTGCAAAAAATCGTCAAGAAAGGAATGATGGTCATGCAGTACCACAGCCAGCGGCCAGCAAATTCAACGTGGGCGTGTGTGTATGGATCTGTCGATCAAGAGCCTAACTTCAAAGACTGGCAAGAACCCAGTGCAAATCGCGCTGTGTGATACATTGTGGAGTAGCATCGCAGCATGCCATGGCATCTTCTAGAGCAGTTTTGTTTGCCTTTACCGCTTCTCATCTTTCTACAACATGCCACGACATAGTATTTTTCTCCTCGCCGTGTGACTTAAGTGATAGACTCACTATAGTACGACGATATCTGACTTGTTGTCTGTAGTTTGCAAGCCACACGTACAGTTAAAGAAGAATACTATATTTATGTCGTAAATTCATCGTAGCAATCGAAAGTAGTGAAGACTATCAGTAGTGTTGGCAGCGAAAATGAGATAGAACTGCGGATCAATCATACTGCAATTAGATAGCGACAGCTCAATGGGAGCTGGTGCATGAGCTTCAGCCTTGCTTCCTTGGAATTTATTTACTATGAAGCAAACCGTTATTACTTTAACTCGGATTCTTTACGTGCTTTTAAAGAGTTTATTTGTATGGCGTACGAATTTAGCGCTAAGCTTAGCTAGACAATAAGCACTGTACCAAGATTCGTCAGCTCCAGGTCAGTGACGGAAAACCGATGGCTTGCTCATGGTCAGCGTAGCTTGCGACGCAATGTACTGCTTCGCCAGCGCCTCTTTCTTCGCCGATGCATCCTCGGACGATTCGCCGTTGTCTCTGTTAAGAACATTATTCACCTTCTGGTCAACCTTGTCGTTGTCGCTTCTCGTTCCGGTGGTCAACTCGACCACAAGTGTAGGCTTGGCAGCGGAGGTGGCGGAGGACTTGTTGTTGGCGTCCATAGCGGTTGGGTTGCTTAGGTTTAGAACTGAGAAAATTGTAAAGTGGGCATGAGTGGCAAGCGAAGGACGCAAAAGTTGCCTCTATATTTACCGGATCGTACGTGTGTGTACCTGTCTGAGGTGAGACCACCACTTACCATCACTCTTTTCGTGAATGTGTGCGATGGCTGCGTGGAAAGTGAAGGGTGATTTCCTACAGGATAAGCATCAATGCAGTCAGCATGAGTGTTAAGTCCTGACACGTGCAGTGACGCGGCAATCCTCCCGTCGTTTGCTAGCAGAAACCTTACAAGTTGTACAAGTTACAACCTTACTGTACGATTATGTTGCGCTTGCGCTGCTTGCAATCAACGATTCCTGCGTTTGTTGTTTTACTTTGCACGAGATACCGACTCAGCAACACCACCGACTGTAAACCTCCAAACATGATGTGTTTGTGGTCTGACGAAGAAAAATGAAATTGCGTGAGTGTGTGCCCCCTAAAGTCGCCTTGCTCTGCCATGCTTACCACAGTGTGGTACATGTACATCATCACGAAAACACATCTTGCCAGGCTCCCACACGGACAGTTCTGCGCGGGTTCCTACAGGTGAGTCACCCGAGGTGACAGGACCACCCCGTCTCTCAACAGCATCTTCAGCACAAGAATGCCGGTCGAAAGAGGAGTGATTGTAACTCTGCATTCGAGTGGACATCGCCATTCACAAATTTACCAACGGCTGCTACAAGAACGAATTATGACTCCCTCCATGATGGCTACTCGCAATGCGCTCCCACTCAGCAACCACTCCACGCTCATGTACATCCGAGAAAAGACTGCCGACGTAGACACAATTGCTAGTGCCGACGTCTCCCCGAACTCCCAGAGAGATTCGATGACAGCTAGACTCTCACGCAAGATGAAGGGGTCCTTCTGGTCCAAGAAAGAGCGAAAACAGGATGCTGTGGAGAAGGATTCTAGGAAAAATGCCTTCTACCGGCAGTTCATTGAGGCAAGGGCGTTCGTGAATACGGGTATCCGCAAGTAGATCAGGCTTCACTATTTCGGTCGATATGAGAAATCGACAAGACAAATATACTATGCTCTCTTCACTGTTTGTCGGCCTTTAATCAAGTACTTGCAAACTACAACAGTACTATTGACGTGCTCAACAAGTTACCGGCGTGCTGGATACAAGGTGTATCCCTTACATGCTTTAGAGGAGACTCGGTCACTGGGACTCGCTGACAGTGTAACGCGTAACGCTGACAGCGTTTGCCAAACGCCGTTTGGACTCATTTACGCGACATCCTGCGGTGCTACTGTACAGTATGCGGCACACGGTGGTACATGTACACCGTGTACATGTACCACCGTGTACAGACTCCGCCCACAAACTGAAAAGGGTGGACCTTCAAAGTTCCCCCAGGTTATAAATTATGTACCGAATATGTAATATCGCAAGCAAATGTCTCACATTTATTTGTCAAATTAAAACGTCGCTCATTCTCACTTGGTGTCGACGCGTGAGTGTTGTTCTCCTTCTCCTCTGAAAATACAATCCCGCTCTTCATAAAGCAGTGGCGAATTGTCTCTGGAGTGATATCGCCCCACGCTTCGTCAATCCACTTCATTCCTTGCAATTGGTCAACGTAGTAGATACCCTTTCCCTCCGGAGCCTTGTGTGGCATCGACTTGTCAGCCCTATTGCACGCCAAACTCAAGTGCCTATCGCGATAACCACTCTTTGCTGCCGCAATAATTCCGGCGTCCATTGGCTGAAGATATGATGTAGTGTTTGGCGGCAACTTCTGCACAGTGATGTTGGTGAGCTCACCGCTGGCTCGCCATAATACGCTGGGCCTTCTTCGTAATGAGCCGACGAGAAAGACAGACATGAGCACTCTGACACTCCATCACAAACTCGCCAAGCTGGATCTCAAGCTCCGGGCAGCGTACACGAGATATCCGTCCTTTAGCGGTGGTAGCAGTTTGAAGCTTAGCCTTGATGGTGGCTGCGTCCCGCAGGACTCTAAAGATTGTAGCATCGGCTGGAGGGTGCGAAAGCCCAAACGCGTGTAGCGCCCAGCGCCCCAATTCGGACAGTGTCAGGGAGGGACAGCGGCAATGTTTTTCAATAACCTTGCACTTCTGGTTGATAGTTAGCCAGAGACCTTTTGTGCCTTTCGTCATGTTCTGCTCTGCTCGAAGACGTGCAATGATGCAATTGGCGGGAGAATTTGAAATTAAAACAGTTAGTGTGACCCACATTGGCGTGAGACAGACACCACCTCCTGAATATGCTTAGCCTGATACAGCCGATTTTGAAAGGTTATAAGCGGGAGGTAGTTTTCAGTTTCTGGGCGGAGTCTGTACTACACGACCATCATTCATACTACTTGTACAGTACATGTACATGCAAGTATTTTTTTACAGTGTGGCTCGTCTCACTGGCGCACATAGCACAAACACGATACAGGATAAATGAACGAGCACCTATATACAGGATAAGTTATCGTGAAGTCCACCGCCACTAGATTTTTTCAGCTCTGACAACCGTACTGTGCTCTCCAATGCGGCCCTACCGAGGCAACACCACTTTTAGTATCTAGATACCTCCAGAAAAGTGCACTATTCGCAGGCGATCCGCATTGCGAGGGGTTGATTTCCTTTGCTCGGGGTTGATTAGCCCATCTTTGCACTTGGTCTGGTCGAATGATTCGACTCGACGGTCGGTGGGCTACTGTATCGCTCTTTGCGCTGGCGGTCAGCCAGTGGCGGAATGGTGACATGGATTCTCCGCCTTCAGTTCTCTTCAGCCACTTCCTTCGAACTGCGAATGATGGTGGCGGAAGGATTGAACCCCTTCGGACGATCTTCTCACTTTGCAATTTGCGCCGCAACCCGCAGCAGCCTTCCAACCACCAACCAAGATGAATGCCCACACCCGCTTCGCCCTCCCCATGAACACGCACGGCAACCTCAAATACTTTAACGACAAGGCCCAGGAGAACGCCGATACCAACACCGTCAATGCAGACAAATCCGACGTCGCACTCACCGCCACGAAACAACGTCGTGACTCGTCGAGCGCCAAATTCTCGCAGAAAATGAAGATGTTGTTCCCCGGCAAGAAACTCCAGGAGAAATCGACGTTGAGTGAAGAGGAAGAGGCTGGACGGAAGCAGTCGACGATGTCCCAGCTTGTTGGCTCGCATTCGACCATGCACATGGGTCGACGCTAGACACCGGTGCCAAGTGGCGTTCTGACTGCCTTTCACTCCCTCAATTTTATTATCAAAGGCTACGGTACTCGAAAGGAAAGTCCCTATGGCCTCCGAGACGTTATAAACTTGGATACAATTCACTTTGCTACACAACTTTACGCCAGCAGACCGTACAATTGCGTTTATGGTTTCTCTTGATCGATTTATCGTACATGTTTTTAGTGCTGCTTACTATCTAGTCGGTTGCTAGCGGTGACCTGTGGCCATCGCTGCCTTGGAGATGACAAACTGCCGCCAGAACACGTTCTTCTTCTTCTTCACCATCAATTCGTTGGGCACTAGAGGCCATCCACCACAAAGATTGCCACGCACTTCAACATGTAGCCATCCTTCATTTACGTCCTCCACATCAACAATCACTCTCACACTTTTCGTACTTAAAAGAACACCATCAGTACAGTTTCCATCCATTCCGCGCGCTAAGACATTTGAAAATCTCGAGGGAAATACTAGAGACCATCACTCTCCCTTGTCACCTTCTCTCTCTCTCTCATGGTGGCAGCCGTGTCGATCTCCCTCTCAGCTCCTCGTAGTACGCGGATGGCTACACGCGCGTCTCCTAGAGCCTCAGGAAGCGTCTCCTCAGTCCCTACAGCAGTCCCTACAGCTTCCTCCGCTCCTCAACGTCGACGACCACGTAATAACGGCCCTTTAAAGGGTGTGGTAGCCATGGTGGACGTCCGAGTTGGTGCTGATGCTCAAATCGACTGCAGTGATGTTGTAGCGCGGAAACTGCGGGAGTTAGGGGCTTCTACGGTCAAGAGATTGTCGCCCAAGCTCACACACATAGTTTTAAGCCACTTTACGCCTGTTTGGAAGGGAAAAATCGCCAAGTGGCAGGATGGCGGCAGTTCCATGGCTGTTGCAGCCACTAGGTTCGAGTTGAAGATCGTCTCACAGCTCTGGGTTAACGCGTGCTATGTGAGCAAGAAGCGGATGGACGAGCGACCATTTTTCCCAGTGAGTCAGCAGAATATAATGGAAAATGCGGTGAATACAGCCAAACCCAAGCTTAAGAGGCGACAGTCACTCGGAGCTGAAGCTTCAAAAGCTTTGGATACAGAGAAACAAGGAGCTGAGACGACGGACACCAAGAAAACAGATGCTAAAGCTGAGACCGAGAGTAATACTGGCAACATGACGGAGGCACCGGCCCCAGCGTCGACTTTTAAGATTAATAAGACGCTGAATGGTACCAGGAGGAAGAGGCGAGCGCTGTCAATGGAGCCTATGACGTCGGACGCGATTTTGAAAATGCTAGAAGCGACAGAGCAAGCACAAGAAGCAGTGCAATTTAGTACACCGAAGAAACAGCCTATTCGAGCGAAGAGTGTGAGCTCGTCGGCAAAGCGGAGGCGAACATTGAATGGACCACCAACACAACAGGATGAAGACGAAGTGACCGTGTCACAAGCAAGTGGAATTGTAGCGGAGAGCGAGTCGGAGAATGAAATCGAGGACGATATCAAGGAGAAGATGAACGAAATCATCGTGATTCCGGATAGCCAGGCGAGTCAGCCGTCTCCTGCTCCGCAGAAGTCTCCCGTGGTCTTATCAGGTTCGAGCAGCACACCGACCACCAGCAGTGGAGACTTCACTATTGGTACCCCTGATGATGACAGCAGTAAGAAGCAGCCAACAGCACGAGAATTGCGGCGCCGCAACAGGAACTCGCTATCGTACGGTGGTGGACTGACGTTGAAATCTGGTATATGGTCGTGTGCTGCGTGTGGTTGCTCAAATCCACGAACGCGCAGGTTTTGCACGGATTGTCAGGCTTCGAGGGGCTCACATAAGTCTCCAGGTGCGGATAGTACTGCCGCTGCTTCTCCTGCAACTGGTACAAGCACCACAACAGAATTACCCATGACTCCTCTCACTCAGACGGTATCAGCTCCCTCTACTCCCAAAACAAAGACGCCTACTCCGAAAACGAAACCTAGAACTCCTGGTTCGACTAACAGCTTGAAGACCCCGGCCAGTAGCCCATCCGTGCTTGAGAGGACTCCAAGATCTTTGACCCGGGCTACGGCTAGCTCAGCTGCTAAGGCCCGTACGCCAAGTCCTGCTGTGTCCAGGGTGACACGCTCAGCAACTAGAAGTGCAACTCCCAGCCCAGCAAGCAGGTCAAGAACCCAAAGCCCGGCAACGCGAAGTTCCTCGTCAAAGCCACAAACGACGCGCTCCTCGTCAACAGCACGCTCGTCGTTGGCAAGCGCTTCAGTGTCAGTCGACGTACAGAAGCCTCCTGTGAAGAAAACACAGCGAAAACTCCCGACAACAACTCCCTCTAGTGCTGCTAAGCTACCTCAAAGCGCAGCCAAGAAGCGAGCACGTCCTCCGGTTTCCAATAACAGTATAACAACCCCGATTGTGAAGAAGGCACGACTCGACAGCAACAAGGAAAACACGTTGGACAAACACATGGCAACTCCAGGATCGGTGTCGGGCTTCATGAGAAAGCATCGTGAGGTTAACTCGACGCCGATTCCTATGGCAATGAGCTTCTCTAGTACGACACGAAAGACCCCACGCAAGACCGCACGGAACATATTCGGTATTACTGGTGTTAGCGCAGAAGCGCGCGGAGTCCTCCAGTGTGCGATTCATGCTATCGATGCTAACATGGCCAATGAACCCGGTTATCGAAAAGCACGCGTGGCGAAAAGTGTGGATTATGCTGCTGGAGTAACGCACCTTATTGTGGGCAAGGACACGAGGCGGACAATTAAGGTACTCTTTGCCATCGCTCGTGGGGCCTGGATTGTGACGGAAGACTGGGCATTTTCCTCACTGGACCAAGAACGCTGGCTCCCAGAAGAAGATTTTGAAATTGCGATGTTCGCGAACAAGTACTCGCGGGAACACCCCGAATCTCGGCAGATATTTAAGGGCACAAAGTTTTTTGTCGGCTCCAACGTTGAACCATCTCGTGAAGTGCTTCAGTCTCTCATTCAAGTGGCAGGCGGCGAGGTAAGTGTTGATACGTTCTTATGCCGCGCGATTATCAGTTGCTGATCATTGCCATCGTTGTTCCTACTCCAGATTTGCAACCAGATTTCAGTTGCAGACGTCTGTATTTGCGGCGATGCTTCGCTCTTCCGACGTGCCCAGCGAACTGGCATTAGAGTTGTCACCTCAAAGGTAAGCTATTCAGCAGTTACCGGTTCCTGTTTCGGATTGCCAGAGTGCTAATATCTGGTGTGTGTGTGAAATTAGTGGGTGTTCGATAGTATCGCGACGATGAAACTTGGAGATGATGCCAAGTATGCTTTCACTGAAGCGTTCGGCACTCCCGCCAAGACCCCTTCAAAGCGTCGTGCAGCGGACTCTTTTGGTACACCCGCGCACACACCGGCAAAAAATCGACGAGCTGCGACTTCAGGACTTGAAGTTCATTCCACCGTTCCTGAATAAAGCAACGGTGGAGGATGTGGTATGCATGTAGTGCGTCGGCAATTCCCTAATTTGAATGTGCACGTTATTTTCAAGGTTTTGTAGCCACGCTGTAACACACGCTATCCCGTGATGCTTGTGCTGTGCATCACGTGGCAGGTATCGAATATGTAGTGTGCCTTTACATGTGAGTGCATAATTTCAAGGTGCTGTGCTGACATACTGAAGGTTTCTAGCATTATGAATTTTACGACGAGCACACAGAGCTACCTCACGACATACTGGTAAATCCATGTTACTTTTCTTACTCGGCAGCAGGAGCAGGGGTGGCAGCAGGTGCAGCGGGTGCGGCAGGGGTACCAGCAGGCGCAGCAGGGGCGGCAGGAGCAGCAGGGGTGGCAGGAGCAGCAGGAGTGGCAGGAGCAGCAGGGGTCTCCGCTCCACTTCCACTTTCGGGTTCCGAGTCATCATCACCAGACTCACTGGCAGGAGGCTCAGCCCCACTGCCACTAGCAGGAGCGGGGGCCGGAGTAGCACCGGATCCACTAGCCGGGGTTTCAGCTCCGCTGCCGGCAGGCGCAGGAGTGACAGCCGGGGTGTCAGCGCCGCTGCCACTTGCCGGTGCAGGAGCCTCAACACTACCACTAGCGTCACCGCTCGAAGGAAGCTCGACGCTGCCGCTGCTTTCGCCACTGGAAGGGCCACCTGTAGCGGTTCCGGTGCCGCATTCGCCCGTCGAAAAGTCCACCGCCCAGAAGTGCACGTACTTCCGGGTCTTGTCGAACGTGTAACCGGGGCCCATGACGTTTGCCGACTTGCTAAAGATGGTACTCTTAGCGCTCGAAGCCTTGGACCAAGCGGCGACAATGCTCGACGCAGTCCTGTATCCAGCACCAACAATCTCCGTGACTGTCTCGGCCTTGAAACCTTGCTCGGCAGCACGAGTCTTGGGCACCGATCCGTCCGAGCCCGTGCTCTTGATGAAGTTGTTGTCAGCCATGTCGTTCGTCTGAATCTGAGCCGCGTCCATGAGCATCTCGTTGAGGCACAACTCGTCCAGACCTTCCTTCTTACGAGCCGCGTTGATCTCATCCAGCAGGTCCTGACGGAAGTTGACGGCCTGCAGAGTACGGTGGTCTTCCTCGGTCGCGCTTACGGCGCCCACAAGGGCCAAAGTGGCAAAAGCGAAAACGTTGCAGACGTTAACCATTGTGTGTTTTGCTGTTAGTGCTGTATGGACAGAGCTTGGTGTGGCTCTGTGGCTGCTGATTTGGTGAACGAACGAGCGAGTGTCGGTCTTGAGCCAATTGCAGAATGAAAGTGTTAGCTACGCCTTCATGGCTCGACGCGGGGACAGCCCGAGCGTGGGCAAAGCTGAGGATAAGCCGAGGATAGGATCAGGCTCTTCCATGGGCTGGCAAAGCGAGCTAAACCGATACAAATGCATGGAGTACCGTCGTAGCCAGTGCAAAAAGAGACTTCCCATCTGAACGACAAGTCTTCATGCAAAGCTGCTCGAGTCCCGAAAACCAGCTGAATCGCAGCAAATAATCGCTCTGCGTAGGTTTTTCGCCTGACTCTTCAAGACACTGATCAGTTCGAGTTCGAGCTGGGTTTTGGTTTGAAGGGAGGACCTTTCGCTATGGAGCTGATCAGTGATCGTGAATTTTGCCGCGTTGTGCAATGCTCACGGCAACATGAATTGCAAACATTTGCAACTTTACCTGGGCGCGAAAATAGATGAGTCGAAATTTTCTCGTCGAGTTGCAAGGCAAATTCGTCTTGACCAAAATCTGTTGCAACCTGTGTCATGATGCTTTGCCACAATGTTGAAGTGTCTGGCAATGAAGAAAAACACCTTCGATAGTTTCGCTGCGCGAACAATGCAGTGGTGTTCGCCGTTTTGATATTAATCCGCAGTTTCAATTTCGCTACTGTACCTGTATTAAGCACGGCTGTAGCTCCTCTGCAGAACATTTTGCACGACACACGACAAGAAACTCCAACTGTGAGAAGTAAAATCTATGAACACTACGTAGGCGAGGAACCAGCACCTCGCGCCGATACACGCCAGCAACTACAACCCTTTTGCTGCGGTACTTTGAGCAGGAAACTATTACAGCCTAGTCCTTCTTCTCCTTGCCGTCGTCCTTGGAGGCGTCGATAGCAGTCTTGACAATGGAAATCACAGTCTTCACGCGCTTGAACATCACTTGGCCGGTGGACATCATGATCAGCAACATGAACACAATCAGTGCCCAGTACAGGTGCGATAGCGTATGGCTCACTTGCCTAAATTAGTAACGAAAACAGCGTGAAATGAGTACAACTCCCCACCGAAAAACAATAGATCGGAATTGAAGAGGATACAGTAACGTACTTGCAGTCGTAGAGCGGGATGTCGTAACCGATGTGCTCATAGCACAGCAGGTCCTGCGAAATTCGGAACACGAGCAGCGCCAGCGCCAAAACACCAGGGATGAGGTAAAACTCCAGATTCTTGTACGGGTCACGTTCGGCATTGATCTCCAGGTAACGATGACGTTCCTTCTCAATCTGGTCCAGAACTTCCTGCCGGTAGCGTACAATCTCACTGCGGCGGCCCATACGTGCTCCATCATCAAACACGTCCATGGCACCTTCCAAGCACGCTTTATGGTGTGCTTCCAGCTCTTGAACAGGAACGTACTGGCATTTTGAGCCTGCGATCTTCTCCATCTCACGCTTGTACTTGATCAGGGCCTTATCACGCTGATTCACGTTGTTAGCCTCGGCCGTAGCTTCAAGCAGGGTCTTAGCTTCCGGGAAGATGGACGCCTCACGGAAGAGACCAGCGTACGTCTTGATGTAAGTGAATAGCTCACGGGAAGTCACCGTCACGCCGTGGATCTTCTTCGGGAACAGGTTGGCAGGGTCGAATAGGTCGTCCAAGTAAGCCGTTAACAGCTCCAAGAAGCGGCTGTCAATTGCCTCCACAGATCCATCGTACTCACGTTCCGTGACTGCGTGGCCAGGGTGAGGCAGCAAGAAGCACGCCACCTTTTCGAAGCAAGAGCTGATCTGTTCACGCGTATCCGCCAGGTCCTTCTGCTTACGTGACGACAGCAACTCCACCATGTACTGGTCCATGTCCTCGCGCTTCTCAGCCAAGCTTTGATTGCGAGAAAAGTCCTGCCAGTCACGCACCAAGAAGTCGAGACGCTGGAAGGGACGTCGACGTTTGGGTGACGTCTCATCCTCTTCGTCTTCCTTGTCATCGTTCTCTTCCTTCTTCTCTTCGCCCTTTTCACTCACAGAGGACGTGGTTTTCTCCAAACTACGGCCAGAAGCACTGGCTGCACGTTGTAACGCCTGTTGCTTGTCATTTAATGACGATGACGACTTGGCATCTCCAAACAAAGCCATCCTACAACAATTTTCAGTAAAATCCTACTTTTCAACTCCAAAAAAAAATAACTTACCGTCCGTATTCCGTGAACAAAGCCAAGTGTTGCAGATTGTCCTCTTGCACTCTCTTGTCCACATTGTAAATCTGGTACGAACTCAACAACGTACTAAGACCGAAGATACTTGCCGTCAGCATCTGAGACGTCTCGGAATCGAACATTCCTTGTGTATCAATCAGGAACACCGCAATATCCTCTCCGGACTGACTTTTGCGGATAAAAGGAGTTTCCCACATCCAAATTCCGGTCGTATTACGCTTACGACCAGCTCTCCAGCTGAAGCCCTTTTCCCCGTGGGTCTGCTCCACATTGGAGTTGCCTTCGAGCTTCCCTTCTCCACTTCCAGTGACACCTTCCATAACCCACGCCTTCCACACTTCCGTGCTTTCGTCCTGCGCTCCGTCAGGCTTGAGCATGCGTCCATGGCTGGCGTGACGGAGGTATCGAAGGAATAAATCCAAAACGAAGCTTTTTCCTGTCCGGAAAGCGCCCACAACGGAGAAAATAGCGACTTTCATGTCCTCCGGCACCTGATGGAAGATCTTCCGCAGCGCCTCCTCGTCCAGCGTGAAGTTGGTGCCTTCCTCATTGATGCTGACGATCTGCCGCGCCTTCGGGAGCTCCTTCACGGGCTCCAAAGCCACGGGGGCCGGAGGGGGAGACACATGAGAGGGCGAAGGTGGGGAGCTCATTTCGAGGTTTGATCTTGTTCTCGACTGATGAGGAATCAGTTCCGCCTGATTCTTGTAGAACGTCTATTGGTGGAAAATAAAATAGAGACATGTGATTGGATAAGATACTTTTCAAAAAGAGGCTGATGTGGGATAACTAAAACAATTTTTTTGTGGATGATGTTGAAGCAGCTAACAATAATTGTTAATTCTCAATTCGTTAGTGCTGTCTTACTACACTTTGAATCATAGTAGTAAGGTTAAAGTTGCCATCATAGTGAAGAAGAAGGAGGTTCCCAATGGAAATGTCGACGCAGTGGACGTTGCTACGATACGGGAACCAGCAGCGAGGCACGCAGTATAATCTTCAGGCGTTGACCACCACATCATCGAGCACAAGTACCAGGTGAGGCACACGGTGTCCTCGCACGTAGTCTGCATGTACGACTGCGCCTGTGAATTGTAGTAATACTGCTCCACAATATCCGAGTCTCTTGCCGCGTTGGCGATGAAGTTATTCATCTCCGACCACGACAAAGAGCTGACATTGTACGCCGTGCTCGCCTTGAAGAGCGGCTGCCAATTGAGAGGATCGTTGTCGTCCGAGAGGTTTGTACCATGGACAGTGAAGTCCAGCAGATCGTACGTGCTCGGGTCGAAGTCCCAGACCATGAACGCTGGGTTATTGTAGAAGATCGGGGAGATAGCGGCCGACATGAACAAAGGCACGAGTTGCGAGCTCTGGTCGCTATTGTCAGCTTCAATAACCTCGTCCGGGTCCTGCGACTCCATGTCAGCGGTGAGTGGCAAACGGAACTCGACACTGTGCGTGTGGCCGAAGATCTGTGCCTTAATGACATCCGCATACTGCGTCACGATCTTCTTGTACGTTGAAATGTACGAAGCTTCCCACATGGGTGAACCGTCCTGAGCGTCGATGATCGGGGGAATGTGGCCGGTAATGTAAGCGAATTTACCGCCGGTGCGAAGTCCCGATAGCGTGGCGTTCAGCCACGCGAATTGCTGGAACGGGTCGCTTTCGTTCGTCGTGTCCGGCTTGTGTTTCGGCGAGTAAGGGACTGTGTTGAGTGTAAGCAACACGAGCTTCTCGTCGAGCTTGTAGGATAAGTAACCGCGAGTGTTGAGGTCCTTGAGGCTCGTTGAATTGAGTAAATTACTCCACGCTGGAGACACAACTTCGATCGTCGGGTTCTCTTCAGTGGATGGATCGGTGACGTTCATAGTGTAATCTACATCGACAGGGTGGTTAGCAAGATTCAAACAAGGAGGTAGAACCAGAATTTGAACGTACTTGTAGTGTCAGTATTGCCCAGGATAGCGGTGGCATTGGCAGAAGCGGAGAAGTACTGGGCCATAGTCTCCACGTTGACTTTCACTGCTTCAGCGAGATATTCATCCGATGGTTCACCATGCACTGCATGGTCCCCAGTGTACAGGAAGAAGGCTGGATCGGGCAGAACTTCCTTGGCGTACTCGAGAGCTGAGGTCAGTAAACTGATAGGAGCATCGTTGCCGTACTGGATCGGAATCTCCGCGGATTCATTTTCATCCAGAGACTCGGAAATGTTGAGGTGGACGTCGGAAAAGTGCAGGATTTGCTTGGCCCCCACCTCATCACCGACGCTGGAGCTGCTACCGACAGACCCCGTTCCGGAATTGTCCTGAACACTTGTGGACGTGATCTTGCCGCCTTGTAGACTGGGCGACTTAGCCTCAACTGGGGACATGGTCAGTAACAGGATAGTTGATACCAAGCGAAGAAGCATAGATCCGAAGTAATGAGTGGATGCCGAGTTCGTAGTAGAGAGGAAATTGAACAATGAACACTGCTGACACCGCAGGTAGATCACTAGACATGATCTACACGTATATCGCCCAATGTCGGTCAGTATCTGAGACGCTCATGATAGGTCTCAGATAAATTTGGTGTATGCAGCCATCATGTCGGCACCACGTTAGTCGCCCGGAACGAGCAGTGAAACTTCAAATGCAACGATCTTGGCGGTATTATCCTCATATCCACAAGTCAAAGGTTATCCTGCAGCATTTTAAAGCACAGTGGATCAAGTTTTTCACCCACGTTGTTTGCATTGATATATTAAAATTCAAAAATTATCTAGCGTGTTGCTGTCCAGCAAACACGTTTGGACTACCAACACCCCCGTCAGACCTTGATCGCAGCCGTCGGAACGGTTCCAGTGCCCAACTAGCTGCAGTTCGCCAGGCGTCAGCTGCGTATTCGTATAGTGCTGGAGGGACGGGAACTTCTCGTGGTTCACGTAGAAGATGGCGAGGTGTACGTTGAGCGAATCTCTGAGACTTGTCCTTGACCCACCACAAGACCGAATACGTCTCCTCCGTCTCTGTGTCTTCGTTGCGTTGTAGTACGACACCCGCATACCATTGTTCACTGTGCATGATCTCGACAATATCCCCCTTCTCGAAAATGACAGGAGGTTCCGGTTCCTCTAGCCTCACCTCCTTCTCCTCCGCTTTAAGAACCTCTACACGCTGCAGTTCTCCAAATGCTGCAGACGGTAGTGGAGCTAATGCTGCATATTGGTCCTCCACCTCGCGTAGGTACGCATTCCCCACTTCGAAAGCCTCAGCAAGAATCTGACGCATGGGACTTGCAACCAACGGAGCTACGTCCAACGCTTGTGCAACGAACTCGTAGGCGCGTTTAAAGCGCTTCACTAGTCCGTCGATCTCGTAGTCACGAGGATCAACGGATTGCGCGCGACGGCACAATGGACACGAACGGAAACGGTGCTGAGCCGCACGGGACAGACACGACCAGCAAAACGTGTGTGTGCAGGACAACGTGATCGGAGCTTGGACGTCAGCACAGAGACAAATTGGACACGTTAACGCTCTTGGACCGAGACGGAAATTACCGTCAGGTAAGACACAGAGCATCACTCGGTCCGTAAGAGCTGCAGTTTCATCGCACAAGGCGTCCAGTTGGGCTCCGTCGTAGAACGACTGGCATTTGAGGCTGTCCAGAACGTGAGCTTTCAGTCGAGACGTCGAATCTTCAATTTCAATGCCAGAATTCGCTGTTTTGTCGAACTTCTTCGCAATTTTAACCAGTGCGAGACTGTTAAGGACGACAAAGCGGCGGAACGCGTCCACTTTGCGTGAGAGCTGGAGAACATCCAATAGCAGCGTTCGAGCCGTGGCGTGAGGCAGCACCCACCGCGTCCCCAAAGTTTGTTGCAAAGGTCTCAGTTCGCGGTTCACTAGATTGTCGAGGATTCGAGCGTGAGCATCGTTGAGTTTTTGCATCTCGAGCTCTAAAAGGGACTGGAACCACAGCATTTGCTTGTCACTGGGGCGATTCTTCTCTGCAAAAGACACTTTAATCTCGCGCTTTAAAGCTTTGTAGTCGACGTAGTCAGTGGCCCACTCCGGAGATGCCAAACTGCGCACACGTTTGCCGAACTTCATCGTTGCGAGGTCCAAAGCGAATTTCAAAGTGAGGATACTTTCTCGAGTGAAGACGTAGCATTGGGACCAATTTTAGATTCTCAATTGCAAAAAAGATTCCTGAAAAAAATGTCTATACTTTATCCTAGTTGTTTTGAAGAATCGAATCAAAAGGCAACTTTTTCAATGAAAATGCACGTGAACCAAAATTAGGTGCACCGTTGCTTCAACTTACGGTTCCCAGGCGGATCCACTGGAGCGGATGCCCTTGTCCTCTTCGCCCAAAACCGGGTAGTCCGTGTATCCAGCCTCAATTGGCATATCCGGCTGCAAGTAGAACGTCTTGGGGTCGTATGGCGTCAGCTTCTCGTCCTGGCGCAGACGCTCGACCAGGTCCGGATTCGAGATGAAGTCGCGTCCGAAGGCGATGATGTCGGCCGCTCCCTCCTCGACAGTCTTCATGGCGTCCAAACGGTCGAAACCCGCCGCAGTGATGATGACACCATTGTAGATGCTGCGGAAGTGGCGAGCCACACCTTCCTTTGGCACATCGGAGTTGTCGGCGTGCATTCCACGACGCTCAACGACACTCAAGTAGGCGAGGTCGTAGTTGTTGAGGTTGTTCACGAGGTATCCGTAGGTCTCACGCGGGTTCGAGTCCTTGCAGCCGAAGGTGTCTCCAAAGGGAGAAAGCCGAATTCCGACCTTACTGGAAGGCAGACCGGAGAGAACGGCCTCCACCACTTCGAGCACCAGTCGCGCGCGGTTCTCGATACTTCCACCGTACTTGTCCGTTCGTGTGTTGACGCTGTCGCAGAGGAATTCTTCCAGCAGGTATCCGTTGGCGGAGTGGATCTCAACTCCGTCAAAGCCCGCGGCGATGGCGTTCTCAGCCGCACGCTTGTAGTCGGCGACGATGCCCGGAATCTCATCGATGTCGAGCGCGCGTGGGGTCACGTAGTCCTTGCGGCCTTCGCGAGTGACGGCGTGGCTCTTGATGTTCGCCATGCGCGTGGCGCTCGAAGACACCGGCAACTGTCCGTCCGGTTGGTTGAGCGGATGACCGACTCTGCCAGTGTGCCAGAGCTGTACAAACACCTTGCCACCCTTGTCGTGGATGGCCTTGGTCACGAGTTTCCAGCCTTCGATCTGGTCTTGGTTGAAGATGCCAGGAGCGCCAAAGTATCCTCTTGCCGTGGGGCTGATGTTCGTGGCCTCGGTGATGAGAAGACCACCGTCAGTGGCTCGTTGCTCGTAGTACTGGACCACCAGGTCCATAGGCGTGCCGGCATCACCTGTTCGCACACGTGTGAGAGGAGCCATGGCGACACGGTGTTTGAGTTGCACGGGGTCTTGTTTGCCGCCGAGAGTGATAGCGGAGAAAAGGCTGGGTGCGGGGGTACTGTTAGCAGAGGGGGCCATGGTTACTGGGTCTTGAGGACGCTGGTTGCTTGAGTTGTTGAAAGGAACTTGAAAAATGAGCTGGTTAGATTCAATAGTCGAGGCCGGAGGGGCCACCTTCATGTATTGAGAGCTTCATCATTGGAAATGCAACGTATCCATTTGATAGTGAAAAACTACGTCAAACTCCTTGACGACGCTATCAAGCGCCAAACTTACGTAATATACCTGGGTTTTGTCTCAGTACAAGCCATTGAGTAACTCAATGCTTTCGTAGTGGTACATGTTCGCAACAGTTTTTGGCGAGATTCCGATCGCGTCGTCATTGAGTTTGACGTAGTTTTCCTCAATATCCTCTCCTACTTTAGGGATTTGATATGCCTCCCGTAATGTATCCCGACGACTATTGAATCTAACCAGCTCATTTTTCAAGTTCCTTTCAACAACTCAAGCAACCAGCGTCCTCAAGACCCAGTAACCATGGCCCCCTCTGCTAACAGTACCCCCGCACCCAGCCTTTTCTCCGCTATCACTCTCGGCGGCAAACAAGACCCCGTGCAACTCAAACACCGTGTCGCCATGGCTCCTCTCACACGTGTGCGAACAGGTGATGCCGGCACGCCTATGGACCTGGTGGTCCAGTACTACGAGCAACGAGCCACTGACGGTGGTCTTCTCATCACCGAGGCCACGAACATCAGCCCCACGGCAAGAGGATACTTTGGCGCTCCTGGAATCTTCAACCAAGACCAGATCGAAGGCTGGAAACTCGTGACCAAGGCCATCCACGACAAGGGCGGCAAGGTGTTTGTGCAGCTCTGGCACACAGGCAGAGTCGGTCATCCGCTCAACCAACCGGACGGACAGTTGCCGGCGTCTTCGAGCGCCACGCGCATGGCGAACACCAAGAGCCACGCCGTCACTCGCGAAGGCCGCAAGGACTACGTGACCCCACGCGCGCTCGACATCGATGAGATTCCGGGCATCGTCGCCGACTACAAGCGTGCGGCTGAGAACGCCATCGCCGCGGGCTTTGACGGAGTTGAGATCCACTCCGCTAACGGATACCTGCTGGAAGAATTCCTCTGCGACAGCGTCAACACACGAACGGACAAGTACGGTGGAAGTATCGAGAACCGCGCGCGACTGGTGCTCGAAGTGGTGGAGGCCGTTCTCTCCGGTCTGCCTTCCAGTAAGGTCGGAATTCGGCTTTCTCCCTTTGGAGACACCTTCGGCTGCAAGGACTCGAACCCGCGTGAGACCTACGGATACCTCGTGAACAAGCTCAACAACTACGACCTCGCCTACTTGAGCGTCGTTGAGCGTCGCGGGATGCACGCCGACAACTCCGATGTGCCAAAGGAAGGCGTGGCTCGCCACTTCCGCAGCATCTACAATGGTGTGCTCATCACAGCGGCGGGTTTCGACCGTGCGGATGCCATGAAGACTGTCGAGGAGGGAGCGGCCGACATCATCGCCTTCGGACGCGACTTCATCTCGAACCCGGACCTGGTCGAGCGTCTGCGCCAGGACGAGAAGCTGACGCCATACGACCCCAAGACGTTCTACCTGCAGCCGGATATGCCAATTGAGGCTGGATACACGGACTACCCGTTTCTGGGCGAGGAGGACAAGGGCATCCGCTCCAGTGGATCCGCCTGGGAACCGTAAGAAGAAGAAGTTGATAAGCTACTTAGTGAACAAGTCGCTTTACCAATATCTACTTGTACTTCTTGATTATTGCCGATGAGGGTCCATAATATTATTCGGTCGCTTGGTTCTTGATTAACCGAAATCCAAGAACTGAAATCACTGCATTGGTACAACGTGGCCTAAATTAATCTCACCCTCTGAAGGAACTTGGTTGCCCACAAGCCCGAATTTGCGAGGGACTATTGCCATTTGTTCTCGATTTGAGTTCTCGACCTGAGTCTCCAAATGTGTGTACACTGTTGGAGCGTAAAGTTCCTCAACGCAAGAAATGCAACCCAACACTGTAGGAACACAATGCAATGCAATACAATAAAATACATGTAATGCAATCATTACATGAAATACAACTAGGGCTACGCGAAGGCTGAGATAGGAAATTTAGCGGAGCGGACAATTTATCTCGCGCTTGCGGCGTTTCGTTTGCTTGTTGAAGACGGCGCCGAGCGTTGTGTGTAGTAGCATTTAATCGATTCTGATCCAGGCGCGCTTGGCGAGCCGCGAACGACTCATCAGCCCGCGCACGACGGCGTCGCGCATCCCTTCCTTCGTCCTCCATAGTCCAGAAGACAACACGAACAAGGACCCGTCGATTTTAGGCGAAACAGTGGCGACCGCGTGCTTCTCGCTGGGGAGGCGACGGATTACAAGTACCAAGGCGCCCTGCAAGCTGCTTATCTCTCAGGTTGGTACATTGTACGTGCGTCGCCAAGTTCCTGTCATTTTCCAAGTCACGTTAACAAACGTCTATCAGGGTCTCACATTGTCAACGTCTGACTCCGTCAATCATCGACAGCATTGGTTTTATCAGCCATTTCCTCGACCAGAATCGTCTTAAGCAGCCGCTGTACCGCCACCCATGGGATGACATTTCGTACCCGAAAGAGGAGTTGCTGGCCTTCCACCACTGGTAGTGTAGTAAATTTCCACCATATCACCATATCACACACGTAGACGACGCTGTGCAGCAAGTAGATCTTGTAGTGCGCCCAGCCGAACGAGGAGTTGCTGGCCTTCCACCTCTAGTAGTGTAGTAAATTTCCACCATATGACCAGATCACACACGGGGACGGCGCTGTGGTCGCATCGCCCGACATGAATTGTCTTGGTGCAGAACAGCAAGTAGATCGCCAGATCTTCACTGCAGTCCTTAGCGAACGTCTTGTACAACATGAAGTTGACGTTGTTGCCCACCAGTTTGCGTTTCTCTCGCCACGCCTCGATTCCTCCACTACTCTCTGACTGTCTCCGCTTGTCTCCTCCTCAACAGTTTCTCCCTTTAACTCCTTCTGCAGCTTTCCATCCTGCTTCAGGTTGCTCGCCTCCACGAAATACCCATAGCCCATTCCCATCTGCACGTGTCTTCGTCAGTGGATAATGTATTGTTCTGAACGTCCTCGTCCTTTTCTGCGGCGTCCTGGCGCGCCTCCTTCCGGAATATACGAACGCCAGGCCAGAGCCTCTTAAAGCTTCGTCTGGGTCCTGCTCGGAGCCACCCACGCCCATTTCTTCGCGTCTCCTTCTGACCGCCTGCTCCATCGGATTGATCTCGCGAGTGTCTTTGTCAGTGGATAATGTATTGTTCTGAACGTCCTCGTCCTTTTCTGCGGCGTCCTGGCGCGCGTCCTTCCGGAATATGCGAACGCCTCCTGCTCCATCTCCGGACTCGCCTACTGCAGTGCAGGGCGCGTTGGGTTGCGAAAAACAGTCTAGGAAGCCCGGTTGCCACCGGTGAGTGTATCGGTATACCGTTGCTGCCCATCCGACACGAATAAGCAGTTTGGGGAGGCCAGTCCCCATCGGTGCGTGTATCGGTATACCGGTGCTGCCCATCCGACACGAATAAGCAGTTTGGGGAGGCCAGTCCCCACCGGTGCGTGTATCGGTATACCGGTGCTGCCCATCCGACAGTTTGGAGAGGCCAGTCCCCACCGGTGCGTGTATCGGTATACCGGTGCTGCCCATCCGGTCGAATTAATCCTTGTTGGGCTGTGCTATACAGCAACTTCGTTGCTTCCTATCTCAGTATAATACAATACACTAAATACTGTACAACAATAGAACAAAACACAGACTTCATGCACAACAACAATTCAATGCAATACAACAATAACAGTGTCAATACAATACAATGCAATACAATATATTGGTGCTGCCCAAAACAATGTACGCCACACTAACTGAAGCTGGATTACGTTCATGGGTTCACTTTTGATTTCTATTCCAAACAAAACCATGAGCGATTCCGATGTCGTAGTGGAAGTGGCTCCGCTCTTGCAAGCGTCTTCTACTGCGAGTTCCGACGCCTCTCCAACTTCATCTTCTCCCTCTTCGTCTCCTCCATCTAACGCGGCCCTCACCGCTCCAAACGCCCCAGTGGTTGCGCCACCCCATGGTCATAACCACAGTCATGGCCACCATCCAAATTGTCAGCATTCTCACGGCCAAACTCCCCCAGAAGAGCAGGAACCGATGACCCCATTGGAGGAAATGTTTGCCTGTGCTAAACGCAACGATCTGGCGCAATTCGTGCAACTGGTGGCGCAATACGGCGATGAATTGGCTCGAGAGCGACGAGATCCGCAAGGCCACACGATCGCTCATTGGGCGGCACAGAAAGCCAACGGGGAGTTTCTCTACTATTTGCACTCGATCGGAGCACCCATTGACTCTCCAAGTGAAGACGGTAAAGTCCAGTTGCACCCCATCCATTGGGCCTGTGCAGCGGGCAACTTAAGCGCTTTACGGACTCTCGTTCGAAAGCTCGGAGTGGATATTAACACTTGTGACGCCAAGAAAAACCGTTCCCCGTTGCTAGTAGCTGCACAGAATGGACATCCGTTATTGGTGCTGTTTTGTGTGAGAAATGGGGCTGATGTGAAGCTTGTGGACGCGGATGGAGATACAGCAGTGCACTGGGCAGCGTATAAAGGAGCGACGGAGATCGTCGCTGTCTTCCAGTATCTCCAAGTGAGCTCTGATGCTCCTGATAACTTCGGACAGACGCCATTGCATCTCGCTGCAATGAGAGGAGAGCTGGAAACGGTGCAGTTCTTAGTGGAGACGCTGGATGCAGATGTGAACGCTCTGGACTCCAAGAAACGAACTCCGAGAGATCTGGCACAGCTCAAACGGTTCCGACACGTCGTGCAGTACCTGAAAGAACGAGAGATGCGCGTCGCGGCGTGGAATATCGCTGCTTTTACGTGGTGGTGTAACCCTGGCAGTCGAGCTCCGTACCACTTCACAGTGGTTAACGCTGTGGTTTCAGCGTTGATTTATCTCTTGGTGATTTTCCCCATGATGCCAGATAGACGCAATGTGATGGTTCCCCATTTGGCGTGGAACGCTGTGACTTGGTACTTCTTCTATCGCACTGTAACCACTAAGCCTGGTAGTGCAGCAGACGACAGTAAGAAGTACGGTGTCGCCTATGAGAAGGTCACGGAAGCTCTCATTGGTGGAGATGATGAAGAAGACGACGACGAGATCGAAAGCGCCAGTGCTCGTGCTCAACGTGAATGTATGGAGCGTCCGTTGTGTCATACCTGCCATATCCAAAGACCTCCACGATCCAAACACTGCCGCATCTGCAAGACTTGTGTGCCAGTGTTCGATCACCAGTAAGTGGTCATTTTATCCTGCTACTTTGGTTCTAACCTGTTTTAACACGTTTTGTAGCTGTCCGTTTGTAGATAATTGCGTGGGACGTGACAACTACGCCATGTTCCTGCTCTTCGTGACGTTCCTGACTGTGGATCTGGTTGGCTTCGAGTACGTGCTCTACCTTCTATGGCGCTACCACCATGCCGTACGCTTCTACACTGTCATTGCGATGATCTACTTCGTGCTTTTCCTGCTCCCAGTCGGCCAGCTCGCAGGCTTCCACTTGTACCTCACAGCTCGCAACCGCACGACCAACGAGCTGCTAAATGCTGATCGGTATCGGTTCCAACGCGGTGAAATCCGCTCGTACGACCGCGGGATCATTCGCAATGTGGGTGAGCGCTGTTTCGGCCTCGGTACTCAACAAGATGACACAGAGGCGAAGGTTAAACTGCTTGATGAGCAGCTCCGCTCTGTTCCTGTTTAAACACCCTTTAAGTTGAAACACTTTGATTGGGTTGGTTTAAACTAATACCTTAAAGCTTACCAGAGCTGACACTTACTCTTGGGGTTCATACGGGAGCCAGCAGGACACGAAAACACACGTGCAAAGTCCCGTGAGTTGCTTGCTACTCCATTGATGCGCCATCGCTCAGGAGAGTGGGGATCTGTGGCTAAACGTTGTTTCAAACTGGCGTCACTAGCCTTGGCACAAAAAGCCTGAGCGAACGAAATGAAGAAGAGCTTGTCGGCTGCGTTGGCAGGCAAGTTGCGCTCGGCTTGACTCATGGATGTCATCAGTTCTTCCGTGTCGCTCTCGCTCATCTTGCTCAGCTGCTGTGTCTGCTCGGTAATAAACTCCTGGTAGGCGCCAAAAGCCAATTTCACTCCTCCGTTGTCCGCGATGTTCTCGCTCAGTGTGAAATTCCCGTTGACGTGGCCCAAAACCTTCGAATCTTCACTCGCCACCTCGAAGTTATTGTATTGATTCACGAGACAAGCTGTTCGCTTCGAGAACTCGTTCGCTGTGGCGTTACTCCACCAGTCTTGAAGGTTCCCGTCCCCTGCGTAGTATCTCCCGGAAGCATCGAAACCGTGTGTAAGTTCGTGACCGATGACACTCCCGATCGCACCGAAGTTCCGTGCTGGATGACGTCCACGAGCAAAGAACGGAGGCTGCAGGATACCTGCAGGGAACACGATCTGGTTGGCAGTTGGCTGGTAGTACGCGTTCACTGCAGCACTCGTCATCGCCCACTTGTTTCGGTCTACGGTGTTGCCGATCCGAGCCACGACGCGGTCAAACTCGTGCTTTTTAACGATCCTCATGTTCTCGGCTAGTGGGGAATCGCCACGTAATTCATACGGGAAATGCTCCTGAAGAGTGGAATGTCCGATGAGGTTCGTCATGTTGCCCAGTTTCTCCAAAGCTGCCTGTCGAGTAGAACCGTCCAGCCAATCCACCCGCCCGAGATTCTTCTGCAGCGATGCTTGAACCTGCGTTACTAACTGACTGGCAAGTTGTTCACTGGAGTCGTCGAAGCGAACAAGAGCGAAGTATTTGCCCACCAGATCGGGGAAGTTGTCCGTCACACGCTGAAGACACACTTTCCATCGAGGAGCTCGCACTTTCTGGCCTCGTAAAGTCCTCGCGAAGAACGAGAAGCTGGCTTGGACGAAAGGTTCACTTAGAACAGTAGCGTAGGCGCTGATGTACTGGTACGTTAGTACAGCTTTGAGCGTGTCTAGAGTCACAGAATCTCCAGTAAGTAGCTTTTCAACACGCCCGAAAAACGCTGGCGTCTCCACGATCACATCCGCGTTCTTGGATTTGAGACTCGACAGTAGGCCAGTGCCGTTAAGGAACTTCCCAAAGAGTAAAGGATACTTCTCAGCAGCTTGAGTCACGCTGAGTTTGTTGTACGTCGCCACTGGGTCCTGCAGCTTCTCTTTAGGTACGAAAAGTGGCGCTAACGTCTGCTCGAAGCCTATCACCGAGGACGCCCGAGCTGCCGCTGCACTGGATTCCCATCCAGCGAGAATGAAAAGCTCCACCACATAAGCATGAAACGCGTCGCTAATCGAGTCGAACTGCTTCTTGTCCAGATAATAGTCAGGGTCCGGTAATGACAGCCCAGTCTGTGACGCATACAAAGCGTACTTTGTCGCGTCTCGAGCGTCCGCAGATACACTCAAAGCCGTGAAGAAGTCGGATCCCGCCTTGGACAAGTCTCCAGCCAACTGGAATAGCTTCTTTTTGCTCTTCACTGCTCCAATTTGCTGTAAAACAGGCGCCAACACTTGCAACGACACGTCATCAGCAGTCGTGCTACTGGTGTTGCTGAAATTCATGCACGAGTCGTACAATTCACCCACGAGAGGCCATCCTTGCTGCATCACGTCCTTCAGAACCTTCTGGTTCTCGTCAGTCACTGTTGAAAAGGATAGAAACACACTCGGCCTGTCGTTAGGGATCTGCGTCTGCTTCTGCCATGAACCACAACTGAATTCGTAAAAGTCGTCACAAGGGTCCACATCTCGGTCAATATGAGCTGCCACATCACTAGGCAGTAGCTCCACCCACTCTGCTGTCTGTACAGAGTTCTGAACGACCCGTGGAGCCTGTAGCGTGCCTCCACGGACCACCAGAACGACCACAATAAGGAACAAAGCGCCTAAACCGCCTACTGCCCATGCAGCTACAGGCTTTTGCGTCAATAGAGGAGGAGGGCCAGCATATCCGGATGGTTCGTCATCATGATGCACAAGAGGCTGTTCATCTCCCAGCGCTTTTTGAGGCGGTAACGACGCGTCATCATCGTCGATAGGGGGCGACCCGCCGTCTTCGTCATAGATTTTCTTCCATTTCGAGCTCATAGAACGCTCCATTGAAGGCGCAACTTGGTGTGTTGAATGCGCACGAGTGTCTTCTTCTTGACGATGGCTGCTGTTCACCAGGTGGAGATACGTGGACTGCGTACGAGACGCTTCTTGGGTGCCGCTTCCAAGCCGGCAGATGTAGATTTGCGTGTTGGTTAACGACACCACACGGACTAAAAATACTGACCTAAATCATATACCGGACTATTACCGCGTTATCAAAATTTAGATATCGGACTATAATTGTTATGCAATATCGTAGGATAATCGTCTGGGCCAGTCAAAGAGCACGAACAATGGGCGGCAAGAGGAAGCGTAATGAAAGCTCTGTGAAGGCGCAACCAGGGGCCGGCAAGGTCAACAACAAAGCTGTTCATAAAACCAAGAAGCATAAAGCTGCAACCGCGAAGAAAGTGAGCGGATCGAAGCCTCAGAAGACGCAGGAGAAGGCAATTAAGCCAGCTGCTGCTGCGAATTCGAATTGGCTGGCACTTAAGAGCAAGATCCAGCAGAAGGACCAGCGCCACAAAGGCAACAAGACCCACGAGAAGAAGCACGACTTGGACGTGAAGGCGCAGAAGCAGCGTGTCAAGCAGGAGAAGCAGGCGAAGCGCATGAAGTTGCGCACTGCCGAGTGGGTGGACAACTCGCGTATTGTCGGAATGGATTGCGAAATGGTGGGGGTGGGACTCTCTGGTAAGACCAGTGTGCTTGCACGCTGTAGTATTGTGGACTACGACGGCAACGTGCTGTACGACAAGCATGTGCGGCCTGTGGAGAAGGTGACGGACTTCCGGACGCACGTCAGTGGCATCAAGTCCAGTTCACTACGTCACGCTATTCCCTTTGCCCAGTGTCTCAAAGAGGTAGGCAAGCTGATGCAGGACAAGATCATCGTGGGTCATGCATTGAAGAATGACTTCCAAGCGCTCATGTTCACGCCTCCGAAGCACTTGATCCGTGATACGGCTTACTACCGACCGTACATGCGTCGTAAAATGAACGGAACGGTACGTCACCACCGTCTTGTTCGTGTCTTTAATGTTGTCCACGATGCTAACGCTCTGGCTTTCGTGTTGCTTGTAGAAACTGTATCCGAAGTCGTTGAAGCACTTAACGGAGGAAGTTCTGGGCAAGCAGATCCAAACTGGACAGCACGACTCTGTTGAAGACGCACGCGCCACTTTGGAGCTGTACAAGCGCGAGCAGTACGCGTGGGAGAAGTATCTACGCACGAACAAGAGCAGCAGCTCGTTGGTGGGTGTTGCTCCTGCTCTGCCGACGAAAGAAGAGGACGATGCACCTCAGGCTCTCCCTGCCGCTGCCAAGGCTCATCTAGACAGTGACGACGAGGAAATCAGTACTGGACGAGGTGTCATGGCTGTTCCAGACTCGAAGGAGCTCGCTATCATGGAGTATGGCGAGTAAATGAGGACCCATATATCGTCCCGTAGATAGAGATGGACACTTTCGTAAAAGTCCATAAATCACTTCTTACCTTTTACGTAAAAACAGCGTGGTAAAAACGTCAGTGGAGATCAAAGCCAGCCATTCAAAAACACTTTTTTCACTTTAGAATTTGACGACCAAAAGGGAATTTGTATGGATTTTCGGTGCCTCTCTTTACCAGCTACCAGCCTTGTCTTCTTTAGCTCCGTCCTCTGGATGGAGCGGGGAGACGTCGACCGTGGTTACGCAGTTAAATATGAGGCGGAAAAGGACTTCTGGGGCTTCTTTATCCGAGTTTCTGGGGTTTCTGCTGCCTTCGGGCGCCGAGACTATCAGGACTTGATGCACGAGGGAGAAGAGCTTCAGTTCTTCTCACCAGCCTGTTTCCGTAGCCTATTGCGGGACCGGAGACGGCGCTGTTGCCTTCTCGTGCATTGAATGGAGGGGAGTTCCAGGGACATTTCTTGTTAATTGTATCTTGAAAAAGCACTTTTTTACTTTCCACTGGCTGGCTTACTCCGTCCGGCTTGTGATATACGCAGTGCAAATAGCGTACTGTGCTGCGTGAGGAATACCCTCTCTTCATCAGGTGTTGGTACCGGATGAAGTCGCTTTAGCTTCGGCTGGGGTGATCGAGGGCTTCTTGTGGCAGTCACATCCTTTTCCAAAGTCGTAGAACCAGTATTATCCCTTTTTGACGTTCTCGTCATTACATGGGGTTAACCAGTGGAGGTGGAATACTGATGGCATTGAAGCTGTCTTCTAACTCAAGGGGATAAAGCAGCCCCTCAATGGTAGGGTCACACCGAACAGCTTCCAAGATAACGTTCCTGTTCGCCTCGGACGGGTCCATTAGTGTTTGAGAATATTCTGGCGTCAGCGGGACACTAAAACTTGTAGCAGTTCCATTCTGAATCTTCTCAAGGTCATCACAGTACGGAGAAGGTCCTGCCAGCCACGGGTTGGCTCTGCCCTTCATGCGTTCCACCAGCTCGTCCGTCCACTCCCAGAAGAAGGAAATGTTTGTGTCACCGATAAAAATCCACGACAACTCGGTCGACAATTGCCTCACGTTTTGTGGGAGCTGGTGGAGATTCATGTTGCTGATGCTGAGGAAAAGCATCCCCTGAACCTCGAAAACCTCTGGAGGGATTTCGTGGATCGGATTCCCCGTCAGTGCGAGATAATAGGGCTCCAGTCGATGCAAAGCTGGTGTCACGACGGTGAGTTGACTGTACTCCACTTGCAGAAGTGCGTTTAGAGGCCATTTTGTATCAAGATCGTCTGGTAGTTCCCGTAAATTCGTGACACAGATCTCGATATCGTTTAGTCTGTGGGGAAAATCAACCGATTGAAGACCTCCAGGTAAAAGTCCGTCCGTCATATTGGTACGTACGATGAGCAGTGTGGCCATTGCTGGGTGGTTCGTCTGCGTTATCGCTGCCGAATCGCCCCACTCGACGATGGTTGAGTTGTAAATTTTGATATTCCGAAGCTGGTGAAACTCCGTGAAAAGATCTGGAATCTCAAGCTCAGGGCAATGGCGAACGAGCAATTGAACCACAGTAGAACTGTCGAATTTGCTCCATTTATCTTCCACTTCGTCCTTCTTTCCGTTAATTCCAAGTGCATAGCAATCCAGACCTGCGAGATAGCAGGATGTTCTCGAAACTGCCCAGGGCCTCACTTGCATCAAACATTGGGGTAGAGTTGGCTGTGTTGATGCTTGAATATGAAGACCAAGCACCAGAAACCCCCATATACCGAACACCCAGTGAGCTGTTCGTAATGATAGTCTGCGAAGGTTAATTCCGTTTGGTTTCAAGTTCGCGTTGTCACCTGGAGATGAGCAAGGGTTAGAACTCACAGCGATACGTTTCAACACCCTGACACTTCCGTCTTTTACTTCAGCCTTTAAGTGGGCGATGCGGCTTTTGCTCTGCGGCAGACGTTGAAGTAGTTCCTTCATGTTCGTAGTAGTGAGCACCAACCCTATTGTAAACACACTGCGACTAAGGAGATCCGACCAAGAAACGACAAGAATGATCTTCAATTCGTTCATAGCTCGAGCAACCCACTCGTCATTGTACCAGTTAGTCTCAATGAACCCCGTCGCCACAATGAGCTGTACACCCATACAGGAGAATAGATTGAGAAAACAGTCCACCGTTATACACGCAAAGCGTCTTCGAGCCTCGTCTCGCTTGTAAAAGAATGAGTAAAGAATTCCGTCCGACCAGCACTTGACCACAAACAAAAATACGTAAAAGCAGTTGAGGAGGGTTCTTGGCAGCAGTAAACTCATTCGGTAAGCCTGTACAGTCTGTAAAGTTGTTTCCACTAAATTCCGACAAACGTGAATGAGGTGAAAGTGGCTTCCATTGATTCCAAAGAGACCGTGGCGATCCACGATCTTTTTGTAAACCTGAGCCGCACCCTGGAAAAGAATAGAGTTTGTGCGGTCCGACCCAGGCCCTCCGAAATAATAATTGTATTGTAAATCCAATACAATATTTTACAGTCAATAAGTTATTTTAGAAAAAATTCAGTCCATCGCCAGTAATTTATTTTTACCAAGTCCAAGCCATACATTTTTTTAACGAAATTTACGTTTCGCACAGCCTTCATACACCTCGTAATTAAGCTTCAGGAGGACCACTTGACGATCCTCGACGTGCGTGATATCTTCGATGCTCTTGTCGTGAAACACCCAGTACCTTGCGGCAGACGCTTCTATAGTTAAGAGTCCTGCTTTCGAGGAGGCATGTGTGCTGACGTTGGTTCGACATCCAATACCGTGGAGAGGTTTTTCAGATCGCGAAGCATACGCTGTCACTTCATCGCCACGGTATGCTCCCGATGCATCTGGAAACCGTGCTGTTTTTGAAGCTGAATAGACGTTTTTTGAAAGCAGCCACCGTTGCCAAGGTGGTTCATGCTCAGTGAATTGATCTAGCTGTGAGCTCGGGGTAATGGCAATACATTTTCATTACGGACAATAACTTATTTTGCGTTCCTTCACGTTGATAACAATTACTTATTTTCTTGTGATGCAGCAATTATATTGCAATAGTATTATCGGAGGGTCTGGTCCGACCTGTTTTCTTCACTTTTAGTGTCGAGAGACCATGGCGTGAAAGCTAATGATCGCTGATAAATTGAACTGCCAAGCATTTGCAAGACGCATCCACCATGTAAAGCAGACATTATCATGTGGACGATAGAGATAGTGTCATGATACGGCGATGGCATACCAATCTGGAGCGAATCGAAATACCAAAGGAGGGGCGATTCTCGAAGCATCAAATAGTAGTACGCGTATAACGCATTGTAGAGGCAGGTAACCACATGCACTGCAAGAATGATGATCCACCACAGAGCAAAATACCAAGGCGAAAGCTTCACGACCTCCGTTGAGGACTTTGGAGCAAGACTCGACGGTGTCTTCATGCTGGAATAGCCCAATCCTTACAGAAGAATTGAAAGACTTCCTCTGTAGGCACTACAAAAATAAAATACAGTACAACTACATGGATCACCAGCTCTGGAGGTCTGCTTGGTGTTGAGGAATAAACTGAAGTTTCACTGTCAGCAAGCGCTCTTGAGGTTCAAGGCAGCAAAGGCAGCTGACCTCAGGCCACACCTTATGCCTGCTTCCATTCTCGCCGACGTAAACTTACAACGAAAACCACAGCCAGTGGAATGCAATACGCGGTCTATGCTACGTAACGCCTAGAGAAAACCTGCCTGCATTCACCAGCGAGTTGTCTATGACACGTAGCGGGATCTCACCTCAACTTCAATCACTGTCCTCGGGTGCTGACGTACACCCGCACAACTATCACTTAAGTC
Source organism: Phytophthora capsici (assembly GCA_030324255.1). Classification (NCBI taxonomy): domain Eukaryota; phylum Oomycota; class Peronosporomycetes; order Peronosporales; family Peronosporaceae; genus Phytophthora; species Phytophthora capsici. The sequence continues at coordinate 1,811,398 of CM059360.1, read as the reverse complement.
CGCATCAGTTCAATCCCCATGCAGAATTCAGTACAAAGTTTCTCAAAAGAGTGACAACTCCCATTCTCCTAATTCCGCAGTCGACTGACACAACTAAGCTGCTCGTCCGTCATGATCCCGTTCAGAACGCAATTTGCCATGGGCTACAAGGACTCCAACGACGACAACAAGACGGTGCAGGACACACGCGTCCGCGTGCTAACTGCGTTGCAGCTCTGGGACCAAAAAGAGCTGCTCGCTCTACTAACCGACAAGACGGACAGTCCTTTGTGGCACCAAATTCTACACTTCGACGGCTGGTACAAGGGCGGCGTGGACGGATATCTGTCCACAGCCACCAAGTTGTACGCGGAACTACGTGGTGATTCAGTTGAAGAGGATACGGGGGATGTGTGGGCCGATTGGCGACCGTCGAACCCGGCAGCGTCGTCGGAATTGGCTGATCTCGACTCGAAGCTGTTCGCTGACCTGGAGCAAACGGGACTCAAGAACTTGGACAAATGCTGCTTTGTCATTGTAGCTGGTGGGCTGGGGGAACGTCTTGGATACCAAGGGATCAAACTGCGGCTTCCAGTGGAGACGTTGACCCACACCAGTTACCTTGAAGCGTATGTGCAGCACTTGTTGGCGATGCAGACGCTCGCGAACACTCAATTGGATGAACCAATTGAGATTCCATTGGCAATCATGACGTCCGACTCGACGCATGAAGCTACGCAGAGTTTCTTGAAGGAAAACAACAACTTCGGAATGGCAGACGGCCAATTGGTGCTCATGAAGCAGGAGAAAGTGCCGTGTGTCGATGTGGTCGAAGGTTCCGCAGCAGACAGCAAACCGAAGCTCAAGCTCGTGGTGAAGGACGAACTGCTTGTGATGAAACCTCATGGACACGGAGACGTGCACACGTTACTCCACACGTCTGGGTTGGCTGTCAAATGGCAGCAAGCTGGCAAGAAGTACGTGCATTTCATCCAAGACACCAACTACTTGATCCTGAACGGCGTCTTGCCGATGCTGGGTGCTTGTGTGAAGCACAATTGGGGTTTCGCATTCACCACTGTTCCACGTAAGGCAAAGGACGCGTCTGGGGGGATTGTACGCTTCACTTCCCCGTCAGAGAAGCACTCGACGCTGTTTAATGTTGAGTACCATGAACTGGATCAGTTCCTACGCACGCGAGCTAAGGCGGAATTTCCTGATGGTGACGTCAATGATCCGAATACAGGCTTCTCTCCGTTCCCAGGGAATATCAACGGCATTGTAGCTGCGTTGGATTCGTATGTGCCGGTGTTAGAGACCTCCAAGGGTTTCGTCCCCGAAGTTTTCAACCCGAAATTCCGTCCCAACACCAACAAATGCGCCTTCAAGTCTCCTGCTCGACTGGAATGTATGATGCAGGACTACCCGAAGCTGCTACTGAAGTACCAAATCTCGCACCAAGAGAATGACACGGGTGGAGTGGGGCTCGTGCAGTTTCCTTCGTCTGTGGTTTACTCCCCGTGCAAGAACGACGCGGCCAGTGCCAGTGAGAAAGTGAAGAACGATATTCCACCACAGTGCGCTAGTTCAGCTGAGCACGAGGTGTTTGCGATCAACCGATTGAAATTGAGCACTCTCGGGGTGCCACTACCGAAGGAAACCAAGCCGAAATCGTGGCTTGACATCCCAGTGAACTGCTCAGGCCCACAGATCGTGTTCGGGTCAGGATTCGCGCTCAGTCAGACGACGTTGGCTAAAAAATTCACCAATCCGTCTGCTATCAATCTCTCGGCTCGCTCGACACTTATTGTTGAAGGTGCAGACGTCACGTTTGACACACTCGAGTTGGATGGAGCTGTACGCATTGTGGCTTGCCAAGGTGCCAAAGTGGAGGTCAAGGCTCTCTCTGTTAAGAACGCAGGGGTTGAGTATGAGTCAGTGGCAGCAGACAGCGACCCAGTGGATGCCATGCGTGGCTACCGTTTGAAGCAGCTTGAAGTCAAGGAATTCCGCTTTGACACTCCAGGAAACTACGTCATCAACGAGTAGGTGGAATAATCTGTCATAAATCCGAGTTAGCTTGTGTTCAATACATATTCATTCAGCTTGCATCCTCAGCTACAAACACACAAGAGTTAGTGGTCCGAACCGTCCGACCATTGACGCGCTAGCTTTTCGCGAGCTTTGGTACGGACGCCAGTGCTGGTGGGGAATTCCAGATCGCTTGGGGCACGGGAAAGCGGCGTCATAGGATCAATCACAATAGAGCGAGGAGGGACTGACGTCGTGGACCCTGGGGCTGATAACTGAGTGGAAGAAGCGCGAGTGCTTCGACTCGACAGACTCGTTGTGTTTCCTCCGAACCCGACGAGACGCTTGATATCAAGTCGAAATGACTCAGAAGAGACCGCCTTATCGTCACCGGTAAATTTACCACTTCCGTCGCTGCCTTCACCGTTGGGAGGAAACAGTTCCAGTTCGTGCGCACGTAGCAGCTCCTTAAACTTGTTTTCACGCGCACTCATCAACTCCTTAATCCAGCTTGGCACTTGAGGAATGCGCTGCATACTCACGTAAGCGATTGCCACGAAAAAGTGCTCCAGAAGAAGGATAAAAAGCAGACGCCAGGCAATATGGAGACACCCGAAATCCGGACCAAAGACGAAATCGTCCAGAGTTTTCCCTTGCTTCTCGAGTTGAAACTTGATGTCCCTTATACACGTTTCATCGAAGAATTCCAGCACTCCAGTCGAGATGCAAATGAGTAATACGTTGGCGATGACTGCGATGTACGCGAAAGCAGTCAAGATTCCTTTCCAAGCGCCAATACCATTTGCTCGTCGAGGAATCGGTCGCTTCAATGTTTTACACAGGCGATAGCCATCTGTTCGGCCCTTAACGCTGTTGATCAGGAAGCAAGCGAACGGCATCAACGGCCACAACATGGAGAACATGACTGTGAAGCCATACTGCACTGTCAGCACGTGGAAATCATCGTACGGATCGTAAGTATCTTGTTCACTGTCAAACAAAATCTCGCGAGCCTTCTTGTTGAGTACTTCGATCTCCGACGGGGTGTACTCAAGGTACCGTGAACTCGACTTGTTCCCGAACTGGGACTCCTTCTGATCTTCGTAATCCAATGACCCCAAAATTTTCATTGAACCAGCCTCACGAACACGCTTCTGTGCCCGTGCATCCGCTCGAGCCTGTGCCTTTTCACGACGCTTACGCACCAAAATTGGCGCTACCAACCTTAGTAAAATGTTCAGCGACTGCGTGATTATAATTGGGGTGACAAACATGGCACCCAGGTCAACGTGGCGGCGATCAAACGTGAAGAATCCCACGCACTCGATACAAGTGGCATCCTTGTCACCCACGGGGCATGTGATACAAGAACCATCTTGATCCACGTACGGACCGAAGCAGCAGTTCATTTCGTCACCAAAAAACATGTGGTTGAACGTGTTGGTCAAGTAATTGCCGAGTCCCGGAATCACAAAAATGAACGCAAGCGAGAAGAACCACGTGTAGTAGTTCAGGAAATCCAGCAAGAAGAGTTTGCGGATCAATGCCTTCTCGTACTGCTCTTCGGTCCGATAGTTCTCCCAATGCGTAAACAAAGCGCCCATCTTCGTGACCACCATGTTCCACTGTACAACATCCACGAAGAACCCGAAAACGCAACCTTCTAATAAGATGAGAAACCACTGAGTCGAAAAAATGTAGCTCTCCTTGTACGTCGCCTTCAGAATCTCGTAAATCGTAACCCAACTAGCCACAAGCACCAGCATGATCGCCATCTGCCACAGCATAAAAAGAAACACGCAAAAGTACTTGGGCAGTCGTTTCCAGGCTGGGTATACCAGTTCCACATCTCCCGTAAGAGCATTCACACGTGATTCTCCATAGAACTGCTTGTTTCGGTACTCGATCTGCCTTACGTGCAGCTTGCCCGTCCAGTCATACTGCATGCAGGCATTTTCACGCTCCCACGACTTGATAAACCCAAAGCCCCATAGCACCGACACACCCAGCCCCCAGAATGGAAGTAGCCTCATGTACGCCGTCATAGAGATCACACCACGTAAAAGCTCCAGTAAAATGCCAATTGCTGCAAGGGGAATCAGCCACGTGTTGTAGTATTTGAGGAATGCAAAATAGTACGCCACTTTTTCCCCGAAATTGTAGCGTAGTGAGAGCAACACCTTCTTGTCGTCCAGTTCATGTAGCCTCCAAGATGTAACCCATCTGTGGATCAATGTGTTCGTCACACTTTGGTTATGCATGGGGAAGAGATCGTGGATCCAGATGTCGCTCTTGGACAATCTGGCACGCTGTTCGATGATATAGTCCACGATCTCAATGCGTTCGGCTGGGGTCGTAGGATCATCACGTCTTTGGGCCACATCCTGCTCCATATCCACCACAGCTCCATGTTCCATCCACATTTGGGTACGGAAAAGTTTCACCAGTGATAGAACCACTGGGTCTGGCGCTCGAACCAATAGAATCAGGTATCCGGAGTGCATTTCTCCCTTGGAATCCCCTCCATCAATTATATCAACCAGTAGTCCTTGACTACAGAGCTTATTGACGATCCTGCGATGTTCATCTTCGCTCTCATTCACCATTGGAGAGTGTGCCATGCACAATCTTCGAAATCCCGAGCGTTCGTGAGAAACGTCCGTAATGCTGTCCATACACCCTCTTTTAGGTGTCCCCAAAGCTGTCGGAGACTGTGCCGGTACACTACAGCAGCAAATACAATGAATTGTTCTTCTAAAGCACCCTGGAAGTTGCACTTTACGGTTCACAATGACTGCAAAGTCGTAATCTGGCAACTGTCCGCTCTGGATCTCATCAGGCTTTAAGTATCGGAAATTGCCAGGCTCAACCGCCACTGGAGATGTCTTGAGCGAAGATGAAACACTTTTGGGGTGTGCTTTAGGGTTTCTCTTGGCCCTACGACGCGTTACGCCGCTCTCTGCGTCGCTACTTTTGCTGCTGGAGCTGGAGTGGCGCTCGTCTGAGTCTCCAGACGACGACGAAGAGCCCACGAGATGCGCACTGGAGTCCTCACGCTTCTGCTGTGTGTGTCGGGGCTTGTCGGAGCGTCGACTGGGGCCTCTGGCTCGCGTCTTGGGCTTCTTACGGGCGTCGGCGTCTGCGTCCAGCATGATCCTTTGGCGAGATGCGGAATGAGGTGAAAAAGTGAAAAGCGATTAATTATAAATTGTAACAGGTTGTAAAAGAGGGATCTTTCAAAGTGATGGATGGACACAGATGATACGAAATAGAATATTACAGGTTTAATTTGTTTTCGGTTGTGATTTGGCTACATCGTTTTAGGCACAATCAAGTGCGATCTTGATTTCGATCTACATGTACTACTTTGAGCTTCTAGCTTCTGGTCTTAAGCAGAGCAGATTGTCTACCTGTAGGGATTTCCTCTTGGTGTTGTATCAAACGTAAAGAGTCTTTAGTTCTTCATTTTTTTTACCGACGAATAAGTCCGTTGATCTCTGCTTGTAGACACGTTGGGCTCACGAACGGTTTTCAACACAACCGACTCACAACGACATCATGCAACCCACTATTTGAACCGCAATCAGTCCTCAGCTCGATCAATTCGCTACTTGGCATCCAAACTCCATCAACCCGTCAAGGTTTCAAAGTGTTTTTGGTATTTACTGTAGATCTGTTCCAGTTGCTGCTGACCTCTGTGGCAACGTCACCACGTCTCTTTCGTGGTGAAATCTTCATCCGCTCTCGGCAGCAGCAACTGACTCAACCATTGCACTACTTAACCCAGAAGAATCTTCTCGTCCTCGATGAACTTGTACGGGGGGATCTCGAGGTTGAGCGGGGCGGGGCCCTTACGGATACGGCCCGATAAGTCGTAGTGGGAGCCGTGGCACGGGCAGAACCAGCCGCCGTACTCACCAGCGTCCGACGTGGGCACACAACCCAGGTGAGTGCACACACCAAGCACCACCAGCCACTCGGGCTTCTGCACACGGACAGCGTCCGTCTCCGGGTCACGCAAGTTGCCCACGTCCACCTGGTTCGAGATATCGATCTCCTTAGCCGTTCGGTGCTTAATGAAGATAGGCTTGCCACGCCACTTGACCGTGACGGTCGATCCCTCGTTGATGCTGCTGAGGTCGAACTCCGCCGTAGCCAGGGCCAGCACATCGGCCGAGGCGCTCATACTGCCCACGAACTTAACAACAGCAAGACGAGCGGCCGTGGCGTAGGCCACACGGGCACCGCCCAGCATGAAGTACGTGAAGGCGCGCTTGCTCGGGTCAGCAGCGTCAATGCGGTCCTTCTCGAAGTAGTGGTCGGGTGACTCGTACGTGTCAACAACAGCCTTCGTGCTCAAGGCGGCGCGACCTAATAACACGAGAGTTAGCTAAAAGATGAATTCCGCCGGTGCGCATTTTTTAAAAGGAGTAATGCTATACTTTACGCTATTCGGTATACAGTAGAGAAAGCGTCTACGTACCCTGGAAGGTCTGCATGCAGCGCGGGGCCACAGAGGAGCTCAACTTCTTCAGCATCATGATGGCGGGGAGTTGGAGGAACGAGCTGTGTAGGCGTCGGTCGGTCTCTGTGTGGCTGAACGAGACGTGCGGTCTGCGTGCGCCCCCACGGGACGGAGGTACATCGAAAGAAGGGGTGACGTTCTGAGGGTCCAGCCACCGCGATTGGCAGAAACACGGATTGACACTAGGATAAAGCACACTGAGGACGACATGCCATTTCACAAGTTGTTTCCAAGCATAAATACGCAGAGATCAACTTCATTTTAGTAAGATCAAAAGTGAAACACAACACAAAGCAATATATGCGATATAACAAGGATAGTCTGTGTAGAAGTGCTTTTTCAATCAGCATTATTTGTGTACGCCACACTAAGTTAAATGCATCGCAAACGTTTGGGCCATTCGAGAAGCTCCGCTGTCAACCGCAAGTGATCGGAATGTCCTTCTTCCAGCGCTTGGTGTCGTACGTAATCAACGACGTGGCCGTCAAGGCGCTGTCGAACTCGCGCGCCTTCCAGCGCTTCGCACTTAAGACGCACTACCACGTGGAGGACGCCAAGACAATGGCGTCCACTGGTGCCGATGCCCTCAAGAATTCTTTCGAGAACTACGCGCCCAAGGTCAAGGAGTTCGGCCAGGCTTTCCGAGAGGAAGTCGCTCGAGACATGAAGAAAATGAAGTGAGGGGAGCAGCGTTGGAGATAAGGACGTATGTTCATCATTTCTCTTCGTTGGCTCCCCCCAATGCGAGTTTCAAGTTGAAACTCAACGGGTTAATATATTCACTTTATAGATGAAGGCATACCAGTACTTGTTCACTGAAGTTTAATTTGAAGGATTTCAAGAGTTGAAAGCCTACAAATATGTTCCGTTCAAAGAAAGCTCGAAACAATTTTACTTTAAAGTACAAAATGTCTGGCGAACACGTGCAACAAGTTGTTTGTTGAACGGTTTAAAGTGATGGTCATTTTACATATTTGTATTCATTCTCCTCTCGAAAAACAACTTACCGGTCGGTACGTCCAACTTTAGATCTGACCTCGTTGTCCACATTGATATTTTAAACCAACTGCCAAGAATTCTCACCTCTTGTCTGCGCTACAGTCGTCCAACTCGTTCAACCATTTCTGGAAGAATTCAACAAGTCCAACTACCAAGTATGAAGACGCAGAGCCCAATCCTACGGCAGTTGTCAAGACTCGCTCCAAAGGCCTCAACAGAGGTCGTGAAGCTTTCGCCTTGGTACTTTGCTCTGTGGTGGATCATCATTCTTACTGTACACGTGGTTACCTGCCTCTACAATGCGCTGTACGCGTACTGTTACTGGAAACTTCAACACACTTTCCTCAATTTGTATCTGGATTCGTTCCAGATCGGCATGCCACCTCCGCATCATCACACTATCGCTATCGTTCACATGATCATGTCTGTCTTGCATGGTGGGTACGTCTTGGTAATGGTATGTAGTTCAGTTTATCACCGATCGTTAGCGTTCACCCCGTGGCCTTCCGAAGCTAAAATTGAAGAAAACAAGTCGGATCGCACACGTTCCATTCTTCTCCAGAGTGTCACTCAGGTTTATGACAAGATCGTGGATCGCCATGGCCTCTGTGGAGTCAATGGAGGCCACTTTCACCTGGTTCACGTGTGTCGGGAAGTAGTGGAAACAGTTTTACAGACTGTACAGGCTTACCGCATGAGTTTACTGCTGCCACGAACCCTCCTCAACCGCTTCTACGTGCTTTTGCTTGTAATGAACTGCTGGTCGTCGGGGATTCTTTACTCGTTCTTTTACAAGCGTGACGAGGCTCGAAGACGCTTTGCGTGTATCACTCTGGACTGTCTTCTTGATCTCGTTGCCTGTATGGGTGTGGAGCTCATCGTACTATTAAGCTATGTGGGGGAATATAGTGTGAAGATCACGGGGTTCCCTGAGATTATCTGGTACAACGACGAGTGGGTTGCTCGTGCGCTGAACGAACTGAAGATGGTCGTTGTGGTGTCTTGGTCGGATTTGGCAAGTCGAGCCATATTTTCGCTCGGATTGGTGCTCACTACTACGAGCATGAAGGAACTACTTCAACGACTGCCACATAACAAAAGCCGTATTGCCCACTCAAAGCCTGAAGTAAAAGGTGGAAGTGACAAGCTTGAGGACTCGAAGCTCAACGCTGTGAGCCCGACCGCATCCCCATCTCTTGCTGACATTGCGAACTCGAAACCGAGCGGAATTAACCTTCGCAGACTATCATTACGAACAGCTCACTGGGTGTTCGGTATATGGGGGTTTCTGGTGCTTGGTCTTCATATTCAAGCATCAACACAGCCAACTCTACCCCAATGTTTAATGCAAGTGAGGCCCTGGGCAGTTTCGAGAACCTCCTGCTATCTCGCAGGTCTGGATTGCTATGCACTTGGAATTAACGGGGAAAAGGACGAAGTGGAAGATAAATGGAGCAAATTCGACAGTTCTACTGTGGTTCAATTGCTCGTTCGCCATTGCCCTAAGCTTGAGATTCCAGATCTTTTCGCGGAGTTTCACCAGCTTCGGAATATCAAAATTTACAACTCAACCATCGTCGAGTGGGGCGATTCGGCAGCGATAACGCAGACGAACCACCCAGCAATGGCCTCACTGTTCATCGTACGTACCAATATGACGGACGGACTCTTACCTACAGGTCTTCAATCGGTTGATTCCCCACACACACTGTACGATATTGAGATTTGTGTAACGAATTTACGGGAACTACCAGACGATCTGGATACAAAATGGCCTCTAAACGCAATTCTGCAAGTGGAGTACAGTCAACTCACCGTTGTGACACCAGCTTTGCATCGACTGGAGCCCTATTATCTCGCACTGACGGGGAATCCGATCCACGAAATCCCTCCAGAGGTTTTCGAGGTACAGGGGATGCTTTTCCTCAGCATCAGCAACATGAATCTCCACCAGCTCCCACAAAACGTGACGCAATTGTCGACCGAGTTGTCGTGGATTTTTATCGGTGACACAAACATTTCCTTCTTCTGGGAGTGGACGGACGAGCTGGTGGAACGCATGAAGGGCAGAGCCAACCCGTGGCTGGCAGGACCTTCTCCGTACTGTGATGACCTTGAGAAGATTCAGAATGGAACTGCTACAAGTTTTAGTGTCCCGCTGACGCCAGAATATTCTCAAACGCTAATGGACCCGTCCGAGGCGAACAGAAATGTCATTTTGAAAGCTGTTCGGTGTGACCCTACCATTGAGGGGTTGTTCTATCCCCTTGAGATAGAAGACAGCTTCAATGCCATCAGCATTCCACCTCCACTGATTGATCCTGTGTAAATGAGATTATCTAGGAACCAATAAAGAAGGTTAGGTAAAAGTACTTCGATGATTTGAATCATTTTGATAAGTTCATCTGGCGCTATGAGCTCTGCCTAAGGCGTTGATGATATGTCTGACGACTTGTGTGGCATTTCCTGTTGACCGTTCAGGGGATTTGGGAAGTGGACTAGGGATTAATAAGGTCTTGCTCTTGAAGAAGCACTACAGAACGCATTCCTAGAAGAAGACCTCATCTACTTCGTGCAAGTTCTTGATTGCATCTTCCCGCCCCATACGGAAGAGCTCCACGGCCCAGTCCGCATTTGTCGTAACAAGAATCCACGAGGGTGCAAACCAGCGCCACTTCCAGATCTGAAACACCTTGTGCGCTGCCTCCGGGTGTGGTACTGGGTTGTTGTTGGTCAATCCTCCATCAACGAAGCGCTTGCCGCGGTATGATGCCGCTAGCGACGTCGTGTAGAGAGGCACATGAGCCGAACAAAGCATACAGTCGACCATTTCTTCGTTACTCGTCCACGTTGTGAGCAAATGGTTACGCAGTGCAGGGACCTCCGTGACTGAAAAATACAATTTCTTGTCTGCGTGTTGATACGCGTCCGAAGGCAGCATTTTCAGCATATTGTCCTTAACCATTGGGATCCATCTACAACAACAACAAATCAATATATACTATTTTAAACTAGTAGTTTTACATACTTTCCCAGTCCAGCATAGGAGCATTTAGCAGCTTCCTCAATCAGCGGGACGTTCTCTTTGAAGAAAAACTCCTTAACGTTCATGCCCAGTGCCAACACCAATGCCGGGAAGCATCCGGCCGACACACCTGAAAATATCACATTTTGGAGGTCGTATTCCTCCTGCAAGACAGATGCCACCCCCAAAAAGTAATTGTACATGCCGCCACAGCCTCCAAAGCCCAATTGCGCCACGTCGTGCAGTTCCGTCAGTCGGCGTTTGGTCTTGGCTGGAGCCCCCAGAGCACGGGGAACTGCCGGATCGCACGACACTTCTCGAACGGAGTCATCGGCAGCGTCAGGGAGCTGTGGAGAGCTCCAGAACCCGTTCATGATGCACGGGGAGGGAGCAAGCGGTACTGCCAAGTATTTTGTCTAGCATCTGAGTAACCAACACGAGATGTGCAAGCGATGAGAAACCTCTTTGTTTAAGTTATTTATTTCAGCATGTTTGACAAATATGTAGGACACTAAATATGGCTGTCGATTTTAGAATCTTATTACCTTTAAGTTTTCATGTCTTACCAAAACAAATCCGCTTGCATGATTTTTCGGATTCTGGCACTAGTGTTGAACTTCGACTCTCCGGCGCCTACAGAAAGGGCTTACGTTGTCGTGGATGGAGAAGAACAGTCGTGCGAAATGGCGTAGTATTTGTGGCCCATAGGATCCAAATGTCTATAAACTTACTGGCCACGTTGCTGCGGGTTGCTCATTGTTTGCCGCCAATGGTCGACAGCTGATGCATTGGATTACCTCACGGTGCAGCTTGGCAGATTTGCTAGTCCGATTGGTGAC